>JAQMYG010000033.1:6800460-6816588 GCA_030014215.1 Clariallabes teugelsi
AGATAGATATATATATATATATATATAGATATAGATATAGATCTATATATAAACAAACATATAAATTGTATTCATGTAGATTTACAGAAAAAAATTAAATACAAAATATAGCACAGTTTATCAGAATTCTATACATATAAATAAATGTTTTATATATCTAGTATATAAAACTAGCTGCCATGAAAACGATAAAGGCACCACATGAGTGAGAAGCTTTTTTTCTTTTTCTTTTTTTTGAGAATTCACTGTGGATAATTTATTATCAAAGATTATAGCAATTTAAAACTATCCTTTAAAAAAGATTTGATGTGGCTTTTTTAACTGGTTCACATTCCATAAGAACACACATTTTGGGACAAATTAATCATATACTGTATGTCATTAGAGGTTTTGACACCCTCTAGTGGTGAACTAAAACAATTACAGGTCATTTCAGTAGGAGTTTTTAGGAACTTGTTCTCGTTAAACAATTTGAAATGCATCTTGTACGTCTTCCACTGTGGTTCATATTCGTGAATCTGGTGTACATTCTGTTTCTTTTCACCACCACCAATACAGCACCCTTAGGAGAAGCAGAGATTAAAAAAAAACAAAAAAACATTACATTACAAGTTTTCACTTATGAAAATAATTACTATACTGTAACATGAATACCAAACACAATTACCATTACTAATAGGTGTATATATATATATATATATATATATAGAGAGAGAGAGAGAGAGAGAGAGAGAGAGAGAGAGAGAGAAAATGCTTTGACAAATGAGGTGAGACATCTTCAAACACTGTGTTGCTGCCTCATTACATTTTTCTGGATTACATTTCGAAATTTTTAAGGAATTGGCAACAGAACAAAGTAATAATGAACAAAGCGAAGATTTTCTATGTAGACCTCATACAAAGATTTCTCATAAGCGAACACTACATTACTCTAAACCAAAGTTTACTGTACATTTAAGTGTGCATATTCACTACATGAATAATATGCACATTGAAACAGCTCATTAATATGAATACAAAAGGCACACATGTACACTACCAGTCAAAGGTTTATACACACCTTCTAATTCCATGGCCTTTCTTGATTTTTATTTCGTTCTACATTGTAAAAAAAAAAAATGCTGAAGGCATCCAAAATATGCAGTAATATCTTTTAAACAGTTGATATGGTGTGCTCTGTAAAGCCTTCATAACAGCTATCTCTGCTACATGGTCTTGCAAGAACTGTTCCAGAACAGCTGACCATACAGTAGGAAGGTGTGTCCAAAGTTTTGACTGTTGCTATATGTATACAACCAATATTTCAGTATATTTTAAAGCTCCTTCTTCCCAACATACTGTATGTGTATGCATTTTCAGAAATGCATAGTCGAATAATCATTAACTGTGCTGATTATTTATGTATCTTCAACAAATCAATACAAAGATCTATTTTATGCGCACGGTAAACAGAGGATGATATGATATTGCACACAACACTGATTAAATGTGTTAGGGAAAGTTCTAAAATATTAAAAATAGAGGGTTAGTTTGTTAAGAAAGTACTCTTCCACATACTGTATATGACCGCACAGAAAAAATCTGCAGTACTTAAATTGAAAAGAGAAATGATGATTGTCTATAACGTCTTGTGCTACACTTTGGAATGATTATTTAAAATTTCCTTTCCATAGCACAGTCACACGACTTCACACACTGTTCAGATTTAGCAAACACAGAGACGATTTTGGGCTTTACCATAGAGCGAGGAAGAGCAGCATTAGCAGTGATGTCAGACAGACGGTCAGGAGAGCTGGAATAGGCAGCCTCAGCAGTGAAAATAAAGGCATTGAGGGCAGAAGATGAAACTGTCCAGCAGGTAAGAGAGCCTTATTAAACAAATCCTGTAGTTTTGCTTGACCAACTACCTCACTGTGATAAACTGAGAGAGGAAGAAAAAATAGGAGCTGTAGTAAATACTAATTCGGAGTAAATCTACTTAATTGATTGAAGGTTTATGTGTTCATGTACAAGCATTACTTATAAACAGATGAACTGAAACAAACACTGTACTCTGCCCTAAACATTACAGATTTGCTTGTGACACACATACAATATATCGACATTGGTTCTCTACATGTGATGAACGAGAGAACTGCTTAACGCGAATGAGAGAAGTGATTAAAGATCATGAGTACTACTTAATTATTGTTTTAGATTTAACAAAAAAAATGTTTGTTGGTTTAACAAACAAAAAAAATCACAAATTCTACATGAAGATCAGATTGAGTTGACTGAAAACCACAATGATTGCAAGTGAAATAGACATTGGTGACAAACCTGTAAGATGATAGTAGATGCGGACCAGTGAGCGTTCCTGAGAAAAGATCTCACACTGATATGTGCCCGAGTGCTCCAGTCGCGCCGAAGGTATGGAGAACAGCTTATCCATGCCAACTGTCACCTCCTTAAACTGATCCACCAACATTGTTTTGGCCTTAAACGACATTTTGTTAGATACATGAGAAAAGTAATTCAAAAACCATCCCCATCTATTTGGCTTTGTTAGTCTTGACGTTCTGACACATGGTCTGTACATTAAGATCTTACCTCTGCATATCTCCAAACTATCTGTATGTCACTTGGCAAAACGAATGGCACACGACACCACATCTGAGTTCTGTTGTTTTCTGCCACTGTGATTTCCTGCACTACCAAGTCACACATAGACGTTAACATTACACATACTATAGTACATACTCCAGGCAAGTTCCTTAACACATTAAATTGAACCAAGGCTTCCCTTACAGGCCCAACTCTGTCCGCATGGCATTGCTCTAATTATAATATTTAAGCAGAGCCGCTTAAGTTTGCATTCGCCTAGGCTCAATGTCACTACTGGTATATAATTAACATTTTCATCAAACGATGTGGCATCCTTTCGATCCTGACATATTACCAAGTCCATATCAGTATGGATGTCCAGCATGATTTTTTTTTCCATTGAGATCTGATTGTGTTTTCAATATGTTATTTTATTTTTTGAGCAGTGTATATAAACAAATATCCTCTTAAATTACAATTTGATATGTTACCCTTTCCTATCTTCTTGAACTGTATGTACACACTGTATGAATGGGATAGTCTATGCGAAACAGACTCACATGGGCAATCCAGGGGAAACTCACAGGAATCGTACTGACAAGTCATGCAGTTATAGACGGTGCCGTGAGACTGAAAACCTGACGGTGTTACAAAACAGTTGTTAACATGAACATGAGAGCTAGCACAAGTGCTACTATTAATATTATACAGTACTGTATGTTATACAAGGATGTGAGTTTACATAAACAGTCACCTACCACAAGGGGGGAAACATGCAGAAGCTGTGAAAAGGATAAGAAAAGGGTGAACAGTTAAAGATAAACATAAAGCGCCCTTTAGTGAGTCTAAAAAGGGTCCCACTCATTTGATTTTGAGCAGGTGATCAGTAGGTTGATTACCATAAGCAAGTCTGGATCGTAACAATTATGAAGCTGAGGTCAATTATGTGTCCAGTATGTTAAATACATAAAGAACTGCTCACAGGAAATAATTAAAATAGCAGTACAAATAAATAAAACCACTTAATACCTATATTATTTCGTACACAAAGTTGAAAAGGGTATTGATCTCACCTCGAGGCAGACCAGAGGCCATCACGATGAAAGTTTCTGCAGCAGCTTGTAACCGAACTTCATAAACAGTGTCTGAGAAATATGATAAATAAAAAATAGAGCTATTTAACTTTAGTCACATCCAGACAGTGAGTGCATTATGAGTGGTAAGCTGACATTTGTTTATTTGTTTGATGGTGTACATATAAATAAATAGTAAGGACTGAACTTTATTAAACTTTATCAGTCTCAAAGTAAATTGCAAGCTAAATACAGCAGTTTAAAAGAGTTTGTAACAACTGATACCATTATGCACATGCTCGTCAAATTCTTGCACAATAGGCATGATTTCAGCCATCAGAATCTCCTTTAGTACTGAGTCATAGCCTCTCCCTGAGAAAAGAATGAATACACAAAGTAACAATAAAGCAAGTAAACACCAGAAAGAATTTTTTTTATTGTCAAACCAGTGTAACAACCTTACTTTGGCAACCTTATGCAGGTTAATACTGTTGGTATTAGTTTGTATTTAAAAGTTAGAATTACATTGGTAAAATGACTTTAAACCAACTTTGACTTAATGCCTCCAGAAACTATTCATTAATCATCTCTCAACTTAAAAATACCTCCTTGAAATGCCCATACTGCTAATGCGGGTGTTTTATTGATTTATTTATTTTCCATGAGAATGCTGAATACTAACCAAGGGTTCTCATAAAAACCTGCTGAGCGTAGTGAACACAAGACAAAAAAATAATAAATAAAATAAATATTTTGCTTTGTCAAACAACAAGCACCAGAAAATACTCCTCTAAGTAAAAGAAAATAATACACAACTGCAATTTACCAAACCATTACATCAGGAGGCAATCAGTAGAAAAATAAATACTTGCATGGCCAGTATGAACATGTTCTCTATGAAACCAAATGGAATGCATTGTGAACATGTGGTTTGGAAGTTGTGTGAATACCACAGTGGTGTGAATATTATTGTATACCAATACCTTTTTGTAACGTACCAGCACTTTAGATACTTAAAATACAGTAGCTAAAATATTGAATACTGAAGTTCAGTGCATGAGCGTGGCTTGCTTAAATCATGAGCTTTTCATCAATAGCTTTTATGTTTCACTTCAAAATTGATATTTATGATTTATCTCTTGCTACTGCTAATATTTTCGAAAGAAAATTATACAGAGAAGTAACACTGCAACACTCAAGCAATGCACAATGAAATATGAGTTGTCTGCAGGAAGGTGTTGTTTTCACTCCGTTGTGTAATGCAGATTTCTGAACTCTTATAAACTTAAGGAATCATGGAGGTTTTGGCATATGGTAAATGGCATGAATGCTATACAGTGGTACCTTAGCCTACAAATGTAATTTGTTCTGGAGGCAAGTTCTTTAGGCAAAAAGCATTTTCCCATAGGAAATAATGTAAATGTAGATAACCCGTTACACCAAAGAATATTACCAATATTACCAATTTCTAACTGTACAATCATATGAAAACAATAAAAAAATTAAAAAAAAAACATTTAAACAAATATTTGCAATTAGGAAAATATGAAATAAATAGACATTAAACCTCACGTAGCCTTAATTTATGATTCCTCTTGGCACCGGCTGCTTTAAGAATGAAACTAAAAGTGGCTCCATTTTCTTCTTGCTTCCTTCTAATTCTTGAGACTCATTTTGCTATGTTTTCACTAAATCTTTCACCAAAAGCAAAAAATCCACAAAAAACACTGTAAACTCGCTTAACTCCCGAACACTCGGCTCCCGGACATTAAAGTCGAAAATTTGTTTTCAAATGCCAAGATACCACTGTAATTAGGCAGTATGACACAAGAGGGAGTGCTGTTGTGCTGGTTATCAGCACAGCCATGATTTAGTCTTCTAAATTCCGGAGGTATTACAGCAATGATACTAACCAGCACAACAGCACAAATTCGAGTGTGATATTGTATGACACAAAGTTTGGCTATAGTTCCAGTAATGAAAATATTACAATGCAGCTAAGGACATATTATGATAAACAGAATGAGCAGCTCACCTCTCATATCTTCGTGTTGGGGGTCTGTTTATTGAAAATGTAACATTTTATTTTATTTCTGATCAAAAGAACAAAATTAACTAAATGATTTTTAAAAAATGGTCTATTTCGTTTATTTTGATGAACGAGATTCAAAGAACTGACTCACTGAAATGATCCAAACTTCCCATCACCTCTAGTTATTTCGCTCCATCAACACATCTTTCCACTGGTGACCTACAGTTAGAGTAATTAACAGGGGTGGAAGTAGTTTCTAACTAGTATGGTACTATAGCCAAAAGGTGAGGAGAATAAGCCATAGAGATCGTGGACGGTCATGTAAATATTCCCACTTAAGAAAAAAAAATATATATATATATATATATTCCCACTTATTCCGCTTTAGAATATCAACATACAGTATCTGCCTTCTGTGTTGTTAATTGTCCCTTTTTGCAGGACAGTAACTCAATTACCTCACCCCTGTTGTTTTTCTAAGTTTGTGTTATTTAAGTTTTTTTTAATTATTATTTAAATTTTTTTTTTTTTTTTTTTTTTTACCCCTTAAGTGTTATTTGTAACAAGGATGAGAGAAACGTAATTTCGATTCTCTATATGTATGCACTGTACATGTAGCAGAATGGACAATAAAGTTGACTTTGACTTTGAACTCTGTTAACTTCCGGGTTTCGGCATTGAATCCCAAATCAGCGTTAAATGGAAAGCTAGTGCGCTATGTAGAGTGTATAATCCACTGTCAGACACGCCAAGCAGTGCCCTTATCCAGGGATTGGAGAGCAATTGGGAATTCAACCTTGTGTTAGAAGCTATGAACGACTTAACGAAATAATGATTAAGTAGACAAAGTGTTGTTTAAAATGACATTACGCCTGTGAAGATTCTCAGTCATCCAAGTGAAGAAGCTACTTGGATTAGTAGTGAAACGTTTCTGCTAAACTAAGAAGAAGTCCAGTTGTCATGACTCAACTTCCAGATGAAATGACATTACTGTACGTTATCAAATGGGGTTTCTTTGCTAAAATGTGACAGTGACTGGTTTTGAATATGGGTTTTGACACGTAACTGCTCCTCAGTATATAATTACAAAAGTACAGTATGACGTCATACAACCATCGGTTTCCTCCTAGGAAGGGCCATAGTCAGGTTTAACTGGTTATTTCACTTCAAATGATTACAAAGTACTATATTTGTCAGATTTGGCAAAGATTATGCATATACTCAAAGTAAGATAATAGTTTGTATTCGATGGTGTATTGTGAATGTTTGTGAGGTTGGCAGATTTTAGAGACAATGTAACTGAGAGGAACTAGGCTAGGCATCTTTTTCAGTGAACCATCACCTTAAAACAAATGGGAAAAAATTTGTATATATTATCTGTATATTATTTTTAAAACGTATTAATAAAGGGACATTTGTTTCCTTTTAAAACTATGGTTTACACCCAAGTTTGAAAGCTTACAATATTATCCAGTACAGATTATTTAAAGTTGAAAGAAATGGAAAGAAATTGTAAGCTGTTAGCATTCAAGCTAACATTATATATATTCTGTGGGATTTCTAGGATGATACAGTCAGTTTGAATGAGTAATGTCATGCTTATGTTTTCCCTTGAACATCATGCCATATTTTGAATGTATTTCTATGCAGTTCAACAAACGTTTAGACTGTAGCATGTAATATTGTCAGTTAACAACTTTTCCATAACTGAGACAGATCTTTGTTTTGGTCACCTCTGGGCAGCATACACAAATCCTGCACAATCCTCCAATTTAAATCAATTTTATGTCTGAGGATTGAACACGGATTTGTGTCGTTTTGATATTAAACATTTACTAGTCGTTGTGTGTCAGTTGAATGTCTTACCTACTTTAGCTGCCTCGATTACCCTTGGATTGTTGTTAAATATTCTGTCCAGAGTTTCGAAACAGGAATCTATATTACGGATGTTATATTCACTGAGAATGTGACCCCAGCACAACTTGACACTGTCATCTGGATCTATAAAGCACTGGTAACAACTTAATCCAACCCCAAAAAAAGACATTAAAGAAATTAACCTGACCAAAAATCCAACCATTTTGCAAACTACAAATGTGACCTGACTTCAACCGAATCCAACCGAATCTAACCGAAATTGTAATGTGTTCAGATTTGAAAATATTTGAATGTGCCATCACGATTACATCATCTAAAAAAAAATAAAAAAAAAAACATGTATAACTGAAAGGGTTCAGCAGAACAATGTTGTTAGGCTTAATGATTAAAATCCTCAGAATCTTTAGGATGTTAAATTCACATTTCAGTATGTTTCTTTTAATGTCTGGAAATCTGAAATGTTTCAGATTCAGAATTTGAATAAAGTCAGTGTGTATTTAATAGATGCTTAAAAAGGAAAACATAAAAAAAAAAAATTACAATGCTTTCTTTAAAAAAAATAAATTAAAAAAAAGCCTAATTTGTGCAATCCAGCTTCTTGATTAAACACAGAGCAGCTAGAAAAAAGAAAGGTGAACACATCCATTGATCTGCTTTTATCTGCTAGCGATGACTTTAGTCCATTGTCTCAGAACCCTCACACAATGCACCATTTTTGCCAGCCAATATGGGGAGATAAGACAGAGAATGAACAAATGAGGCAGACAAAGAGGTGTCTGGGTTTGTGCATGTAGCAGCATTGCATTTCTGTGGGAAATTTTAATACAAACATTCGATTTGATAACATTAAAAGGAATTCTATAGTTAAGCAGATTATTAAATTGAGAAATCTCATGATTATGACCACTTCACATTAACGCATGAGAGTACACAAAATGATAAAGTCATAAGTCAATAAGCATAATGTATAGATTAAAAAGATTGTTAAAAAAAAAAAAAAAAAGAGAATCAGATGCTGAAAACCAGTCAGTGTGTGTGTGTGTGTGTGTGTGTGTGTGAGAGAGAGATGGTGAGCAAGAACGACTAGCGATAGACCCCAAGGCAGCCCCATCACCTCCTGTATCCCCCATTCCCCCTACTTCTCCTCTTTCTTCTCCTCCCATCCACCCCCCAATTCTTTACTCTCTACTTCCTCCATCTTCCATGTGTTGCCATAGAAACCAGACAGGGTGCCTAATATACGAAGTTAATATGTTCCAGTGGCAGCAAGCAACTTGGGTGCTAATGCATTCATCTGTCTCCTCTGAGACAAGGCAATCGATAGTATGCAGGAGCCCACAGTGGATGACAAGTGGTTGATCAGTCCATCGTCTATCTGTCTGTTAGTCAATTGGGGTCGTTCAGATTTGGACTGCTTATTCAACATTTGTTTTGTTCTTTTTTCCAGTTTCTTATTCGCAATTTGATATTAGGATTTCTATTTGGCTTTTCATAAATATGGTAATGGCATATGTTTATACTTTCACAATTCAGGTTTTAATATGATTGTATAAATAAAAAAAATTAAAACATTATTAAAACCTGGACGGGTAGTGGTGAACCACCCTCTTCGAGGAAGAAATGGGGTTTGGAAAAATATTCTATATGAGCGTAATGGGAGATCACTTAAAGGCTATGGGGAAAAAAACAGTAGAACTCACATCTATGTTAAGTTGTGCAAGTAAAAGCATTTACACACACATGCGCAAAATCCAAAGAAAACTCAGGGGATTGAGACTAAAACAACTGTGTAGCCATGAGAAAATCACTTATCAGTGAGGATAAAAAGGGAAAAAGTCTTCAATTTGTGATGTGCCCATCATGCCTTTAAAATTAGGTTAGGTGACTACTTGAATATAATTAATGACCAGAGTTTTCCATAAATTTACTTTTTACTGATGGCATATTCCAGGATGGCACTGCTAGGATTCAATCATGCTCAAATCATGAAAGAGTGGTTTAGAGAGCATGACACCTTATTTTCACACATGCATCTAGACCCTTAATCTATTGGGAAAGTTTGGGATGTGCTGGAGAAGGCTTTACACAGACTCTGGCTCTGGACGGAAATAAATGTTGTGACATTGAATAAGCTTATTAAAATGTGGCCACAGCTATAATCAAAGCAAAAGGCAGTCCAATGAAATATTAGAGTGTGTGTCTTTTTTCCTGCCAGGCAGTGTACATTTTAATTTATAATTAAATGAATAACAAACACAAAATATCCATGTAAATAAAATATGTAAACATTTAATATTATAAATATAAATTATAACATAAACATGTATCTAGTCTAACTTCAAATTGGTTTCAGATTTTTCATGGTTTGATTTGAACATTTTAAATACATTCATTCTAATAGTTCTTAAACATGAAAACACTTCAAAAGACAAAGATGGTCAAACCACGGGGTCACAACCCTTTGCTGTCTTCCGACTGGACCATTTCATAGGTCACAACACAAAGCCAGCATACAGAGTGTGCCCCCTTGCACCACCTAAATAAAATAGTCTGCAAGTTCAAAAACCAATAATTAATGTTTGCAGACATTTGTTTTAGTGTATTCTTAACCATGATTGTAAATATAATAGAAGATATGGCATCGGTTTAACTATATTGTACCTTTGTCTGAATTTGTATGAATCATACAAAAGTAGAGGTCATACATATAAGAATAAAAAGGAGTTCATGACCAGTTCTTGGGTTAACATAATAGATGATATTGCATGCTGCCCTTTTCCTGACCACCTCACCTGTGACCTGCATTTATATCACAGGTTAAGGGTCTCAGGGATGGAGATGCATGCGGAAAAATGGCTGTAGATTTTTCAAAAAGCAGTGCCTGTGAATTATGTTTTTTTAATGCGCTAATCATGCTGGAACTTTTTTTTTTCTCTCTCTCTCTCTCTGAGAACTTATATGCAAGCTGCCACTAATCCTTAACTTCTCACACAATAGGAAAATGTAGCTTATGGATTGGAAACATCGTTGTGCAAGTTATAATAAATCCGTGGGATGTCAGTAGATATTTTTGCTGCAATGAGGTTGTGTCGTCACAGGGGATGTAAACGTGAATCATTCTAAGCTGTTTTAGCTCAGCTACATTTCCTGACATCTGAGACAAAAAAACGGCACATTTTTATAAATATTTTGAAACATCCTTTTTGATAGATAGATAGATAGATAGATAGATAGATAGATAAACATTGAGAACAATATTATTTCCTCTACCATCAGATAAAGTGGAGACCAAAAATACATTACCTGCAACATCATCTTCACGGTTAATTCGCATCCAAAGTTCTGATTAAATTGACCAATTTTTTATTGACATAGAGGTCATTGGATTAACTTTAGATTTAATGTTACATTAAATCTACTTTCTGTCCAGAAAAAAAACAAGCATGGCACCCCCTATGGGTAGACAGTTATCACTGACTTAGGACGGCATTAAAGGGATATGTCTCTATCTTTGTCTCCTCAAAATATTTTAACTGGAAATCATTTTATGACTTCTGTCTACAAATAGGGACGTTGTGCATAGATATGAAGTCACAGTGTTTTGGAGATGGTAATGAAATATTGTGGAATAGTCACAGCAGCATATTTCAACGTAAATGTTGAATTACATCTCAGTCAGGCACAATTTTTAACTGCGACAACAAATTCATTTTGAGAGATGTCGAAAAATAAGCAATACACGGTTTATCTTACCATCTCCCGCTATTTTTCAGTCAACTCCACGTTTGGTACTTGACCCAGACTCACATCCTGCATATACATATGTGCACAGGTGAGCATGGATGTAAATGTTGAGACCACAGGAAACACTTTGTCACATGCACATGCTTGCTTCCATTATGAAAAGAAAAAACATAAATTAAATTAAATAATTCACTACTAAACAGCTTGTTGTAGATCATATTTACTGAACCATATACAAGAGTAACTAAAAAGCAAAGATTACGGGTATAGTAGTAATTTTACCTTAGTGGTGGCATCTCACATCTGCAGAGTTGGACGGTTTCTGGGGAACAATGTACTCTCAATAAAGCATCCTGTTAGTGTCTCTTTCTCTCTGTCTCTGTATCCTGAATGACCGAGAGTCACCAGAAAAAAAAGACAAGTAGACAACAAAAAATACATAATGAACATCAAAATACATGCTACAAACATACCTGTGATTGCACATAGGTTTTGCGCCTTCCCTCCAGCTAATGAGACTCATTTCCTGACTCTGTCTCTTCCCTCATTTTACCATTCTTACAGTCTTTCCTCTCTTCATCTTTCTCCCCTTGCTCACATTTTTTCAGGCACCATGTCTCCCCTTGCACACACACCCCCTTTTGCAGACTGCATGTGTGCATGTGTGCGTGTGTGTGTGTGTGTGTGTGTGTGTGTGTGTGTCTGGCGAGGAGAGGAAATGTGTGCGAGACAGAGGGAGCAGGGAGGGGGCAGATGAGGAGAGAGGAGAAGAGAAGAGACAGCAGGGAGGAGAGGGGATGTAGGGGGAGGGTCAGGATCACAACGAAGCATCGCCCTGATGATGATAGATGAAGCAGAGGAAAATATCATCCAGTGTGTTTGCATCTCTTAATCAATATATAGACATACCCCTCATTTTGAGCTCTGCCCCTGTACAACAATATGAGCAAAAGAATTGCTCAGTTTCACAATGTTGTAAATGCAAAATAATACACATTCATTGATAGAGGTGGTCCTGTCTGAGAGTGCATTTAGTACAGTAATTCTGATTAAGCAAAGGCCTGCAGCTATGTTAATGTCCCATGCAGCTCATTTGTAGGAAAAAGCTATGCAGGTGCATTGGTAAAGGTGAAAAAAAAAAAGGAGAAGAAGAGCTATGTGTTACTATTATAAAATACATATTTATTTAGATACTGCCAGAAAACTTTATATATTTTAATTGCATGGTACACTGTGGTACATGGGTAACTGTGTTAAGTCTTTGTGACTGTGTACTCACATTCTAAAAGGTGTACATAATGGGTTTATTTCCCATGAAACTTGCAGAATGAGAAGAATAAAGACCAGGGGGAAAAAAAAAGATTCAAACAGTAGGGACTTTTCGTAACTGCCATTCCAGGAAGAATGAATGGAGGATGAACAAAACAGGAATGAGTCTGTGTACCTTTACAATTATTAGCTGAACTCTTTTGTTCTAAAGCCAACATGCCTGCTAGGCATCAGACAGTTGTGAAAACAACATGAACATGTGGCAGACAGTGGAAATGCTGGATTACATCCTTATTTAAATGCCATTATGGATACTTTATAAAGTCATTTATTTTCTTTATTTAAATATTCCAAAGCATATAGACATCGAAATATGTCCAAACTAAACACATCACTAACAAATCCAATACCGTGATAATCACAGATGTGCATATTTAGTATATAATCCCAGAACAAGTTGCTACTTGAAGCTCAAAAATTATATCCTGGATTCAGTGAATGGAAAATAGTGATACCAGGCCATGTAATCTGCTGCAGATTAGGTTGTTGGTGCATAAACTTGACACATAATTATAAAGTCTATAATATATATATTGTATGTAAAATGTTACAGTACATTCATATATCTCCAATAATACACATCCACGGTGTTAAGCAAAGATTGTATACAAGGATGGTCATGTTTATTTATGGACTATGTGTGTGTCACCATGAAAGTCAAATCTGTATGCCAATGTTATATGCCCGCCTTTCTTCAGGGGCTTCGTTTGAGCACAGGGATGGAGAAGCTGAGTTGGAAAAAGCAACTAAACATACAATATACAAAATACATAGAATATTAAACAAAATACAATTAAACAAAAATATACTTTGTAAACAGATTTTATTTAACCCTCTGAGTAGATTTACTGTAGGTTTACAATGAGTATCATGCTACTTAGTAAATTTGTTTTATATTGTAAAATAATAATAATAATAATAATAATAATAAGATAGGATGGCCAACATATTTTCTAAAATGATTTTTAAAAACAGTCCAGGTGATATTAAAACCTTTATATCTTCTTTAAGTGGAAATGATGGATTGTGAGGTTCATATTTCATAAGTCTCAATTCGCTTTGGGTACATTAGGTACAACTTTGTCATTGAATAGTACAAGTACTCAGCAAAAAAATGGCCAACGCATTCATGTTCAGGGTTGTATTGCACCCAAACAGAATTGGCTGTATTGCCTAAGAAATGCCTAAGAATTAGGTATAATCAAGGTACTTGGTAAGGTTAAAATGTACCTCATCTCTTTGGACTATTGTGTTACAGTATGTAGACTCTTAATGTCGCTTTGCATTTTTTATTTGTAAATTGAAGGCTAATCAAATTTTGCCACCACTAGAGGCAATAGCACCAAATTTTAATTTTAGGATAACATGAAACAAGGCCTTAAATAACACACACCCCTTCACACAACACTAACAAACACTTATCCTGAACGCCGTCTGTTTTTTTGTACACGCTTGAATTATGTCAATTTCCTTGTATATACATTTCCAGTGTATAAAAAGCTTACAGCTGAATGTTTTCTCACTCTCATGTTGTTGGTAAAAAGCTTACAGCTGTAATTCCTTTTTTTTTCTTCTTTTTTTTTCTGTGTTCATGTCTAACCTTTGTCTGTCTTGTTCAAGGATATTGAACAGGACATTACTAATTTCATCTCCAGTCTTATTCCATGGTGCAGTGGCAATGTGGGATTGCAAAAGGTGTTCATGTGCTGCCGCAGGGAAAGCTAGAAGGCTGTACAGTTAACTCCAGGCCATTTACGATGTGAAACCATACAACCAACTACCTCAATCTGCGGCACACAAAGCTCTTCTCCATGATGAAGTTGTTCTTCAGAACATCTGGCCTAGGAGATGCAATGGTGGTCTGTTTGTCCATCTGCTTTAGAGTTATTTTTTTCCTTACACACAATTTTTTTATTTTATTTTATTTTTTACTGTTTTTATAGAGAACCTAATGTATCTGACATCAATATTACGAACACCATGAACAGCATAAAAATGGCTGTCTTTTTTATGGTATTGCCCTCCTGTGGAACAACAAGAAAATGCACAAAGTCTTTCTCCTCTCACATGCATGAGCAACTACACACAGTGAAACACATATGTTTACATCTCCTTTATTCCTATATTATGCCTTCATGCCATCAAAACGTATTTCTGCAGAATTAAGGTGATAACCAATAAACATACACATCACACACTGGATCCTCTGATTACAATTATTAGCTCTTTTTAGTTCTGACTAGTCATTAAGGTTTCTGCACTGTTATTGGACTCAGGTCAAGGGGTGCATCTTGTGTCCAGGGTGTACCCCAACTAGTGGCCCAAGTTAATTATGCACCTCTCACTCAGGAATAGGGTCAATTTGTATTTATCAAACCACATGACCTTTTCCCATTGATCCAAAGGTCAATTTCCCAACAAACAGAAACCTTGAGTTTTCAAATAACCTCACTAACAAGATCTTATGGCCACCCAGCTGTTTAGTCCCAATCCTGAGTTTGCATCATGTGTGTGTCTGTCTGTGTGGAAATACTATTACTTTCACTATTAAACATAGCCCTATAAAACATATTAAACATATTTCTATTGGGGATTGTCTTCTTACAATGCAGTTTCACCAAATGTTTAAGTGATCGCCATTCTCGATTTATGTATTTATTTATTTATTTATTTATTTTTACCACATTTCTTTAGCGAAGCTGACAATTCAGCACTATCCTTACAGGATTAAATTACGGTATTTATTCTCTTTGTTTGACACAATAATTTGACTATTTTAAAGCAGCTTAATAGAGAGTGAGAGTGCTTACACCAAGTGACAATGCTCAGTGTGCGTTTACCTGAAGTTATCGAGGTTGAATTCTGTCTTGACATTGTGTTGTTCTTTTTCTTTTTATTGTTGCTATGTCATTTTTTGGATTCTCTGAGATCCCTTTGTATTGATGTCTGCTAAGTGCCTCCCTATTTGCCTGTTCTTGTCTCTTCACTTTATGTTTCGGATCTGTTTGAATCTGTTTTCTTTAACAAATGCATGTGCATCTATTTCTGTCGCCATCAAGTGACTCTATGGTTGTTTTATATGTATTCTGTATGTATGTATGTATGTATGTATGTATGTATGTATGTATGTATATATGTACAGTATGTATGTGTGTGTGTATGTATGTGTGTGTGTATGTATGTATGTATGTATGTATGTATGTATGTACAGTATGTATGTGTGTGTGTGTATGTATGTATGTATGTATGTATTATTATTATTATTGTTATTATTATCATAATTATTATTACTACTATTATTATTATTTTAATTTTTTTTTAATGCTTCAGGAGTTTTTGAGAGATTTTGCATGTTCAACTGGATATCACAGCTCACGCCAACAAGTACTTCTGAGTCTTTGCCACTTTTTACTACCACAACGATGTCAGAGCCTCCATTAATGCACAACCCATTGGATTTCTTTACCCTGTTTCCTGTGGGGGGGGGGG
>JAQMYG010000033.1:6867407-6882371 GCA_030014215.1 Clariallabes teugelsi
AAATTGAGATTAATAGTTACATTTTATTGTTGAGGGGCAAAGACAGGGCTCCATACGCACATACACATAAAAAAAAAAAAAAAACAAGAAAAGGGCACTTGAGGCATCCTGGAGGAAAGGGGCGGGTGCTCAAGCACCCCCCCCCCTCTCTGCACGTGCCTGTTCCCATGGCCAATATTTAAGGTCTCAATAATATAACACAAATGCCACATACTCACATTTTATCATTTTCTTTACTTATTTTTTAAATAGTTTTTATTGACAAAAATAAAGCGTGCTTGTAATAGATATTTCAGGACACATTTCTGCTCCTGTATTGATAGGGCCTCGATAATGCCTTAGTAATAATTCCATATACTGAACTGTTATACATTATGTGTAATAATTAAATGTAATTGTATATTTGTTGGAAGGGCAATAGAGGGTAGGTTGTTTTCAGCCATGCAGAATTACAGATGGATTTTATCCGAGACTGGTTCAGGATGGGACTGATGAGGATCCGATCTATGTAGAAACTACAAATAAATAAGGAGCTGGCAAAGACAAAATTCTACTAGACTTAATGAGAAATCAGTTTCTCTGACAGGTTTAGGTATTAGATAATGTATATTGTTAATTTCTTCACTTTCCATTATGGCTCTGTCATCTTATTAGGCCAATACTGCTACCTTAATACTCAGGATTTGTCTTTCCATAATCCTATATAATCCTACAGTATATATAAACTTTGCATCTACAATAAGTGAGTGACTTTCAGTTCCTGGTATTGTGTCTCAGGAATCATACGATTTCAAAGCATCACTTAAAACGAGTGTCCTGTTTTACTCTGCTGTGTTGCTTAGGCGTTTTTATTTTTAGGTTCCAACCTGCTACTTAACTAGTCTTCCACAAGAGGTTGCCCTTTACACAAATCATAATTGACCAACTGTTAGAATTTGTTTTAATCCTTTACCAAACACACTCTAATTTCTTACTGTTGAACATTTTATAAGCAACCTCATAGACTTGGATCAAATCCCAAATGGTAGCCTAGATAAAACATAAAACCTTACGTAGAGCTCTTCTATGTCCAATCGAGAGGCGTTAGTATTTCAGCCAATAGCAGGGTGGAGTGCGCAAGGGAACCTCAGGTGGGCGCGAGGTTTGCGCTGGCGTTTATGCGCCTCTCTCCCCCGTGCCATGTCTCCCCGAGTGGGACACGCGACTGCACCCGAATGGGTGAAAGAGAAACGGGTCTGTGGTGACTGAGGACTGGCAGGAGACACCGCCGTTTCGTGCTTGTGTGTGTGTGTTTGTTTGATTTCGTATGGAAATGAGCGATCGCAACTCGCTTCATGACGGCAAAACGGACGGGCTCAGGAGCCGCAACGGCGACACGACGGACGTCACGGTGTCGCTCTCGCACCCAGGCAAGCGGACGAACCCGATCGAGCGCGGCGGTTTGTACCGCCTCAGGGACAGAAAGTTTCTCCTTGAGGACAAACGGCGTCTTTGCACGTGCGCGCTCGGAACCGCTGTCCTTGGCATCCTGCTCATGATTCTGCACTCCGAGCTCTGTCCCGCCGTTTTCCTGCCGGTGAGTGACCGAGATGGGGTGGGTTTGTGGGTGGGGTGGGGGAACACAAACTTCATTGGAGGGGTTGGACAATAGCCTATTTAAAGTCTCAGCATAACATAGAATTACAAATGGAATCATCACATACTTAAATAAGGCCTATAAACTATGTCAAAATATAGAAAACCCTTGAGTCCAGGCTTTTGTTAGTAGTCATATTTTTGGTGGTTTGTCACTAGTAATATTTTTGTTGAAAGGTGGAAGGAACTATAGTGGAATTGTATTTTCAGCTACTCCAGATGTCGTTTCTCTGCACCTGATTCAGGATGATCAGTGACAAGTATGAAGAAACGACTAGGATCAGTGATGTCAGTGAAATCTATATAAATAAAACAACGCTTTTGTCCGCACATTGATCAGCATGAGTCGACCCGAAACCAGTCTCAGAAAAGTTTCTGTCTCTATTTTCTGTACGTCTGTATGACTATGTCTGTATGTACAGTAGGTGTGTCTCTCTGTATGTCTGTCTGTATGTCTGTCCAGCCAGATTTTGTCACAGTATCACACAAAACTGGCTGGACAGAGTTTAATGAACCTTTGGTATTTGCCTGAAGGTGAACCTGCGGCATAAATGAAATCAAAATGTTGAGTAGAAAAGAAGTTATAAGCAGTTATTCGCCAGATTAGAAACCACAAGTTTTGACAATGTACTGAGAATGTGTCAAACTGCAGGAGTGTCTTAAATCGACCGCTGGACAGAATTTAATTTAATTTTGGCAGTATTTAGATATCTGCCTGAAGTTTAACCTGCACCATAAGTGAAATCAAAATGTTGAGTAAAAGCGATGTTATGAACAGTTATGTAATAATCTACTTTAAAATAAGCTACTAATAAGATCTTGCTCAACACCTGCATCAATAGATATTAATTACAAAATCTAAACAGAATTTTTAACTGGGAGTAGTTCATATTTTCACTGCTAAAATAACAGGGCTGAAGTGGTATAAGTGAACTTTAACATGTTGGATTCGTTTTTAAGAGAAAATATAATCATTATCTGATCTACTTTTTCGATTTCTCATCTGTGATTCATTCTCCGATTACCGAACAGGGAGTGTATTTGGTTGATGACAAAAGAACAACTTAGCGTTAATATGCCATAAGATACTTAACCTTAAATAAAATTTCTTTGTATTAATAAGTTTGGCAGACAGTTCTACCATAAAGAAAGATGAAAATCATGACCCAACTACAGAGAAACAAAGATCAGTGACATCAGTGAAAAAAAATTATATCTAAGTACAAAGTTGTAATACTGAAACATGAGCTTTTAAAAATGCAAAGCTAAAAGGCAGTAGTGCCTGGTTTATATTGGTGGATAGGACAGAGCCCCTGTTAATTTATATTCATTAACCTTAATTATTCACTTTTCCATAGCTAATACAATACCCTAAAATACTGGTAATTTAATATCATCTTTTGTCGTATATAAGTTGATTTTCCTTTGAATTCCGCACCTTTCTACATGTTTTGTTAGGCCAGGACAGCAATCTCACTGTCCCACTTATCCCCCAGTTATTACTGCAGTTATTATTGCACCTAGTGGTCAAAAATGGGACTCGCAAAGAATCAGGAATAGGGCCCATGAAGGCAGAAGTTGGTATGCCCCATGCTTGCTGTGTGAACATTTTACCTAAGTAGGAGCAGTGGACACAAACTTTAATGAAAGGGTTGGCAGCTTGGGCAAGTGTAAAAACTTGCTCCCAAAGTTTTGTTTTGTAGCAAATCATTAAGATTAAGTTTAAATAATTTTCCTAATAAAAGCAAAGTGTAAGTGCAGTCACTATTTATTGGATGTACAGAGCCCTTTCTGCTATAAAATATACACAGTATGTATAGAAGAGAAATCCATTAATCATAATATAGTTTTGTATTTGGTAAGTGCTTATATCCAAAACAGAATCAAGAGGCTGTTGACAGTCTTGTACTAATCTACTGGCAGCAGTGTGAATCCACCAGGCAGGGACTAACTCAGGAAACCAGATATCCTGAGTGCTACCGAATGTGTGTAGCCTGTAAACTATGTGCTTGAGTGTGCTTGGACAGGAATCAATAAAGATTCATAGACTAATGTTTACATCCTCTCTGTTTTAACAAAAAAATGGAAACACATTCTACATTTTAATCCTTATAATTATGTTTTGAGGTTAAAAGAAACATTGCAAGCATTGTGTACATTGAGGTCTGGTTCAAAGTAGGCCATTTGAAAAATTGTTATGTTCCAAGAAAAGCAACAAAAGCAAACATCAAAAACTTATATTTAGGTTGATAGTAATCTTGTGATTACTGTACAAACCACAAAAAAACCTTTTAAACCCTATTTACTATGCTTTTCACAATTCTGTTATGTTTGAGGTTTTCCTAACTTCAACAACCCCCCCCCCCCTTCTCTGCATAATAAAAAATTTCATCTACATTTACGTATGTTTACGTTACTTATCAGATTTTTTTTAATGTGACACAGTGACACAGAACACAGTACACAATACAGACCCAAAGCTGTTTGTCATTGCTTGAGGTGTAGACAGATTCAATGGAAATAAAGATATAAACAGTATTTACATCAATAGTTGAACTTTGATGAAACAGTATACAAAGTGACTAAAATGATAATGAAATAACTCAGAACACTAAAAACAGATGTAGATCTACAAAGTCATTTACATATAGACATATTAAGGCATTTACTGACAACGCTAGACAACAAGTGCAACACCTATGGTGCTGTACATATACAAGGCCTTATCAACCCTAATGTGAAACAGGTACAATGCAGTGGCTGATGGCACTCATAGTCTAGCACCTTCAGCACATTCCTGACACTGTTGAAGGGTACAACAGAGATACAAGTGCTGCAAGCCGACACCACACACTTGCACTGACTAATCAACTAGATAGACATGACTATTGAGGTACATGATCTACTGTATATTTATGCACACGTTCAAAAAACATTGGGTTTCTGTATTGGACTATAGGTCTTTTTAGAAAAAACATTGCAACATTACATCATGAGGAAATCTACAGCTCTGTCATTGGTTTGCTATTGTGGTTGCTCTTGCTTTATAAGTTTTAAAACGGGAACGTTTATTTCAGTGTATGCCTCTTCTCACGAAATCATGGTTTACGTGAGCTTGATGAGTATTGCTCTAACATTTCAAACTGTTCAACATTCTCATATGCTCAACAGATATATTTTCCTAAGCCTAGGAACTAATCAGTGTTTGCACGAGATCTCATATATTTTCCAGTAATTACATTTTTGTGGAAGAATGACCAAATTATTTAAAAGCATCTTGCATCTTGAACTACATAAATCAAGTATCCATTTAGATGCTAAACTCATCTTTTGGGTGTGATATCATACTTAAAAATATTTTTCTCCTGGAAAATGCAGGAAATCTACAAAGAATGATCAAAGTTTTTCCACATTCAGCCTCCCCCTTTGACAGACCACCCATGATCATATCACATCTTTTCCACATCATTTAATACAGAATCAGTGTTTGTTTGAATAATGGATTTGAGGGTTGACCTTCAGATGCCGATTTTCAGGTGCCGTCCTCTCCACCACATACCATGTTAATTGGAGCGCCTGAAGCAGCTTTTGTTCTCCTGGAAACCCATTTATGCGGGAAAACTGACTATTTATGGTTGTTTTTCCACATTTCACCTCCCCCTTTTGCACTCCTTCAACCGCCTGTGGTCATAGTGCATCTTTCCACATCATTTGCTGTATAATTGGCACCTTGTTGAATAATGAGATTTGTGGAATGACCTTCAGTGAGTGAGAGGGTTCAGCATAGAATTTCAGGTATGATTTGTGGTGGACATGCCATAGAAACAGACTAAACAGTGTGTGTAATTGTTTATATGATTACATTTTGTGAGGACAGTGTGCTTTTACTAAGCATTTTTGAAAGGATTCTTCATTGTTAGCACTGTTTCTGTCATTTCTTAGTTTTGTAGAGTTGTAAAGAAGGGTTCAGGATAGAAGCCTTTGCTGATCCTTGGTAAAACTACAAAATAAAAAATAAAGCGTAAAAAAAATATAGCATTATCCAAGATGTCTTGGTATGCTGAAGCATTAAGATTGCCCTTCACTGGGAATAAGGGGCCCGATTGAAATTCCTAAATTCAATAATTCATACAGGTTTGACCAAATATTTTGTCCATATAATGTAGTTTGATTGTGTCTGAATGCAATTTTCCACTGGCATTATTAACAATACTGTACCACTGGATAATTTCTGATTCTGGCTATTTGAATGTGTGTAATGTGTAATAAAATAAAGCGAAAGGAAAGCTACTTTATCTACAACATACTTCAAAGTCACTTTTTCTGTGTCCAGCAGCTATTTCATTAAAATATCTTTCACCATGAAACTTGTGCTTGTAGAGCACACCCAGTGTGTTTGAAGCAGGCTGATAAGTTATCTGTCTGCTGTAACAAATACACCCAAGCATTTTTTTCTTAAAACCCACAGTGAAATTTTATCCGCAGCCCTAATAAAAATCAGTACAGGCTAATAATTAATTATGTCTGTTTAAAATATAAGTGTATGTGTTTTGAACAGAAATAACAAAACAATTCAGAACTTAGATTATAAATTTAATCTAAGTTCTGAAGGTTTAAGTTTTACACTCTTTAACACTCTTTAATGAAGAGGGCATTATACACTCACTAGTATACACTCACTAGTCAGTTGAATGTAAAAGGCAGAAAAGCACGTCACAACCTACACACATCAAACCTTGAGATGTATTGGATACTGCAGCAGCAGCTGACTACACCAGTTTCCACTCCTGTGACTTGACATGTTGTGTATTGCAAGATGCTTTTCTGATCACAAAACTTGTAAAGATGGATTATTTAAGTTTCAGAAACCTTCATGTCAGCTTCAACAAGTCTGGGCATTCACCTTTGATCTCCTCATCAGCAGAACATTTTTGCCTCCAGTTGTGTTTTTGGTTTTTCCCACAATTCAGTCTAATGCTGTAGTTAAGACCACCTAAATCACGACAAATGGTATTAGGACCAATACTTTATTGAAACCAAGTCAAGACCAGTGTGAGTCCCACAATGCATGACACACTTATTTTTGGTTTTATATCTAAAAATGAATGAACGAATGAGTCACAGATTTTTCAAGGCAACGTGGCTTGGAAAGGTAAATTACTCTCAGCTGACATATCTTTAGGTCATGCACCCAAATGAAGCAGCAATACCATGGCGTATAGCATTTATATGTCACATTTGACAGTAGCTAATTTTGATGCCATGTAATTTATATATGGGGGTTATTTAATTGACCCTGGGACTTTTTATTGTGCAAAATAACACAACACAGTTTTGAGAGTGAAAACTACCATTATTTTTGTATATAAGCCTCTGCAACACTTAGTTACTTATCCCAGTGTTTCATGACTGCTTGGATACCATCAAGGAAAAAAGTTTTCTCAGTAACCTGGAGCCATGATCAGACTGCATGCTTCACGTCTGAAACGCTTGGCTTTCAAAGGATCAGTACCCCTTTTATAATGTCTATCGAGGACCCCCTTCAGGTGTGGTGAATTTTACTCTGAACATTAGTTTTTTCCATAACTATGATTTATTATGTATAATCCACACTGTTTAAAATTAAGTCTAGATGAAATTTCTCTTCTCGGGAGACCTGACCTACTCTATGTATAACCTTTACTCATAGTACATTTCAAGAAGGTCAGGAATAAAATGTTTAACTGCAAAGAAGAATGTGATTTTCTGAAGAAAGAGGCGTAGACAGATAAAGGGGAAAGTGGCAGATTTGGTTTAACACTCTAAAACCAAAACCTTGTTATAAAATGAGGCTTCAGAAGAGGAAGTACTTTGCACACCAGCAGGCAGCTTAAACTCTAGTGTTTCCTTCCTACTGTTATCCTTATGCATAAATCTATATATTATTTTTTTTTGTGATTGTATGTATTAGTAAATTGTCATTTAGAATTTATGGGCATTAAACCTTAAAATTAAGTTATACAACTATATGAAACATGGATTGAGTACATTAATCATGTGCTGTAAGACCATCCTCATCCTTTTTATTTATTTATTTATTTATTTATTGACTGATTGATTGATTTATTCGTTAGAGAACCTGAAAGGGAACAAGATTATACTATACTCTTAATGTAAAGGAAAGGAGCATCATAGGAAAACTGAATTTAAACTAATTTCATAGCTAATGGGTAATTTCAGCATGTTCTTGTTGTAACATATTAATAATGTTTTTTAAGGGTTAATTAAGACAGTACAAACATTTTGCTGCTTATACCATTGTCCAGTGTGTCACCCACTCATTCAATTCTTCCATGTCATTAGAATTAATGATATTCTTTAAATGCAGAAACCAGGCATGTTTTCCAGGAACTTTCCTTCTACTGGTCAGCTATGACTGCTCTAATGGTTACAAACGAGTTTCATCCATCAAATAAGTTAATGACAAGCCAACTCGGGAAAGAACATGCAAAAAAGTCACTAGGGTGATAGCATGACACCAGTAAACGTAATTGTGCATTGGGTGATTAAACCTCATTTACCTTAAATTTTCTTCGGTGCTCTGCAGGCATTAAGTTCTAACAGAAACATACTGCATAACAACACCATTAATTTACCCAACCGTTTAGCTTCAGTCAATCATCAGGTTTATGTATTTTAGAAACGCTCATAAGAAAGAGCCCGCTGTTTATTGCATTAATCAGTTAGCAATTAGCTTATTTTAAATCCACATGACTTCGGGGTAAACTTCACTTGGCTACGGCATTCGTCCAACTTGGTCTTGTACAGATCATCGCCACAGTAATATAAATAAATAAATACACCAGTTCTCAGATTTTTATAGTAATCTATGATCTAATATTTAAAATAATCTAATGTTAAAAGTAAATAGTGAATGCTGTTGTTGTTGTTGTTAGTCCATAAAGATGACAAAAATACAAAATGTAACAGAATTACAGTATATCTGCCTTTGGAACTTTGATGTCTTTGTTAATGAAGTGTTAGAACCAGTGCATTGTATTTTTATGCATTTTATTAACAATATCTTTAACATAAAAATAAATCCATAGTTCATAGCCAGTTTTATGATTTTTTCATCCCCTGGATGGTGATTAGGTGGCTTAATGGTTAGCACTGCTGCCTTGCAACTCCAGTGTCCGGGTTCAATTCCCAGTCAGTTTTGAGTCCCAACTCATGGAGTTTTCATGTTCTCCCCATGCTTGGTGGGTTTCCTTGGGGTACAAAGACATGCAGATTAGGCTAAGTGCAGTTCCTAAATTGCCCATAGTGTGTGAATGAGTGTGTGTGTGTGTGTGTGTGTGTGTGCGTGCCCTGCAATGTATTGCCACCCTATCCCTAAGTCTCCTGTGATAGGCTCCAGGCCCCCACGTGACCCTGGATACAGGATTAAGTGGTATAGATAATGAGTGAATGAGTGAGATTGGCTGGTGATCTTGGTCAATGCAGTTTGGAAGTCCAGAAAGTGTGTTGGAAGTAAGCACCAACATCAAAATGACAACTATGTTCAGTAAATCTGTATAACTACCAGTCTAACAAAAACACAAGTGAGACAGAAATTGATTTATTTAGGTAGGGCTTAAGCAGGTTAATCACTAATGCAGTGCTGTTTAAAGGAAGTGCTGGGATTATTGTATTGCAAAGCTGAAACATGGCCACCTTTGACAAAATGTTACTTTCACCACATCGAGTGTGAAAATTGAGTTTTATTTTTGCAAAATAAACTCTTCATAAACTATGAACTGGGAAACTGTTCGCTATCTATTCGTCACTGATTGCACTCAGTTGCACATGCATTGTGGTTGAGCTGTCTGAAGAAAATTGGTCTGTGCTGTTTCATAGTTGTAGAGGTGTAGACATAATAAAGGGGAAAGTGGCAGATTCGGTTTAACGCTCTAAGACCAAAACCTTGTTTAATAAAATGAGGCTTCAGAAGAGGAAGTTCTTTGCACACCAGCTGGCAGCTTAAACTCTATGTACTATGTATTAATGAATTGTAATTTAGAATTTATGGGCATTAAACCTTAAAATTAAGTTATACAACTATATGAAACATGGATTGAGTACATTAATCATGTGGCGTAAGACTATCCTCATCCTTTTTATTAATTTATTGGCCGCTTGTTTTTCAGTTTGGATGTCCAGAAAGTGTGTTGGAAGTTTGCACCAACATCAAAATGACAACTATGTTCAGTAAATCTGTATAACTGAAACATGGCCAACTTTGACAAAATGTTACTTTCACCATATCGAGTGTGAAAATTTAATTACCGACAACAAGATTCTAACTCGAGGAAAGGACATACCTAGTTCTTGGTGGTTGATGTGTTAAAGACTATTCTACATTATTCTCTCTTGGGCTACTGTAATGAACAAGCTTTGATTTTTGCAACATAAACTCTTCATAAACTATGAACTGGGAAACTGTTTGCTCTCTATTTGTCACTGATTGCACCCAGTTGCACATGCATTTTGGTTGGAACTGTCCAGTATGTTTTTTTGGGTCACTGGCCATAGAGCCATACCTGGAAATAGATGTGGCCACATCCCACTTAAGACTGATTGTCATAGTGTACTCATTAAGAGAAAATTTGAAGAATTTTTTTTTTCTGTCTTATTGGAAAACTGAATTTGTAAGCAATTAATATCTCCATCATGTCCTTATTTAAATATATGTTCAAGTCTTCCTCCTCTCTGCTTGTTTTTCAGGGCTCCATCTACGCCCTCTGTATAAACTGCCTCATCAGCTTCTCCACTGGCTGTCTGCTCATCCTTATCATTGCTTTCCATTATAAAGACATCCGGGTGAGTCCCTCAGTTTAACCTAACGCTCCTGCCACAAACATACATTATATACATTTTAGCTATATGCTACGTACACCCTTAAAGTGATAGACTTTTTATTGCAAATGTAATTTCATACCATTGTCAAGGTTCATGTGGGATGCTCTGTTGAAAGCAAAATAGAAGTGGGTGTTAGCATGGACAATATTTAAGAGGCTGTATACAGTATTGCCATTATATATCTGCTCAGGCATTTTAGTTTATTGCTCATGAATATCAGGGTACATGAATTAATGCTAGCTGCTGATAGATGACATTGGTGTCTTGATGACATGACTGTTTTATTTTTGTCAGTGGTGTAATCATAGTCAGTGTACACAGCAGTCCAGTGGTAAATGATAGCATAATATAATACTTCACAATCTCACAAAGTCAGTTATTGCTGCTCTCTTCTGCCTAAACCATTTATATCACAGTGTTTGCTGGGAGAAAACATGCCTTTTTTTTTTTAGCATTATTGAAAAATATAATTGCTTTGTGGTATTGGCACAAAGGTGTATATTAGAAAGCATGTTGCGGAAATATTGAATGCTGTTTGAGAGTAAACGGTAAAAGAAACTGTACACAGTGTGTGATTAATACTGTGTAACTAGTGAGGTGTTACACTTACATGTGTTGTAGCAGAAAAAGTAATAGAGAATGTGGCCATGCAAAAAAATTATTGCAAATTCAAATACATTATTGTGGTTTCTCACAGCACCCATACAGTACTCCATTAGTAAGGTGCATAAGTATTTGAAAATGGAGGCGACTTAAACAAAAACGCTTTCATTCCTACATGGTTAATGCAATATTTTTGTTAGAACATTTTGTAAGATGAAAATATGTCAGTGGGACATTATTTTAAGTCCACTGTTCTCCCATAACCAACAATGGAAAACAGGGACAGCTGAAGGTTAAATGCTCTTTTTAACTTAACGATTTAAATGTCTAACTCTAAAATATTTGATCAATAATCTGACACCAATATATAATCGATTAGTAAGTTATCACTAGAAATATATTGTCTCAGTAGTTAGTCAATCTTTAACAAAACAAGCTTTATTTTACAGCTTTGATTATAAAGGATGTTCCCACTTCAAAAGTTTAGGATTAAGTAACACAATGATTTATTATACAAAATGAAAGACAACAAGATCAAAAGACGCAGAAATTAGAATCTTATAGAATCCATAAACAGCAATGTGGACATACTGTAGGCTGCTTGATGGCACAAAACATATGGACATATGATCTGGGACTCTTTGATCTGTATATTAATTAATTTCAAGGTTCATGTGGGATGTTCTGCTGAAAGAAAAATAGAAATGGGTGTTAGCATAGACAATATCTAAGGGGCTGTGTATTGCCATTTTATATCTGCGCAGGTATTGGATTAGATTCGACTTTATTGTCATTGTGCAAAGTAGATGTATAAAGCCAATACAGTTACCATCTAACCAGAAGTGGCCTATTTACAATAAATGCGTAAATAAGTGGGTTCATATGTCAGGGTTTCCCACAGGTCTGAAATAAAGTTGTGGTGGTACTGTAGCCAGCGGAATGGCCTGGTATTATCTGTCAGCACAAAAGTGGTCTATTACATACCACAAATAACAAATACAAATCACTGTAACACAATATTTTTTATTTATTTGATACTTATAGTAATTTCACTTTTTCATAGATTTAAGCAATAAACCTTCTTCCCCATCTAGACATATTTGAAGAGTAGGATGAAGGAAAAAATTAAGAACTTAACACTCTTTGGTGTACACAGATAGCAATGCTCTGTGCCGCTGGAATTTTATGAGTTAACCGTCATGAATTAATTTTAAAAAATTAATGAATACACTGCCAGTACGCCCTTCTTTTTCTTTTTAGTGCTGCTGGCATCCGCTGCAATGGGCCCAAGGATTCTCTATATGAGAAACACTGGATGTACAGGGTTGAGAGTGATTAATGTGCAGAATGTACAGTAACTAATAAGGATAGGGTATACAGTATATGGTAATAAACAGCCAGAGACTGATTACCACCAAGTGTTCTACAGAGCGCCACAAAAGATCTTTTCTCCCTATGGCCATAAAATTATACAACTCTTCTCTGTAACGTGGACACTATGGAGAGGGTAACAATAATACAGTACTATTACGTACCTCGACAATTTGTGCAATACCTACCAATGCTCTTAGGTCATACCACTTCTCAAGTGCACTTTATGATTTTATTTACACATATAATTTACCTGTGCAATATTTACTTAACAATGCTCTTGGGCACAACATTCTGCCATTACCATAGCAAACTCTGAATTATTGCACATATAACTGGTGCAATATCTTTCCTTTTTTTCCCTCACATGTGCAATATCTGGATATAGAATTATGTTTAATGTGCAACTAAGGATTATTAATATTTTATTTTATTTTTACTCTTTTCCTTTCCTTCTGTAAATGTCCGTAAGAAACTGTAACCAAGTATAAGCAATTTCCCTCTGGGATTAATAAAGTTCTTTGAATATTGAATCTTGAATTTGCATGATATTTTTAATATCATCACATTGTTTACCATGAAATATGGATCCAGCTGATGCTAAAGATGCTCTGAGGAATATGGAAGTCACACATTGTTATAACATTAGAGGTCGTCTTCATTTGACCAGTGCCACAATTTATACATTTTCTCACAATTGTAAAGCTGATGGTCTATGCTTCAACCACTTCTTACTTCCTTTGAAAGTTCAGAGTGGTGGGGTACAGAGGCAAAAGCATTAAAATAAAAACTTGTTCCACTATCCAAATACTTTTGGAACTGATTGTGTGTGTCTACTTTACATAAGACTTTTTTTGGCACCAAACCCCACATTTTTATCTTACTTTCACATACTCCTTATGAGTTCAATTAAATAAATGAAGAAAGAAAATGAGCCACATATTTATTAACTACAAATTAAATGACAATTAAGTAATTAAAATAAACTGGGTACATGCTAAAAAGATGGTTTATTAAACATTTGTGCCAATATTACAAGAATTCTAATTATAAGTGCCAATCCATGATATAATTTTGGGGATATGGCTAAGGTCTTCACGGAAAATGATGATAAATCATTTTGGTCCTTCTGTAATTAAATAAAAAGGAGTGTGGATGAATGCCAGTTAGAGGTGACTAATGGGCTGACTGATAAACCATGACTGGGTGTAACTCAAGAAAGTCTATATCATGGGAAATTGATCTCCAACTGTGGCACAGAGATAGAGCAAATAAATGCAGCCTTGCTGGTGCTTATCTGGTGTGCCATTTGTTTTTACCTACTGTATGTGAAAAAGCACACAGAGCACTACAGACCAACCTACAGCTATGCAGAAAAGGCATTTATTATCTTCTCCATAGCTATTTAGTAGTTAGTTTCTATATAAGAGGTCACATCGTAAGAGAAAGTAATAATTATAAAAAAAATTGTCCTGCTTCATCTTAAATATCTAATCACATGTCGTTCTAATCAAGCATGCCAAGATGTAAGCGTTAACCTGATGGCATCTACTCTACTATTTGTATAGAGCTAAGAGAGCAATTGAACAACTGCCAAGAATTTTACCTACTACTGTAATTTATCTTTGAGTTACAAATGTAAGAACTTATTTGCAACTATACAGCAGGAATGACATTTTTATAAAACTCTTTTTACTCATCATCTTCACTTACTGTTAACCATGTTAGCTCACTAGAAACCTGTTAGAGCATCCAACATGCTAGGACATAGCATATTAGCATATTACATTTGGGCCCTGCTTACCTTCTGATTCACATAGAAACCCAGATGAGGTTTAAACTGCATTTGTTACAAACTGTTTGGGGCTACCGCCTTTAAACAGATTTCCTTACCACCGGCTTCACGCCCTAATTATGGCACATAATTTACCTACCTCAAAATGTCCACGCGTATCTTTATTTAACTCTTTTAATTATAGTTAACTGATTTAACTGATTTAAATGATTGCATTTAAATTATTTCATCTATCTATAAATTCCATCTATAAATTATGAATTTAATGATTATGATTAAACACATTTTTTGGAAAGCTGAGTTAAATTCCACTTAATGATTCTACAATAAAAAAGAGACTAAGCAAAAATGGCAACCAGACGAGAGCTACTGCTGACCAAAAAGGACATGAAGGCACATCTCACATTTGCTGAAACACATCTTGATTATTCCCAATACTTTTTTGTGGGCTGATAAAACAAAAGTTGAACTTTTGGAAGGTGTGTGTCCTATTACATCTGGCGGAAAACTAACACAGCAATTCATTATTTATTTATTTTTTAAATCATACCAACAGTCAAACATGGTATTCTCCTGAAGAAGAATGTCCGGCCATCAGTGGTGTGGATACTAGGGTTTAAAAAGACTTCTTTAGAAGTTGAAGTATCAACTCAAGCTTTTTACTCAAGTAAAAGTGTAAA
>JAQMYG010000033.1:6882471-6918631 GCA_030014215.1 Clariallabes teugelsi
AGTAAAGTATAGATACCCAAAATTTCTACTTAAGTAAGGTAACGAAGTATTTGTACTTCGTTACTTGACACCTCTGCCGGCCATCAATTCATAACCTCCAGCTCAAGCACACTTGGTGATCCAGATAACACCAGCAAGTCCACCTCTGAATGGCTCAAAAAAACTACATTATGGTTTTGGAGTCACCTCGTCATAGTCCAGATTTTAATCCAGTTGAACTGTGGCATGAACTTAAAAAGGCAATTCATGCCCAAAAAAAACAATGTTTGAGCCAAAGAAAGAAATTCCACAAAGAAGAGTGGACCACAGCGATGTGAACGACTCATTGTCTGCTATCTATCTCAAAATGACCCCATATTGTGTACTTGGAAGTCTGTGTCCCGCTTGCTCTGAATCTTGATCAGTGTTACCATGGAACATTATGGAACATTTTAGACTCCTTCAGTGACTTCATTTTTAAAAAATCCCTTATAGCAAAACAAAAACGTTTCCATCCTGATTATGAGTGCAGAAAGCAGGTTCACGTACAGTAACTCACTTGAGCGAGTCGATGTTCTGAAAAAACAATCAACGATCACTATGGTTCCCTACAATCACTTGGTCTGTGTCTGTTGGTCGACATTGTTTCTCGACTCAGTGCTGTGTTATTCTTTTTATATTTTTGTTATTCCATCTGTAACTATTTCCTTTATGTTATTTCCCTGACTATTCACTACCACTGTTTCCTTCTGTCTGCATTCTTAATAGAATGTATAGTAATTTTTAAACACTAAAATAATTAAATAGCTTTTCTGTTATTCTGCTATTCTATTCTATTTGTCCATTTTTTTTCATGTGATATGTTTGGTAGGCAAGCACTCATTATGATGCTAATTAATCTGTGACATCACCTAGTGACTTTTTGAGCATGAATGATCAATGAATTGATTGTGAGCTCCCTGCAATGTAACTACATATAAAAAGGCACCCACTATCTGTACCACCTATCCTGTAAAGGGTCAGAAGGGACCTGGAGCCTTTCCTAGGAAACTTAGGACACAAAGCAGAAAAGCAGAGCACACCCTGGGTGGGCTGCCAAATATGTTTAGGGCATGCTAGGCTTTTTCATGAAAACAGCTTGGCTATTTGCATTTACATTGACACTATTTGGTTCACCAGGTATATTTGGAACATAAAGGTCTTGCTTTATTTTAAAAATGAATTTGCTTGTGCACACGATAAAAAAACACTTATTGGAACTTTAGGTGAAATGTACTTCTTTAGTAGGTATTTAGTTAAATATTACTAGTTAGTGACATTTGGCTTTGACAGTTATTGTGTATTGTCTTTAACTAAATACTGCCCAATGTGCTGTAGAGTATGTCCAGTGGTACAGTGGTACAATCAGACAGACAAAGAATCTCATCCATCACCTGCTTTCACCTGCTTTAATTTATTTTGATAGGTCTAGTTATTTTGCTTGTTATTTTTTCTATATTCATTCATTCATTCATATTCAATAACCTCTTTATTCTGGTCAAGGAGGTGGTGGATGTCAAGAACACTACATCTATGGGTGGAATCCACCCTGAATGGACAGCAGTCCATGAAAAGACACCATACACACATTTCCACACTCATTTATAACTCAAGGTAATTTAGAGTAGTCAATCGAACTCCCTGCATGTTTTTGAGTGGATGGAAAGAAACTAAAGGACCAAGTGGGAACCTATGTGGACATAGTGCGAACATCTGAAACTCCACACATACAGTAACCAGAACTCAGAATATTAGATATAAAGTGAGTGGTGAGATAGTAAGTGGCACTTAATAAATTGTTAACTATATACAGAACAGTTATTCATGGGGACTGACAATTATGAAGACTCATACTTACCCATGCTGGTGGCATTGATATTGTATATATGTGTGTGTGTGTGTGTGTGTGTGTATCCTAGGGGAAAATACTAAGGATAATATTATATTATTGTGGGTGTATATAAATTAGTATATATACACCATATATGGAGGTAAGAGAAAGAAAGCTAGGGAAAGACAAATGACAGAAAGCACAAATACATATATTTAAACTATCATTCTCACTTTATGTAAATTATTATTATACCCTACACTGTTAGACGTTAGGTAAATTTAGCTTGTAGTACAAAAATCCAAATGTCTTGACAACAAATGTTTGACATGGACACTTATTAATTTAGCACTGAAGGAATAAACTGAATGATAATAGCTAGCGTTACATAGATGAATAGATAGACAATGATAAGGACAAGTTGCTAACTCGGGTTAACGCCACTTTCAAAAGTTACTGTGAAACAGTGTTGTAACTAACTGTTGATTAACAGATATGAATTGATTTCTATAGTTGAATGAGGCAATGATTAGCTTTACATTTGTCATGAGTCGGGTGTTATGACTGATGGTGTTGCCGTGGGCAGAAAGGGGCAGGCATAGGCGCAGAGGGGTGTTTTCAACAAAAAGAGTCTTTAATGAAACAAACCAAGCACAATAAAGAGACAAAACCAAAAACAAACAAACAAACTTAAACCATCACAAAAGGCATATTGTGAAACAGGTGCTATGGCGAGACACCGGCGCGATGGGGGTCCATACAAGGTGTAGGCTCTATGGTGAAACTCAGGCTCTAAGACGTTTTACACATAACATAAGCTCTATGTTGTGACACAGGCTTAATGACGACACATAGGCTCGAATACCCTTTAAACATAACATAAGCTCCATGTTGTGACACAGGCTTAATGACGACACACATGATATTACCCACAAACTAAGCATGGAGCTGAAACGGGACAAAACAAGACTAGAGTCACAGACGAGAGACAAGAGACACGTAGAGACTAGAGATTGGGCTAGAGACACATAGAGACTAGAGATTGGGCTAGAGACACGAGGAGACTAGACTAGAGACAGGACAAGACTAGCAACATGGGGACTCGAGACAAGACTAGGGCTAAAGACATGGTAACATGGTAATTAGCTAACCATGCCTTTAGCCTAATATACCCTTAGCTACACCTACCAAATAGCTAAACATACAAATAGCTACACTTACCAATAGCTACACATACTATGTCCTGAACATATAGGAATCTAAACATACTGTACAGTGCCCTAAACATATAGCAATCTAAACATAGTGTCCTAAACATATAGGAAGCTAAACATGCAAGGGACTACAACACTAGAGACATAAACAGTACTTACATGACCTTGAGACAAATACAAGACTTCACGAAACCGAATCAGCTCAACACACACTGAAACACAAAGGACCTACATCTGACCACAACCTTGAGCCTAGGGACATGTTCGTTGGTTACGTTGCAAAACCGACTACAATACTATACAAAGCAAACCAAAATACAAAACAAGACAAACCAAAATACAAAACAAGACAAACCAAAATACAAAGCAAGACAAACCAAAATACAAAGCAAGACAAACCAAAATACAGAGCAAAATGCCCACATAAATGACAGTAATTACAAACAAACAATGCTCGACCCAGTTTCCCACACTAATCAGCTTTTTATAGACGATCTAATGAGCTACCTCGGTCAGGTGAGCACCCGCCTTCTGGGAAACTGAGTCTGCAAACAAAAACTACAACAAACTAAACAGTACTCTCTAGTGGCGATTCCTTACATCATTGTTTATTTGTTTGTTTGTTTACTGCATGTCTTAAAAAACTATGATTTAATTCTTTATTGATCATATTTCCATTTGCCTTTGTCTATACATATGTATCAATACAAGAATCCTAGATCACTGATATACTTTTTGTTCTTTTTTTTTCTCTTCACTAGCTCTTCATCATAGACCACAACCAGGTGGACTGGCGCATTGCCATGACCACCAACCGTGTGCTTTGTATCTCACTGGAGTTATTGGTTTGTGCCATCCACCCAGTGGGCATCTACTTGGGCCCCTTGACTTCAGCAACAAACTCATCCTCGTCCTCCACTCTCTCTGTTACAACACCCCTGTGCCTCTGCAGCAGTCCAATGGAGGCATGGCTGGAGTTGGAGCTACTGCTATCAGCACTGATGTTCTTGCGTCTGTACCTGGTACACCGGGCCATTCTGCTGCACAGCAAAGTGCTGCTGAGTGCCTCTTACAGGAGCATCGGCTCACTCAACAACATCAATTTCACTTTCCGCTTCGTTCTCAAGGTACTCATGAACAAGTACCCGGCACGCACACTCCTGGTTTTTATCATGCTGTTCTGGTTTACCTCCGCCTGGATGCTACGGCTGTGTGAAAGGTAGAAAAAAAAAAACACACACACATGCACATACACTCTTATGCTCATACTCACACACATTTGTATATGTACATGCTTGCAAGCACACTCCCAAGCACGATTTCATCCTCCCATTTCTGTTGATGGTCAATTTGAAGTCCTGATTTCTGTTCAAGAGTGCAGACAAATATTCCTTTATTTCCTGCCAACTCAGCATCGATTGTGAAATGGAGCATCAGTTTGTTCAGGGGAATGAATCTTGTTTTGTAATGAGGCCCACAAAGAGGAATTTTTGAATAAGTACGTACAGTGATTGGTTGAAGTACATTTAAAAAAAAAAAAAAAAATGTATAAAAAAAAATTAAGTTTTGTGTCTTAAAGAAAGCTAATGTTTTGAAATGTCAGTGTCAACAGGAAATTGTCTGAGGATTGCATCACACATGCACACGCACACATACACACGCACGCACACACACACGCACGCACACACACACACACACACACACACACACACACACACACACATAAGTGTAATGTTAAATGTTACATTTATTTGCGGTTCCCCTGCTTCCATACTCGTCCCTTTTTATGGGACAAAATGTAATTGGACTAACAATTATAAATTAAATAAAACTCCCTTCAGTTCTTACTTGTTGTTGTACCTTCAGTTTAGCGTTCAGCAGATGGGATGGGTTTGAGGTATTTTAATGTATGGTTTGGGTAATCGTCCAATTACAATGATTATTTAATAAACATCTGGGTGAATTTGAGCAGATAATATACCTACGTAGCACTATTCATTTTTTCTGCTATCAGTAGTCACATCAGCAATCAATATTGTACAAGGGAACCATTTCAACTGGCAGCAGTCCATGGCCATGCCATAACTCTACATCCATCATGTTTTGCAGAAAACGTAGTGCTCTTTCAATCATTCTGGTACATGTAGACCTTTGTCTTGTATGTTAAAAATGTGTTAAAACATCTGTATTTACTGTACTCTAGTGAAGGATACTCTTGATTGTTGACTTTGCCACCAATTTGCCATCCTTATGTAGGATGTTTTTAATGTGGCCAATTGTTATTACGAATTCCTCTTTCATAGACCACAGTTGTTAACCACTGCTTAATTTGTAGTAACACCACTTTAGACTTTGGAAGAGTTTACAGCAAGAGATTTAAAATGCAAATGCCAAACTAAATATTTTATCTGCAGTCGACTGTCTGCTTACTTTTGATGCCTTAAAAAGAGGCGGAGGAACACGTCTAAAAACGTGTGTGCTACGTTGTTTACCTGATTAGTGTGTAAATATCCTAAAAATTAAAGCTTTCAGCTCATATTCATTGTTTAATTTTGAAAGGTAAAATAGCAATACCTTTTGGTTATGCAAATATTTATGAAGCTATATATTTAAAAAAAAAATGGATGGCAATAATAAGACCAAGATAAACCTTGTCAGATCTTTGTTTAAGATTTAACACAAGTTAGCAACCAAAAAATTCAATAATAAATGTTGAGAGTGAAAGTCTACCAATTTAATTTAGCAATTATATTCTCTCTTTTTTCAAGTTTTTACACAAATTTTCAATATGATTTTTATTACAGCACGTATAAATAACTAAAGCCCTACTCAAAATTGAAGAGCAGCATGATGCTGCCACCACCATGTCACCAAATCTGACATGATTTATCTTGGTTTTAATACAGTTTTATGCACAGGTGTATATGGAGTTTTCATATCCACTTTAAGTAACTATATTATCTTGACCAGTATAATAGCCTGTTTGCCCATTCTGGCTGATGTCTCCTTCTGTAGGCAGGCCCAGGTGGAGACGGGTGGTATGGGTACAGCTCTCTGGCTCATCGCTATCACCTTCCTTACCGTAGGTTATGGAGACGTGTCTCCAATAACCACCTGTGGCAAAGTGGTCTGTCTCTTCGCAGGCGTCATGGTAAGTACAATATTGCCCAGAATTTTTTGCACTGTTCAGCCGTGGGTGTATGTGGAAATTATTTAAAATATTGGTTCATTAGGGAAGCAAATAAGCAGAATTCCATATTTGGGAATGTTAAAAATAAATAAATCACGAATATTAGAGTTAGGAATTAATTCTGCCAAGTATACAGTATGAACTGCTTCAAACAGGCCGTTGGTTAGTATGCTAAAACTGCCTGTAGGTGTGAACGAGTGCATGAATGTGTGTGCATGCTGTCCTGCGATGGTCTGGCATACACTTCCGAGTGTATTCTTGTATCATGTCCAGCAATCCTGTAATAGGCTCTGGATCCACTGGGAGTATAGTAAGAAGTGTTGATTCATCATAAATAGACTTCACCTCCTGGAAACTTGACTAAGTGCTGTCTTTTGCATTAATGAGCTCACAGATACGCCTTATAGGCTTGTACATGTGATTGATAGGATTAAGAGCATATGACATTCTTTTCACCCAAAAAGCATACAGTAAGAAATGTTGTTCCTTTGGTTGCTCACCAGAACAGCTGAGCCAGGATTCAAACTGATACCTGCTGCCAATAGAGCGACTGCTTTTCTCTTGCACCAGTCAAAAGCTAACAATGTTGATTTTATCTGTTTAATTACATTTACTGTAATGGACCATCTACAAGACAGATTACATCCTGTTAAATATAAATAGTCATTTCCATGCCACTCTTTTTTGTGTTCTTGGTATTGACATTAATGATGCAAAAATTAGGAATTCAAACATGTTGTGGTATAATTCAAAGTAACGATATTATCACCATACCCATTACCTATTGTGCGTTTTGCTATATTTGGCTGTAAGCTACAAATGAACAGTTTGACAGCAAAATGAGATAACTCCATTTATTAATGTACATCATAGCTCCCAAATGCACCAAACCAGTGCTAGTGACAGCAGGAGCAAGATGACAAGAGACGTATCCCACATACAGTAGCAGTACCCTCACCTCATTTCTGATCAAAGCTGATAAGCAAATGGCATAAGAGAGTGTGACCTGAGTCAGGCCTAGACACCTCCCTGGCCAAGTGGAAACTAATCTTTCACTCCTCTCACTCTCCCTCAGGCGAGTACCTTTTATGAAAACATCCCACCATTGCCATTTTAGGTGGTTTATAGCATTTGGCACCAGTTAAATCTGGATGGTGTGCCAACCTGTATGTAAGTCTTGGAAAACTGAAAGGCAAATAAAACATTTCCTAATCCACTGGGAACAATACAATAGGCTAGTTACAGATACTGTACTGTACTCACTCAATGTCTATACCGCTTTATCCTGTTTGTGGGGGAGCCTATCCCAGGAGACGTAGGACAAGAGGTGGGGTATACCCTGGATGGGGTGCCAATCCATCGCAGGGCACACACACACACACACACACACACACGCGCACGTGCACATACTACTATGGCAATTTGAGAACACCAGTTAGCCTTATCTGCATGTCTTTGGACTGTGAGAGGAAACCGGAGTACCCAGAGGAAATTCACCACATAGTGCACAGGGAGAACATGCAAACACACAGACTCAAGGCGGGAATCGAACCCCAACCCTAGAGGTGCAAGGTGACAGTGCTAACCACTATGCTACAGTGCCACCCACTCACCACAAAAAAAATCCTAGATAAATACCAAATTAAATTTTAATTCAGCCACACAGGTATATTATATACAGTAGGTTATTCCAAAATATTTTTTCAAACACAAAAACCTTTTAAGTATTGCATTTCTTTCTAAATTATCTGCACTCTTCAAGGCTGCAGAAATATTGGTTCACTTCTATATGTAGAGCATTTAAATCACTATTATATTTGTTTTTTGGTAATGAATGTGGAATTCTGTCTTCAATTATTGCAATAATGGTTTTTCATGATGGTCTAAATCCAAAGGTAGAGATGGTCATTACAAAACACTGATTTTGTGTGTGTGTGTGTGTGTGTGTGTGTGTGTGTGTGTGTGTGTGTGTGTGTGTGTGTGTGTGTTTTTAAACCATTTTTATGTTGATTTGTCATTAGATCTTGGTACATAGAGCAGGATTCATAATGTTCTTAATTAACATAAGAGCATCTAAACCACAAGCCACAAAACGGCCTCAGAGCATCAATGAACTTCCATCATATTTGACATGCTGATTGTGTACAGGACCAAAACATTAATTTTGGTCTCATCCAACTGTAGTCCCAACTGATGCATGGTGAAATTGTGTTACTGCTTTTTGGAAGTGGCTTTGAGGAAAGACTATACAATGCTTCCATGTCTGGTTATATAGAGGGAAGGCAACCAAAAGATAAACACCTAAGCATGTTACAGTATGTTGTATCACTTGCATGTAGCATGAAAAGATGTTGGATCACCAGGGTCTCTTGCTGGGTTAGAATCAGAACTGGCTGGTCGAGGGTCTCAGTGGACTGTGACTCAGTGAAGTGTAGATCGGAGGCTGGCAACAGTGGAACAGGTTTCTGTGACAAAAGGAGGCACAAAAAATGGAGCATTATTGATTCTTAAACTTAACCATGTATTTTACTATTTTACTATTATTCACACTGCATGACTGACCAAAGTTACATGCCAATACCACTACGAGTCACTTCAGTCTGATAATACTGACAAGCGGCAGAGTTTTGTGTTCTCAAAATTCTAATAAACAGGATAAGCAACAAAAAAAAAAAACATACTGTAGCACCACTGTTCATTTAGAGAAGTGGTTCTCAAACCTAGTCCTGGACGACCCCCTTCCCCGTATAATTTAGTGTCTACTCTGCTGTCACTCCCACTCCAATTCAGAAAATGCTGGTAATTAGCAGAATACTTAAATGAGGTGTGCTGAGAAAAAATTGAAAGTGAGGGGGACAGGAGGCCTTCCACGACCATGTTTAAGATCCTCTGATTTAGTGCCGTAATCGTCACCAAGATGTTTTTGAGTTCCTTTTTTCTTGTCAGTTACATTGTGAAACACATTAAGCAATCGCCACTGATTGTGATCAATGTTGAAGTCAGCAAAGTCAAAGGCTTTAACTGGAGTGTCTTACAGTATATGTATATCAGATTGTGACAACGTTCGCTCCGGCCAAGTGAGAAGATTACACAAGTGAGAATGAATAAGTTGTCTGATGAAAAACCCCTTGAGTACTGACTTTTCAGATTACTTTTTATGTCAACATAAATCAGAAAATTCTTTTTCTAATTTGTTCTAATTTGTTTTTATAGATAGATAGACTTAATTGACCTGTGAAGGAAATTACTGTGTTACAGCAGCAGCAGGTTACACAAGCAGTAGTAAGATGCAGGGGGAAGGGTAAATAAATATATTGAAGATATTAGTATATTATATTATATATATGACGAAAGCCACTGCTGACCAAAAACAACAGAAGAGCTCGTCTCATATCTGGCAAAAACATCTTGATTATCTTGATTATTGATTAATCTAATAATTCAGAAGTTGAAGTTTTTGGAAGATGTGCCTCCTGTGGCATCTGCCGCAACATTTCACAAAAAAGACCGACCACAGCATTCCATAAAAAGAACATCATACCAACAGTCATACAAACATGGTGGTGGTAGTGTGATGGTCTGGGGCTTTGCAGCTTCAGGACCTGGACGACTTGCCATAATTAATGGAACCATGAATTCTGTGCTATACCAAAAAATCCTTGTAGGGGAATGTCCTACTGTCTGTTTGTTACCTCAAGCTCAAGTGCACTTGGGTTATACAGCAGGACATTGATTTGAAACACACCAGCAAGTCCACGTCTGGATGGCTAAAAAAAACAAAATGATAGTTTTGGACTGGCCTAGTCAGACTTTAATTTTCTTAAGTTAATTCTTGAAAACTTCCAATGTGACTGAATTAAAACAATTTGTTAAAAAAGAGTGGGACAAAATTCCTCCACCGTGAAAGTCTCGTTGCCAGTCATCAAATATGCTTAATTGCAGTTGTTGCCACGACCAGTTATTAGGTTTAGGGTACAATTACTTTTTCACATAGGGCCAGGTAGGTTTGGACAATGTTTTCCTCCTTATAAATGAAATAATCATTTAAAAACTGTATTTCGTATTTACTTGAATTATCTTTGTATAATAAAACAGGTGATGCAGGTAATTAGTTATGGCTGAATTGCACTAATTAGTATCAGGTGGTTTGGTTAATGCATGGAACAAATACTGTATATGGCAGGACTTTTATTTTCTGAAGTGACACCAAAGTACTGCAGATGCAGCCGGATTCAGCAACTAATGACTGTTGTATAGCATAAAATAACATTATTTATATTGTCATGATGGTCATTATTTAAAAAATTATAAAATGACATTAAAACATTAAATTTCACTTTTTCTTCACTTTTGGCCAAAGCTCTATGATTATACAAGTTGGATGTAAAGCTGTAAAATGCTTTATTTTCATTAGGCCATAAAATAGAATTATTTAACATTTGGACTTTTTTTTTTTCATTTGCATCTGGTCTTTTGAGTTTAAATGCATTCTTTTTTTTTTCTCTTTTTCTTTTTTACTCTGCGACAGTGATTCTCAGCTCCAGCCCTGAATGACCACCTGCTTCTAGCACACCTGATTTAACTAATCGGATAATTGACAGTTTTTCCTTAATTGAAGTGGGTGTGATAAAGCATGGTGAAGTGGGTGTGATAAAGCACCTGCTGTGCACAACAATGTGCACAGCAGGTGGTCCACTGCACATTTGAGAATGACTGGTCTAAAATAAAGGTAGCAAAGTAACAGCACTATGAATTAAAATTACTCAAAAAGTTCAATCATTGCCAATCATGTACTCAGTTACTGCAATGAGAGAACACATTGTTTGTTACTTTACATTTGTGGGTTTGTGGATTTATCAGACATTGTTTATCTTCTCACACTAGATGATTTATAAAGGCTTTACCATCTAATACAAAAAGAATTATGTCAGAGACAACAAGATCACAAGTGATCCACATCAGTTACTGTAAGCCCAGTTTAAGACCTTCTGCAATTTTGAAAGGAGGTTGTCAACTCTAAGGTTATGATAGGAAGATGATAATGTACTGTGTAATTGAATTATTGGTAATTAACTGGTAATTAATTACCAGGTAACTGTTAATTAATTATTGAACCTAAGAATGTGTGGGTGGTTTGGTATGTGCCAGCTGTTTTAGGGATGTGTTCCCATAACTCATATCCTCTGGAGAGAGTGTGAACAGATTCCAGGAAGGATGTGCTTCCTTGTCTCTCACACACATTTGTGCACTCAAGAACAATCTCTCAATTGTTTTTGAGATGTTTTAAAATGTACATTTTAAAATGTAACTACTGCTCAATGGTGGCAAGGTGGCATAGTGATTATCACTTCACCTCCAGGCTTAGGGCTTCAAATCTCCCCTCCCCTCTGGTCCTTGTGCATGGAGTTTGCATGTTCTTCCTGCGATGGGTTTCCTTCCAAAGTCCAATGGACATGCATTGTAGGCTGATTGCATTTCCAAACTGTGTGTGTTTGTGCCCTGTGATGGGTTGGTTCACCATCTACAGTAGGGTGTCCCTCACCTTGTGCCCTGAGATCCTGAGGATAGTGTCCAGGTCCCCTGTGACCCTAGACTGGAGGACGAATGGTAAGGAAAATGGATGAATGGATGGATTTTTGCTCCATCAGGTATTGCTTTGTCTTACCCAGTGATAGAACAGAAGAAACAAGATTTATTTTTCGCTGCTGTGCTCATTTCTCTTCTGAATGTTAAATGATTTTTTAAATAAAATAATATCCTGGTTACACATTTCAAAACACAATATGACTGTTTTTTCCCCCTCTCTTTCACTAATGCAAGCCTTTGAGAAGAACAGGTAAAGATAATCTGCATTACTAAAACTGCTTGAGTAGATTTCATTTCTGAATGAATGCACTTTGTTAAATGTAGCGGTGTTTTGGAAATCAAAGGCACGATCTGAGATAATAACATACTTAATATATATGTCTGTTTGGTAGGGTGTAGCGTGCACTGCTATGTTAGTCGCAGTTGTGACGAAGAAGCTGGCATTGAACAAAGGAGAGAAACATGTTCACTTCTTCATGATGGATATCCAGATATCTAAAGAGGTAAGGAAAGACTTTCTATGTAAGTACCCGACATCATAGCAATGGTACTTACTAACATACACTGATCAGCCATAATATTGACACAACTGACCAGGTGAATTGAATAGCATTGATTATTAACTACACATCAGTAAACGGGTGACAAGATCAAGTGCTCACCCATGCCTGCAGGGGCCAAAGGCCAGCATGTCTGGTACAATCCCACAGAAAACCTAAAGCAGCAAAAATCCCCAATAGAAAATCAATGCAGGCCACAAGAGAAATGTACTAGAACACCCAATACACCACTGCCCATAGTGCACAGGACCCTGCAGGCAAGAGCCCAAGGCCAGCGACACGGCCAAATTCCCCAGATCCCAATAAGATCAAGCACCCATGAACTGCTCTGGGTAAACAAGCCCGATCCACAGAGGCCCCACCCCACAACTCACATCACTCAAAGGCTCTGTTGCTAATGTCTCAGTGCCAGACACCACAGCACACCCCTAAAGGGCCTAAGCAGCTCCGGTGGCACAAGGCAAACCCAAAACCTAGGATGGTTTTAGTCAATGCCTTTATAGCAATAGCACAATAGCAATGAGCTGAGGGATGAAGCTGGACAGATGGAGCAGGTGTTATTTTCCACACCACATGTGCTTTATCGTTTCTGGGCCTTTTTTTTTTTTTTTTTTTAGATTTTTTTCCCCTCTAAAGGGCATTACACAGGTCATCATGATAAAGGAAAATGCTCAGTGTGGTCTCCAAAAAGCATTGGAGGCAGGAAACAATCAGGTCACTGTCAGGAAAAGGACTTGTGTCACTTTGAGTGTGAGTTTGAGAGGTGGACAGGAAACTTGCATGCACTAGCCTGCATGTGTGCACACCAGTTTGTGTTATGACAGAGGACGGGAGAAGGTGGGGCATAGGGATGTTGAAAGGATGGGTGCACTGTGTTCCACTTTTCTAACAGGATCCATCTGTTTGCTTATCAGAGGGAAGGAGAAGTCTGAAAATAAACACACTTGGCGGACTATACCGGGAGAGATTCCATTGATGACAAGTCAGATTTTTTTTTAATAAAAGGAGGGAAGTGTGTTTCACCTCACGTGGGTGGGCAGGTGTTTCTTACTTAGAAATTTACACTATAAAAGGTACATAAGTTGATTTCCCCTGATCACTGAAGTGTTGTGCGTGTCTGAGGTTTCACTTCATGCTTTGCCAATTGTCCCATCCTGTCACTAGGTGCATGCTTATGTCTGCAACTGTCTGTCCTGTGGACTTTAGCTGTCATTGTCAGTGATTTACCCTGGTGGATTTGGAAGACGACATCTGGATGCTCTAATAATATCCAACCGTACAGCACAACAGTGCCAGTGAGGGTGTGACATCATAATGAGCAGCCTGGGGTAGAACGGTGCACTCAGGAAGATGGCATGGACAAGAATAGAATCAAAGATCAGAAAAAATGCAAACCTCAGGAATGTCTGTAACCCACATGTTCGTTCTGTTGTGGATCCTGTTCTTAGAGTACAGTACACATTGCTCTGTTCATTTCCTTTTCATTTGCTTTCGAAGTGCTGATGTAACAGCGCGTTTTTTTTTTTTTTTAATTCATAATAACTGTAAACTGAAGTATACATTATATGGTTTGGTTTTAGTTTTGCATTGCCATTTTCTTTAAATTTCCATATTATACATTGTACCTGTATTACAGAAAAGGGCAGAACGAGGATCAAGCACTGAGCTCATTTTAAAACCTTTATAATTAAACTAATTCTGTGGTTAATAAAATGGCTGAAAATACAAATACTGGTAGTACAAATGACTGAATAATATTTAAAACATTTAACAGTTTCATGCTCCTCCTCTTGCACATTAGGATTCTGGACATGGTTTCCTTAAACGATCTATGTGACAACAATCTACGTAACAAAGTATATTGTAAAAATTCTGTGCAAAACAACATAGGGATAAAAGAAAAAAATGGTTAAACACTAACACGCTTCTATATGCCAAAGATCCGCAATGCTGCTGCAAACGTGCTGAGGGAATGCTGGCTTCTCCACCGCACCACCCAGGCCAGGGACAAGCACAGTGAGAACCGACGCCACCAGAGATGCCTGCTGGAGGCCATCCGTATGTAAGTAACCTAATATATTACAGCTTTAGCCACAGTGCATTCTGTACATTCAAGGGTCCATACCAGCTTAAAAGCATATGATAGGATGTATGCAGATTTTGTTTCGAACAATGGCGAACAAGAGCAGACCACCTCGCATCTAGTGTGTTTGTACAGGGTGGAGGTTGGATGGTGATTGGATGGAACAGATATTTATAGGATAATTCTTATCCTAACTCTTTTATCTTTTGTTTGATAACTGGGTTGGATCACATTAGCAATATACACATGGGTAATGAATGGTAAGATCAAAGTTCAAAGATTTGTTTAAAAATGACATCCTAAGGTTTTTACGCTTCCCAAGTGGATACCAGAGTAACGGCTAGCATACAGGACTCACACACCGGCCTAGCCTGGGTTTGAATCCCATTTAGGGGTAGCAGTTTTAGTGCTGTTCCTAAGCCTAGATAAATTAAGAGGGTCACATCAGGAAGAGCATCCAACTTAAAAACCTGTGCCAAATCAAATATGCAGACTACTGCTGCAACCCCTAATGGCAGCAATTGGAAGATAAAGATTTTTCAAATGCATTAAGTTGTTTTTCAGAATATTAATAACAGGACTGATTGTAAAGTAAGTGCAGTTTGAGGCAGTCATCTCTCTTTCATTCGTTCTGTTGTTTACAATCTGCACTCTCAACTTCCTGCTGATAAGGAGATCACCATCAGTCAGGCCAATCATGAACAGGAAGTACAGATGTGTGAATTTGTGAACCGGTGTTGAGCGGCTTCAAACTTTTCCATACATATTTAAGCAAGACATAATGTAAGCGTGCACTTTTGCATATGTTTGAGGGTGGAGGGATTTTTTTGCCAGTCCTGTTTTACAGCCAGTATGATCGCTAAAAATATTCTGGGAAGAACACTGGGACAACAGCCCATTCAGTTTGTTCATTCAGATCAATAAATGTCAGAGTCAGTGGCCATTTTTCTATTTCTTATTTTGTATTTATGGTCCATTTCTTATTTATTTGTGTATATATTTTTCTGAGGGCTATTATTTCATGTGGTGACACACCAAGGCCAGACATTTGTGCACGCTTCAGTAATTACCCAGCAGCCACCCTGCAATATTGGTTTCCGTTCTGCTTTCTGAATCACTGAATTTTCATCCAAAGTTAGGGAAGCCATAAAACACTGTACAATATTAGAAATGTCAAGAGCTACAGTTGTTCATTTTAGCTTGCCATAAAAATTAAGGGAAAAGAATTTCACAAGTAGGATTTATTATTTAACATATAATAAAACTAGCAACTTTTGACCTCACTGATTCTTTTTACACTTTCCACATATAGATTTCGTCACCTGCGGCTGAAGCAGAGAAAACTGCGGGACTACACAAGTGAGATGGTGGACCTCTCCAAGGTTGGTATAAATACTCCGAAATACTAAAGCTTACATCATATTTATATATATGAATAATCTTTTTTTTTCTTGAAAATCTCAGCAAACATTTACAAAGTTGTAGTCAGAACTTTATATGCACTCATCATGAACATGAAAGTCATCGCCATATTGGGCGCTTTTTTTGGGGGGGAGGGGGGGGTGCTTGCGCAACATACAGCTTACATAAAAGAAAAACCCAACAATTTAGAAAACAAGGTTCAATTTATCGTCTGGGTTTCTGATCATCAAGGCAGGGTCAAAAATATACATGAAGTGTCAAAATATACAAACACCCACATACATTCTAAATTCAGTGGCGCTGAAGTGTCTTTAATTTTGCCAAGTCCAAGGCCCCTGAACTTCCTGTTAGTGATCATGATTAACCATGGGTAAAAGTAGGCTGGTATGGTACGATACTGGATACGACTAAAATAATTAATGGGGGTACATGAAAGAGGGGAGCGCAGCTGCCTGCCAAAACCCACATTTAGACCAGTCACGGTAGCACTTTCAGCAAGAAAACACATCTGCCAACATTGTCATTTTAAACAACACTGTATCTCATTAGTAATTGCTTCTGTCATTCAGAATTGCCATGAGCCATGTTTCGATCTTTTATTACTTCTAGTAAACATGAGCATAAGCTTCCGCCAACATTCTGACAGGATCATGACTCACCTCACCACTGTTCATGGCTAACCCAAGCTACAAAGCTAACTAGCTACTAACATACACCCTCCCTAACATGCTCTATGGGAACAGTTAGTTAGCTGAAGCAGAATAAGTGGAGATATAAAGAAAATCCTGGCAACACGTTGGCGGCCTCCCACCTCCAGGAACGAGGGTTCTATTGTGGTATCGTGTCTCTGTGGTGTGAGTTTGCAGGTTGTCCCTGTCCTCAGTGAGTTTCCACTGGGAACTCCAGTTTCCTCCCACAGCCCAAATACATGCAGATTAGGCAAATGGGTGTTCCCAAATTTCCTGTAGTGTGTGAATGAGTGTGTGGTGTGTACATGTGTGTCTCGCAATGGATTGGCACCCTGTCCAGGCTGTACCCCACCTTTCCTGGGATAGGCTCCAGGCTTCCTGTGACCTTGTATAGGATAGGCAGTACAGAAGATGAAGAGAAGATAGAAGATTAAGAGAACATATGGAGATTTATAGGACTGTCCAACACATCCAGTTTTTTCTTTTTCTTTTTTTTTTTTGCCTTTTGGCTAAATAGTACAGGCTAGAATTTTAAACTACTTTCATCCCTGTGATTAATTTCAGCTAGTGGAATCTCTGTATCAATGTAAAAAGGATTTTGACAGCATTTTTTTGGATTGACCTAGGAACATAACATGGTGTGCCATATACTGTAACAAATAAAATAAAATAAAAATTACTATGTGCAAAACAGCAGCATCAAAGTATTTACAGTGAACTCATTGTAATAACAAGAGAAACCTTTTTTTTTTTCAATCGGCTCTCTGATCTCAAAAGAGCCAGCTCATAGAGCCAACTTGTTTGTGACTGACATGTCACTTGAAAAGGAACAATTTCAAAAATGATTGTTTGTGTAGCAACCACCATTCTGTTCCAACCACTGAGCATTCAGCATCAGCAGTATACTAATCACCGGCCTGATCATCTGTCATCATCTGCACCTGTTTCTCACTGCTTCATGCCTTCTGTTAGATATTTTGTGTGTGTGTGTGTGTGTGTGTGTGTGCTTGAATGATTCGTAGGTCACTTTGTCACTTAACTAACAAACAAACATTCCTCTGAAACTGGTCAGGTACCGGGACTAGAACTATTCTTCAAGACTACATTACAAGAAATATAAGTTAGAATATAAGAAAGTCTGGATGTTCAGAAGCAACCTATAAAGAATATAAAGTCATGGACAAAGACAAAGCCTTTTTGAGGAGTGTTTTGTTTGATCAGGCATTCAACTTCATAATAATGTACCATGGTGCAATAAGCATGGTGGTGGGTGTGTAACAACAAAGAGCTAAAGATGGAGCTTTAGTAAAATACACTGGCCCTCAATAAAGGCACAGAAAAGTCAATAACTACAACAAATGTGTATATAACATGAAATGCTTTGACTTTCAAAATTACTCCCACTGTTCATTAACTTGAGGTTGAAATTTGACATGACATCATGTATCAATCATTACAACAAAAATTACAGAAACAATAATGAGATTCACTTACCAGTGATACCACCTGTTATATTTAACTTAAGTGAACTACTTGATGCGTTTTCCCAGCTTCAATATACTTCTCAAGAAAAACATACAGATGCACATGCTATAGTGTTGATTTTTTTTTTCCATTCATACCCTTTTCATCACACACGTCAAAATATTATAAGACATTAACATGTTCTGGTTAAAGTGATGCAACAAAAGAGAAGGATACAGACTTTAATTCCATTCAATTCAATTCAACTTTATTTGTATAGCGCTTGTCGCAAAGCAGCTTTACACAATCAAAGAAAATTATATAAGAAATGTTGCCCTTTATGGAATGAGAAAGAACTCAACAAAGAGAACAAAGAGACAGAGAAACCTGGGGAAATTAACACAGTCTAGGGAAAATATACTGTAAGAAGACACTAAGAAAAACATATCCGAGCTTCTTAAAATCAAGTGACACAGAGCCGCTATGGAAGGCCATGAATGGTTTAAAAAGCCATAGCATAGCTCCGCCACCGTTTTTTTTAAAGCATTCTCAAAACATTCCTAGCCCAGCCCAGCAAGCTGCAGATGACTACAGGTCACCGACATACCATGGTAAGCCACAATCTTACTGCATGACCCACAGCTCATCTGTAGCAAAAAACATACAGTAAAAGTGGGAACTGGACTTAAAGGTGAAACTTGCTAGAAGACATTTGACAAAATATCATGTGCATTTTGTTTATATTTTTAACACTGTCTTTACAATTTTATCATTTTATAAAAACCCCAAATAAATTAACACTTATGCACAAAAATATCTCAGGTTTAGATTTTTTTAATGTACTTTTATGTGTATAAATCATTCTGCCATAGAAAAAGCCCAGTGAAACAAAAATCTGTATTGCCATGACATTCATGTTCATGATGAGTGCACGAGTGTATAACAATTCCACAGCACTCATCCACCTCTTTTAAAACACAGGGCATTGCCCATACACTTCAAAGCATATATATTTTAGACCCTCCATAACTTACTGCCTCACTGCTGTTGAACACTTGTGCCATTTACTGTAACACTTGTGTGACAAAAACCATGTGGCCGATGGCAGTCAAACACATCTAGGCATACCTCCAGTGGGTTTTTTATTAACTGTTTCAAATCATTTTTAAGTACTAGTGTTTGCGATACACTCCTAAAAAGCAACATACTGTAATATGTTGTGAAATGAATTGTGCAGTAGTCTAAACCCTTTATCAACAATTAAAAGCATACAAGAATTATGCATTCACAAAGATTACTCTGCAAATGCTATGTCAACTGTAAAATTGTGTAGCAGTTAAAGCTATTCTATTCTTTTGGTTAAAAAAAAACAAACAAAAAACAACATGGCAATCTTTTAACGGACAGATGCAGATGATCATGTGTGACCTGAGTGCCAGCTGGAACAACTCATACCGAGAGCTGGAGCAGCGCATCATCTCTATGGAGCAGAAGCTGGACGAGTTGGGCCAGTCATTCCAAAGCACATCCGAGCTGCTGAGCCAAGCACTGCATCACCGCCACCTTGTCCACAGGTACTGTATCATCCCAGTCCATCAGGGTCACGATAACAGTCTAACAATTGTTAAAGACCTATTATACAAATTATGGAATTGAGCGCTGTGGCCTCTAGGGTTAAGGGTTAGATTCCTGACCTCAGGTCTGTGTGCGTGGAGTTTGCATGTTATTGCATGTGGGCTAAATTTGGCCGTAGTGTGTGTGTGTGTGTGTGTGTGTGAGAGAGAGACAGATTAGAACCCTGTCCAGGGTATATCCCCCCTCATGGCCAAAGTCTCTTGGGATTGGCTCCAGGCCTCCCGCAACCCTGTACAGAATGAATGTTGATAACTTTGATGTGAACTACTGACACGGATCAGAGAGATCAATTATTATACAAGTGCATTATGTATTAAAAATGGGCAAATCAAAAGATGAGGACCAGAAGCAAAATGTTTTTAAAAAAAGGTACAAATTATGTCATTTAAGCAGAAGCGATAGGAAAGGATAAGAGTGAATGACACAACTGTAGTGAAGGTCACCCTCTGAACATTTCAAAAGACCGGAGCAAAACGTATTCTTTGGGTGCAGATTAATAACGATATTAGCAATAGCAAAGGAACGATGTAATGTATCTTCTGCAATGTCCACTCAAACTTGGCACTTACAGAAGGGGTTGAATTTGTAAATGTGCCACAGGGCATTCTACTGTATGTGCACACAAGACAAGTACCACATTCCAATTCATCCTGTAGCTTGAAGGATTTCACTGTATTCTTCTGGGCTGAATAAAACGTTATTTTTTTTATAACCTCAGTTAGGTTTGTGGGCTCCTGGTTTTGTAATCAGGTCAGGGATTCAGGTTAGTGCTTCAACTACACTTTGTTGCTTTCACTTTGCTGTCTTAATGCCGCTTTGTTACAACTTTCTAAGTAGTTTTTGAAACATTGTCCTGCATATGATATAAGAGAACACTTGCTAGGTCAAATGCTAGGTCATTCTGCTATGCATTCTTGACCGCGTACAGCCTCAGCAGGAACGGACAAGCAAACAGCAACATGCAGGAACTGTACTAGAATTTCTAGTGCTTTTTTAGATTGTTGAGATGGAAAATATGACCACAATGACATTTTGGTAGCTGTTCTCTTTACCCCATTAATCATCAGGGGCAGTATTCAGCGCATAATTAACTTCCTGTGTACATGCGATCTTACCACAAAGACACATGGTAACTGTATGGGTATTAGCATTTCACTGCATATTATAGTGTGTATGAGTGTGTATGTGACAAATAAAATTTTAATTTGATCTAGCATTTGGCTAAGAAAAAACCCTCGTCACTGGGTATCCATCCCTTTATTCTTCATGCCTTCTACACATCACATATTTTGAATACAGGTAGTCCCTGACTTACAAAAATTCGAGTTAATTTCTGCAGATACAAACAGACCGTGGTTCTACAAACATTCATAGTCCCGAAGCGCAATAATAGAAAATGACTGTCCTGTAAAGCTGTCCTGATGGTGAATAATCCTGATTTCGGAAAATCCTCAACAGAACAGAGTTCACAGTCCAATATAGTGGAAAACAGTTCTGAGACAAAATAGCGTCCGGGATTTAAAGGCACAGCGACAACACTGTTACATTTGACATGTGTGAGATTTATTTCCTTAGGAGTGGTTATGTGGTTTTTGTCCACATGGTGGCAGTGTGGGGAAAGGGGACAGAGATTTAGTAAAGTGGATTGGTATGCTTTACATTGTACATATGTGTCAAAGGCATATAAGACTCACTTTGTCTGACTGAAGAACAAATGCGACGTATGAACAGAACTCGATCATAAGTCGGGGATCTGTATTTATCAAGGGAACCAGGCGTCCACAGCTGGTGATGGACTCCTATAAACCTTTCTAGTTTCTTACAACTTATTGTTATATGTAAGTTATGCACCACTGTCCTGTCAGTCTAGTGACAAGAGTGGTGTCACTTGGTGGTCCTCTGTTGGGTTATTGGCATTGGATCCAAGAGACAAGATGCCATTTCTCATTCCTAGAGCACACCATACTCATGATAATGGAGTTCCTTGGGTCCTTCCATCATGAGCTCATACAGGATACTGAACTGACATGGACAAGCCAAACCTATGGTCATGCCACCCATTTTTAATTGATCTGTCAAACACAGAGAGTTCTATAATGGGGCAATCCTTTCTATGCCCAGTATGCCCTCAATGATCAGTCATCAGCTTAATTATTCATCTGTTATAACGAAAAGTCATGTTGAGCCTCCCTATCTAAATAAAGGCTGACCCACTGGGTGGTGGGTACAGGAATGTATCTTGCTGCTAAAAGCCCAATCCAGCATTTATAGTACTCATTCGGATACCATTTCATGTAATAAGGCGAAGTAACGAGATGAAAATTACAATCAGAATACTTTATTGATCCTCTCATGAAACTGTTAAGCTGCAGCTGCTCACAGTAAAATATGAGTCCTAATATTGTTGCACTGAAAGCTTCTTGCCTATAAACTGACCAAAACATTGACATTATATAAGAGGGTCATTGATGAGGTTGTGTGTTCCTTTTTTTCCAACAGGTGACATGTGGCTTAGTTCTCCTCGGAAACTCTACAGCGGAGGCACGGATCAAAACTGCACAAGGCGACTTTGATCGGCATGCATGGAGGACTAATGATTTATTTTTCCACAGACCTCCAGGGCTGCAGTGACTGCATGGACTACTTTTTTTTTTGCAGACAGAACAATTACCACTCTTGAATATGGGAGTATGGCAAAAATCAAATGTATTTATGATAATATGTATGTGTCTATATCTGTGACACTGAAAAAAAACAACAAAGAATGGTTTCAGTGTTTGATGCTTTGAAGATTTAGTGAAACTGTGTTCCTATGTAAATTTCATATTGCTTTAAAAGTCATCTTGAGGCTTCCGAGTTCACTCCAGCAGGTCCATTTTACGGCCAGGACAGTCCAATCAGGACAAAAGCCTACGACCAAGAACTGTTTTTATTTCATCAGTTATCATTAATAGATTTTGCCCAGCTGTGCTTATATTTCATGAAAGCATCATAAAACCTGAGATGTATGTTTTATCTGTTTGAAATCATGTAAGAACTTGAAATATATCTGGAAATTCTGTTTGCTTACCGTTTAATTCATATAAAATGTAATGCAACACATTTCCTTCAATGCAACATGTTACACCTATCATTGACTCGATTACTCTAACTTTATGGGTTGAACTCCAGGTATGGCATAAAACCAAATGCAGAAAATGATTGACTTCCAGTTTTCTCCGCCGTCCTGTTTTCTTATTCTAAACAAATTTAGTAAGTTGCACTCTATATTTCAGTTTGTATGGAATGTTGGTGGCTTTCTTCAGACAATCCATGTCATCCATTCAATCCATGTCTGTTTTACATTTTATAAAAGGAAAACAAAAATTTAATAAAAAAACAAGATTCTAGCCAACAATCTATACTACGTTTTTGATGTTTCACTACATTTTAGGTGTCTTCTAGAAATGGCAGGACAAGTTAAATTTGTTGACGCCACATCATCACTGTATTTACTAAATTTATGCAGTAGTCATTATGTACGGGAGAAAACGTGCTGCCAAAGCAGTTAGAGTAGTTTTGTGACCTAGCCTAAAATGTGCCTTAGAGTAGTTTAAATGCACAGTCTAACTTAATGAATTTAATCGTAATTGTGTAAGAGAGAGAGAGTCAGCCAAAAAATAGTATTATGTATAATATTATCATGATATCATATATATCAATATATAATGTATAAATGTAGTATTAAAAAGTTTTCTTTTCCTGAAGTGTGTATACATTTTTTTGGCGGACTCTGTCTTCTTTCTTCTTTGTCTTTCGGCTGTTCCCTTTCAGGGGTCGCCACAGCGAATCATCTGCCTCCATCTAACCCTATCCTCTGCATCCTCTTCTCTCACACCAACTAACTTCATGTCCTCTCTCACTGCACCCATCAATCTACTTCTCTGCACTTCTTCATCAGCATCCTCAAAGCATATAATTGCTTAACTGTGGAAATAAAGAGTTCTTGTAACAACAAGCTGTTATTTTGAAATGGCTCTGTTGAAGGAGTTTAATTAACCCTGAAATCAGTGTCCTGTTCTGTTATTTCCTGTACTGAGGTATCTCGATCTTCCTTTCTCCATCTGCATCGACACACAGGCAACTTCTGTACTACAAATACAACCAAGCAAAACATGCAACCTATTAATTATGCCTAATTAATAAAGGCTCGATAACGTACAGATTTAGCAGTTTCAAATAAACACGTGCAAACTAAAATGTTCATACCATATAATGATGAGCACCATCATTCCTGTGTTTTGTTGAACTGCCAAAACTCACTTCCAATATTGACACACATTTTAATTATTAACATAATTTTGGCTCATTTATATTGACTTCTTATGGATTTAATCTTGTGTTGAATAAACATTCATCAGTGCAGGTGCAGGTGTTGTTAATGTTTAAACAAAACAATAAATGTGTTACTTTGCTACTTTATTAACATGGTTTATTGATTCTGAAGTTTGTTAATGGTAAACTAATGTCATAAATAATGTTAGCTAATGGAACTTTAATGTAAAATGAGACCCAGTTTTTCTCCAGTTGCTTAAACGGACATTATACCGAATCAAACACTGCAAAACAATTTGTCAGTACCGTATGACATGCAGCGGTTTTACAAGATATCGGCATTCATTTTACTCATTTTAAACTTACATTAGGAACTAAGTGTGTCTGTGCCATGAGTGTACAGTAAGCAGTTATTGATGAATGTTATTCATCTGATGAAAATTTATATTTGATCATATATCAAATTTAAGGAATAATTTTGTGACTTTCGGTAACTTAAGGAATTCCTCATTGTTACATTTACTTTGTAAATCTTTGAAAAAACAGGTTTCCAAAAAGCCAGAACTCTGGCCTTTTTTCAGAACAAACAGAAGTGTTGCAAATGTAGCAATGATCATCATGCACTGAACCACAGAACTGAGTTAGACGGAACTGGTAGAATTCTAAATTTATGTACCGAACACAGACAAGCAAAACAACAGTGAAATGTCCCAGCGCATGGACTGAGACTCGCACATCATAAAAAATAATACAGCTTTGTGCTTGTGCTGTTGTGATGTTTGCAGAAGTGTTTTAAACATGTAGTTAATATTTCACTAGTCCCCTTAAGCAACTACGTTGTGTAAGTTTAAAAAAAAAAAAAAAAAAAAAAAAAACTGTAGTCCTGACATAAAATGACTTCACGCAGTCTCAAGGGCGCTGCAGTAACGGAAAAAAAAATCTTAATTACTAAAACTGAGGTACGGTTCTCCACAGGAGATGCGATTCTGGTGTTTCTTTTGAAAGTAGTGCCCTCTGATGGGCAAATATATCCACCACGTTCTCATGAGTCTGCCAATTCATTAATTCTGAAACCAAAGGCAGTTAAAAATGTTTCATATGAAATTGATTTGTGCATTAGGCTGCATTAGCTTGCTTTCACTTAGTGTCCACACTATGATACACATTCAGATAAACACAAAAAGGTTCCTTAGGGGTTGGATAGTTAAAGCACATCTTCCTAAAGGGGTACTAGAGAGCCCTGTTGTCAGATTCTACATACAATCTTTAATTGTATGTAGAATTGTATGTAGCATAAACCTGAGAACCAAATTTTTTTATAAGCATAGTGGTGTGGTCAGAGAGCACTGACTGAAGAGTTGTATACCTCACTCACTCACTCACTCATCCATCTTCTATACCGCTTTATCCTGTATTCAGGGTCGCGGGGACCTGGAGCCTATCCCAGGAGGCTTAGGGCACGAGGCAGGGTACACCCTGGACAGGGTGCCAATCCATCGCAGGGCACACACTCATATACACACTCACACACCCATTCACACACTACGGGCAATTTGGGAACGGCAATTAGCCTAACCTGCATATGAGTTGTATAACTTACTGGTCTAATACATGCCTCTGGAAAGATATCAAAAAAAGAAAAAACTGAATGCTGACAACTGAATGCTGAATTCTGACAAAAAACAAAAAAAAACAATATCCGGCCCAGAAACTGAATTCCAATAGCAAATACCACATTTAGAAGCAATCAGTTTTATATGCAATGCTTTCTAGGAATGAGTGGACATTAATCAAGACTCACCACCATAACTCATATCATTATCCAGTGCAACATCATGGGGAGTTTGATTTTACAGTAAAAAAAAATAATTTTAACTCATCTAGTAGTTTAGTGACTTTTCCCTCTGCAAATGTGACATTTCACTTTAAAACTTCCATTTCAACAAAATCAAGAAATTCTGAAACTCTTTAAGCGTGGTTTGCGGTCTTTGGGGTTTTTTAACATGTGCCACAATAAGGCGGAAGGTCTCATAAAAGAACGTCCACAGTAGCACTGAAAAGTGTTCCTGCACTTCTTATTTGTTTGTTTTTCCCTATTAGAGGCGGTGATCCTAAATAGGGGCCTATGACAGGCCAGCTGCTGTGTACCACAGAACATCTGGCCACAGCTAGCACAGACATAGCGCGTAGCCTCGGCATGCTGAACCTGATGGCGCAGCAGGTGCATGAGCTGCTGAAAGGCTCGGCCACACTGGCATCTGTGGAGGCGTGGTCCACGGTGCTGGTAGCGGTGGCGCACACCCAACGAGAACTGGCGTGACACAGCGCCACACTGGCGGCATGGGAACACAGCCTTGGAGCGCCAACTCTGGCACATGCGCTTCTGCAGGGCCAGCTCTCTGCTCTGGTTCATAAACATAGCCACTATTTTTAAAGGCCCCTGGGATGAAGTACTGATTGGGGTAGATGGAGAGGACTTACGAATATCCAGCAAGGGCACATTGGATTTAGATAGTTGGCGTGTTTTTGATGGGACAGACACAGAGTTAGAGACCGGAGATTGAAAAGGATGAGGTAAGTGTATTCCAAATGATGGATGCTGCTGAGGCAAGACAGTACTCGTGGGCAACTTAGCACTACTTGTCGGAGTCTGCAGTGGAATTAAATCCTGCACATGTTTACTTTCCATATGAGTAACTGTAGAAATTGGAGTCATCTGTCTATGGTCCTGGGATGAATGGAGGATCTGGGTATTATGAACAAAAGGAGAAGGAACCTGAGTCGCCACTTTGGGCTGCAACGAATGTAAAACCTGCAAAGGTCTGTTTTGTTCTTGAGTAATTTTAGAAATGGTTGGAACTTGTCCATGGCCCCGTGATGAAAGCAGGATCTGAGTAGTAGCAGTAGTAGTGGAAGAAGATGATGAAGAAGTAGTTTTTAAATCCTGCACCTGTCCAAATTGTTTCTGAGTAACTGTAGAAATGGGTGGCATTTCGACTCGACCCCGGGATGAAAGGATCTGGGTAGTAGAAGAAGGAGGCTGGGTCGCCACTTTGGCCTGCAACTGACCTAAAAGCTGTACCTGTCCAATTTGATGTGGCATTTTTCCTTGACCCTGGGATGAACGAAGGATCTGGGTACTAGAAACAAAAGGAGAAGAAGCTTGACTCAGCACTTTTGGGTGCAACGAACTTAAAACCTGCACTTGTCCGATTTGTTTCTGAATAAATTTAGAAATGGGTGGAACTTGTCCTTGGACCTGAGATGAAAGGACGATCGGCGTACTAGTAGGAGTAGTAGTGGAAGAAGCAGTAGTTTTTGTCACCACTTTGACCTGCAATTGACTTATATCCTGCACCTGTCCAAATTGTTTCTGAGTAACTGTAAAAACGGGTGGCATTTTGACTCGACCCTGGGATGAAAGGATCTGGGTAGTAGAAGAAGGAGAAGGAGGTTGGGTCGCCACTTTGGCCTGCAACTTACTTAAAACCTGTACCTGTCTGATTTGTTCCTGAATATATTTAGAAATGGGTGGAACTTGTCCTTGGCCCTGGGATGAAAGGACGGTCGGAGTAGCTCCAGTACTAGTAGGAGTAGTAGTGGAAGCAGCAGTAGTTTTTGTCACCACTTTGACCTGCAATGGACTTAAATCCTGCACCTGTCCAAATTGTTTCTGAGTAACTGTGGGTTGCATTTTGACTCGACCCTGGGATGAAAGGATCTGGGTAGTAGTAGAAGAAGGAGAAGGAGGTTGGGTCGCCACTTTGGCCTGCAACTGACTTAAAACCTCTACCAGTCCAATTTGATGTGCCTTTTGTCCTTGACATTGGGATGAAAGGAGGATGGGGGAAGAAGGAGACAGAGTTTGAGTCACCATTTTGGAGGGCAATGGTCTTAAAACTTGCACCTGTCCAATTTGTTTCTGATTAACTGTGAAAATAGGAGACTTATCTTGTCCTTGGTCTCCATTGACTGAACCTGTCAACACTTTCTGGGCACAACTTGATGACCCAGTGGCCATGACTTGTACTGGGAGCTTCTGGGTGGTAGAGGTGCATGGACTGGTGGGCGATGAATGCGATGTGGAATTCAACATAGTTCCAGGATTCTTATTCTCAGCTGTATCAATAATGCTGACACTCGGACTGCTGGGGGCTTGCTTAAAGGACTCTGCAGCAGCAGCAGATGAGGGTACAACATCCAGAATCATAACCGCCAACTCTTTTGCATTGTTTGAGCTGTTGGATGGGGTTAATGATTCCTCTGACTTGCTACAAACATGTTGCATGAACGTTACCTGGGTGGGAAATTGTTCCAGGCAACTCACACACACAAATACGGACAAAATGTGCTTCTCTTCTTGATGGTTCAGTAACATTTCTTCAGTACCAAACACAATTTCACACAGAGAACATGGAAAAGACTGTGTGCATGTGCATGTGCTCCGCTCCATAGACTTTTCTGTTTGGACTTTGTGGAGGCCACAGCTCGAGCAGATTCGTAGGTCTTTATTTAAATTGGTTGCAGGATTTGGATTCTTATAATGCACAGGGGAAGGTGATTTCTGATTTGTGTTCTCACAGTTTGGTTTCTGACAAGCACTCCAACTTTCACTTGTACAACCTTTGCCCAAAGTGCCAGCATTACTGTCGGTGCAAGAAGTGTAGGAAGTGCAAGAAGTGTAAGAATCTGTATCAGACTCCAGTTCATCGTCCGATAAGTATACCAAATCATCTGCGGATAAAGTGTCACTGTCTTCATGGTCACTTCCTTGAATAATGACCTCATATCCTCCTACTATATCTTCCTGAATCTGTTCATTATTACACTCCAACTGTAGTGAAGGTACTTGCTTTGAGAGAACAGTGTGATTTGAAAGGCTTGGTCTAAAGAAGTATGTATGATCAAGTAAGCCCATGCACACCAGCTCATCCTTCCATATCTGATCCAGATCACTTTGAGTACATAATGGGTCCTTAGGGGACAATGTGGTTTCTGCTTTACTATTACACACGTCTTTATTACACACGTCTTTATTGCTGGAGTTTATCACATTGTTTGGAGAACTTAATGTCTTATGGGCGAGCATGTGATCTGCAAGGTTTTGAATGGAAAAGTAATCATGATCATGTATGCCACTGCACACTGTCCGATCATCCACTGAGGTCCTCTGCTGGTCACTTTCAGTATATGAGCCTTTAGGGGATGCCTTGTCTGTTTCATTAACAAAAACAAGCACATTTTCACTGCTGGTGTACATAACAACATTATTTTGAGTTTCCCTGATAGACCTGCATGTTGGACTGGAGACATATGAATGATCATGTAAACTGATTGTCTTATTATCTTCTGTACTGTCGGTAATGCTGTTTTCTTCTGTTTCATTCATCCTTCCAGCAACCTCGTCCATCTCGTCATCCAGACCAGTCTTATTCTGGATCACGTTACTTTCCACATTCTGGTCCTTTGTTAGGTTTTGTCCCATGTGTACAGTGCACGTTGTACAGAGCATACGAGACTTAGAATGTGTGTTTTTCAAGTGCAAAGCCAGCAAGTTCTTCTGGGAGAATTTCACCTGGCACAAGTGGCAGCAGACCTCATCCACATGCTCAGTCTGGTGGGTCGGAAAAGCGAAGCGTCCCCCACACAAGACACACACATCACCAGTGAATCCTTCCGAAACAACCTCCTCCTCTTTACAGACATCTAGCATTGGTACATCCCAGGTCAGTGTGCACTAAAACCAAACAATCACAACAAGACAGTTAACATTATAAACATTTATTAGTAACAAGGCAATATTATTTACAAGTTAAAGTGCCTGTTCTTGTGTAAATACGGCATCGTTTCAATAATTGGCCAAAGCACATCTCACAATTAAGCACAAAACATATTTGTAGAGAAATAAATAAAAAGCTAATATTTGTATTGCTCATTTTGAGCAAAAGTTGCACACAAGCAGCTTACTTCATTCTGTTCGTTAACTCTGTGTTCTTCTCGCTGTCGTTCAGCACCAGCCGCCGCGCTCGCCATCTCCGTACGGGCGATCTCCATGGCAACAGCACCGCTTCAGCTGTTTAAAATTACACACATAAATACATACATGCATATGACAAATGATTAAAAAACAGCAATCTATTCACTGTCTAAATGCATTTTGTTTAGCAACGTGATCAATTTAAGTCTACTATTGCAGTGACCTTCAAGAAAAACGAAAGTCGTGAAAGTTGTCTGTAAACCGAGGAAGTCCTCGCCATTAAACCCTCATCAAAGGAAGAAGGAACAAACGATGGAGTGTGAAGTTTTACAAAACAATACGAGCTACCTGGCATTTGTCAAACTTTCTTATCAAGCTTATCAAAATGTCAAAAGGATTTAATGTCATCAGGCGGTGTGCTTTAAAAATGGTAACCTTGTACTCGGCATATCCCTATTTTAGAACATCTATACTTTTATATTTAATCCTTCCATATAATTCATTGTCACTGTATTTTTTTTTTGTTTGTTTTTTAAAGACCATCTCTTCTGTTAGGATGAGCGCACGAGTACCGTGTTTAATTAAATCAACTGAGACACCAGTTGCACCATGCACCAGGCCGTCGCTTAATTCAAACCAGTTTTCCTAAGAATTAAGATCAGTTCGGTTTTCAAGTTTATTGTTTGCACTGCAACATCCACATGAATAGCTGGTGTAATCTAAATGAATAGGACAAATGCACTGGAGGATGCTCCATTAGGATGCGTAAACATTTATGTTAAAACCTACTTTTGTCAAATATCAGTTTTTATGTCCAATTTGTGATGGTTATAATTAAACAAAAATGTAGAGTATAATAGTTATAATATAAAAATGAGTAACACAGATTACTCATTTTAAGCTTCGCATTAAATTGCACAATACATGATGACATTTCTAAACAAATAAAAGAGAGACATCTGACACAGCTTTTACTTCTGTCCAGCCGTTTACATCTAGTGCTCTCTGATGCAGGAACAATTTCAAATTGTCAAATGTATTTCAAAATAAAACTCTTTTTGTGTAACAGTAACAGCCATGATGTACTTTGTGGCGACTGGTATTTATTAATTATTCTTTCATGATTTTAGTGTTTAATAGTGTTTATTTTATAAGATATTGATGTTATTATCTTCTACATATCTTTAGATGAAAAATATACGGTCTCACTTTGATATATGATCAAAGACAAGGCATTTCTTTGAACTTTTAAAAACAATGCTACAATTAAATATTGAACATTAAAGAAAGAAAAAGTGTTTGATGATTAAAAACACATACTTAATATATATTTTCTAAATATATACAATTTATGTTCATTTAAATGATTTTGGTATCAGCATAACTAAATGACAGTGATGGCACTTTCCAACATTTTTGTAGAATGACTATATATTTTTGTCTCTTCTGTAACATTAAAACAAAACAATAAAACAATTCACAAACAAACTGAAAAGGAGATCCAATCACAATCGTTGCCCCGCCCACCAAACGTAGCACCGCCCAATCGTGCTTTGGCGCCTTCCTCCTCCAGCAGTTCCGTTACCGCCATCAACACACATATTTGTGGAGCGCTCGTGCGCCGAGTGTACTTATTAAACACGCTAAAACACTGAAATACATACATGGTGCGGGTTTGTATTCAGGTCCAGGAAAGTTGCAATGATTCCACCTTTGAGAAAAATTTAATGAATAAACTGGGAGTATGGTCAAACATCAATCCGACAGTTTCCTTCGCATTATGATGACGTATACGGTCCCGGAAACACGTCACAAAGCAAGGCTTCCTAGAGGATAGACCGAATTATCGATAGTGAGTGCGCACGCGCATGCACACGCATGCGCACACAGACAAAGAATGAGCGAGACAGAGAGTTACGTCATTGCATATGCACCTACCTTTCCTTGTATGTTTACTGAGATTTTATCAGAAACCCCCTTTATATAGGTCATTTTGTACAGCAGGATTTACTGAATATAGTCATGGGCCAACAAACTCCATTTATTATTTGGGTGCCATGACAACAGAGCATTCTTACAGATTGCTTTATTAGGAATTAGGAGTGATCAGTGTACCTGTACAGGCAACACAGTGGCATGGTGGTTAGCACTGTCTCCTCACATCTCCAGGTTCCCGGGTTCCATTCTCGTCTCAGGTGTGTGTGTGCATGGAGCTTGGTGGGTTTCCTCTTACATTTACATTTAGGCATTTGGCAGACGCTCTTATCCAGAGCGACTTACAAAATGTAACTCTGTTACTCTGTTCCCCACCACAGTCCAAAGACATGCAGATTGATCTAAATGGCAAATTGCCCGTCGTGTGAGAGCATGTGTATTTGTGTTTGTGCTTTGCAATAGATTATCAGGGTGTACTCCACCTCATGCCCCAAGTCTCCTGGGATAGGTTCCAGGCCCCCCGTGACCCTGTATACAGTACATAAAGTGGTATTGTTGTTTATTATATATTTATTTTTTATGTAGTGTAAGGTGTCCTTGAGTGTCATGAAAGGCGCCTACAAATAAAATCTATTATTATTATTATTATTATAGCCGATGAGCAAGGCTTCATTCATGCAGTTAACCAATTACCCAACATGTGGCAGCAGCACAATGTATATCACGTAAATGTTTGGAGAACAATCCAGTGAGCATCAGTTCTGCCAGAAGCAATGGCTTGTCAATGTCAGAGGCCAGACTTGTTTTTGAGGTGAAAAAAATCATGGTTATTCAAATATCTGCTACAAATGTGGCAAATACGGTGCATTCCCGTGACTGTGCATACAGGATAAAGCAGTATAGGCAATAAGAGAGGAAAGTATGTGAGAAAAGCATTTAATGTCAGAGCACACAACATATCGAACCTTGACGTGTTTTCGCTACAACAGCATGAGTCCACATCAGGTTCTACTTGTATCAGTCTGGAACAGGAACCTGACTGTATAATAAACTGAACAGCTGAAGACTTGGTAATGAATTGTGATTTCTGCTGCAACACGCAGACGGTAGGGTCAAGTTTTGGCATCAAGAGTATACATGAACCTTTCTTTACTAGTTCAGGGTGGTGCTGGTGATGTAGTGACATGGGGAATGTTTTCCTGGCACACATCAGGCCACTTAATACCCATTAAAGCTATTAACTGACTAACAACTAGGCAGCCTATTTTAGTAGTATTACTGATCACATGCTTCAATGTATAACCCCATCATCTAATAACTATATGCAGCACAATAATGCAGTTACACGGATCAAAGACATTGATATCTTTAATTAGTGGTCTGTTTCTCAATCCAGCAATAGCATTGTGTTCAATACTTTCAGCACTGATAACACACCTGATACACTTATACCACATTCATCTTAATAACTGCAATTCGTTATACTTTTTGAGTTGTTTTATTAAACATACTAATTGTGTTCCATACAAACTGGTGTTACATCCTATTTTTAATTGACAGTAAATAAATAGAGGGCATATTGACTGTTGATTACAGTGGGCAGCGTTGCCACCTCACAGCTCCAGAATCCGTAGCCTGATCCTGGGCTCGTGTTACTGTGTGTTCAGCATTTCTGTACATGTTCATGTGGGTTTTTCCCAAGTTCTCCTGTTTCCTCAGACCCTGCCAAGTAAGTGGGTCAGCAAAGATAAAATGCATTTAAGCATGCGAAGGACCTTACATCTAGTTTTCACTGGAGGTGCTCTAGATCCACCATGACCCTGAGCAGGTTAAAGCAGTGAAAGTGAGTGCATTAAAAAAAAAAAAAAAAAGTTATTTATATCTCTTATGTGATTCTTTCTTTATGGAAAAAAAAAAATGCAGTGCTTTTCAGAGTTCTGCTCTTTCCCCTAAATCTGTAGATTTAAATAGAACATGCATGATGGATCAAATCCAGGACAGTCCAAAAACCAGTAGGAAAACTACTGGTACAAAACTCTCATCAAGAATGCTTGCTGCATTTCCCAGTTTAAGCTACAACACGGCGTGTGGCTAGAGCTGTTGTCTGAACATCAATTGTTCCAGTGAAGAGGGTCAGCCCTGTTTTAGTTGAACATGAAGGACATTGCCTCAGATCCACTGTGTATCAAAAGGGAACACTGCTGGCAAGCCTTAGTGCAAGTGAAGTTGGGTGGACTTTCTCCAGATCTGTTTCTTGTCTGGCTTATGACAGTAAGCGGCTGTACTCCGATAGCGCCGAGGATTTCTTTACCCCATCCCAAATTCTGGCAGCATAGTGGAACCTGTGCAGGTATAAACAAGCCACATACATTAATATGCACAATGCCTACTCTGTCAGAAACACCATAAAAGATAATAATGATGATATTAATAAAAGTAAACAGAAAGCGAGTTTACAGCAACATAAGGTGTAACTTTTTCAATTAGGCAATTACAGGTTACATATTCCTTGTCAGTCATGGGATAACAACATTGCTGATGTCATCAATCCATTAAAACGATGAGTTGTTACTCAGAAGATGGTAACTTTTACACTGCATACATTCAGACAAACGCATGACTGAGTGTGTCACGGTACACATTGCTATGAGGTGTATATAAGGTATGAGGTCTGACCAGTTTCTAGACAGGTGTTTGTTTTTGCCTCAAGAATCCAACAAAAACAATCCTTCGAGCCAGTCACAGGTTCGGAATAATGTCTGGGGTTAGGTGGCAGCCAGAGTGGCCAGATCACACTGACAGAATCCTGCCTAGGTAATGCTGAAAAACCTGCTCATAAAACCTATTGTGTTTAATTAGCTACTATGTGAAAAACTCCCCACAAATATTTAATAAGCTCAGTGTTTATTATCCACCCAAGGTGATAAAAAGTAGCCCAACCGCATGCAGAACCGACCAACCTGACAACATGACTTGCAGCCTCTGAAGCATCACTTCCCAGATTGTTGTGATAGACAGGTCTGCTTTACATAATGTCCTACGTCACCACATCATCTTGGGTGGGCACATAAGTTAATGTTACTGCATGCCATTTAGGCTTAACAGGTTTGTACCGTGGCTCTCTCCATCACAGTCGTGGGTTTGTTTGAACAAAGTCACGAGGAACATTAACTTTAAATGTGATTTATGTCTGAACGACACAAAGCCATAGCTTTAATTTTTTTTAAAAATTGCAAATGATACTATTCATACATGAAGCCGGGAGGGTCATTTGCCTTTAGATTTATGGAAAGGAGTGAATGTCTGAAAGGCACCTATTAGCACTTGATCAGAAAACAGGGCATCACAATTATTTGTAAAATCGAAGTAAATAGGGCTGTAAAACATTAAACTGTGTTAGCTGCAAGTTAAAATAATGACATAATGGTTGTTTAGCACATTCTTGTAATCTAATATAGGTATTTACAAAATACCTGCTGAGAAACTAAAATAATGAGGAAAATATTGAATAAGTGTATATTATCAAATTCATAAATCAAGTCATGACAGAAACCAAAAATCGTTATTCATGTTCACTGTTAGTTTTACACACTCAAATCGGCCTACCAGTTTTTCTCAGTGAGGATGGTGTGGGAGATCTGACTGCGAGGCATGGCCAAGACTTGGCTACGTAGTTTGGAAACCAGAGAGGAAAAGCTCGGGTGGCCCTTGTAGCCAGGCAGCAGAGAGAAAAGAGGACCAGATCCAGATCCTGGTATACAAAAAAACATCACACAGACAGACAGGCACACAGACACAGGGAAAGAGCGACACAGACAGACACACACACACACAGACATGCACACGCACATCAGCTAAATGTTTTTAACAACGCGTCAGCCACGTTTTCTAGAAACCAAACTGGTTAGGAACCAGTTTAATTTGTTTAGGAGATCAAAGAAAAGGTTTAAGAGTTGTAAACTCATACAGCGATACACTACATTCTCTACAATTAACATAAATTAACATAAAAGTTTCTCAGACCTGCTCTTGTCAAAGCTTCATCTCCATCATTCTCCAAAATTGGCAAAAGGAAGAGATTCACTTCATTGTCAAGGTAGCTCCGCTCCAGTCCAGGGAAAATATTACACTCCAACATGGACAGCATGCCTAATGAGCACCAACACCACATCAGCACAGTCAGTGATCAAAGCAACCATGACAAATACATATGCTAAATAAATGGGGGGGGGGGGGGGGGGG
>JAQMYG010000033.1:6918731-6936446 GCA_030014215.1 Clariallabes teugelsi
CAGCTGTGCATCCTTATGAAATTAAACCTTAATGCAAGTTCGCTGAAGTAAAAATAAATCTAAAGAAAAAAATGCTAACTAAAATGCAGAAGATAAAAAACGACAAGCAACAAACAAAAACAAACCTGTATTTTAAAGGGGTGTACCGAAAGTAACGCAAAAGATTTATTAACAAAGTAATATGAACAATATAAACACAGGTAATTCAAACTGCATAGTCTCAATATAGTCTCCATCATAAGCGATGCATTCATGCCAATGTTGAACTCAGCTCTTGAATCCTCTTTGGGGGAAGATTTACTCCACTAAACGTGTGCATTACTTTCGGTACACCCATCATAAGGAGATTTTTGCTGAATCTCTTTGGATCTGTGGCTTAATACACGAGGAAGGAGCAGCTTCCCAGACAAACCTTTATATTTCAGGTGGGAATGAGCCATCAGTTTGTCCACAATCATGTGCATATCTTTTAGGTTTCGGGGACAGAAGTCCTCCCTTCTTGCTTTGTTCTGCAAAAAGACTACAAAACACGCAGTTATGACAGTCTCTTCAAAACAAAAAGAAGACATTTTGGATCTATCTATCCATCTGCATATCTACCCGTCTGTGTGTTTATTTAAATGAATTAAGACCTGCTTGGCAGACAGGCAGGGCCAGTGTTCTGGCAGCTACAGGCAGCATTATTTACTTCTGTTGAACAAATAAAGTCCACAAGTGTGAAGTCCATTGTTTGCCATGTACTGTACATGTAAATTGTGCAGTATGGTCATGTGACGAAACTCGATGCTGTAACTATAGCACAGGTTGTTTGTTCTAGCTGGATTAATTAGCATAAAGGAATGACAGGTGATCATTTCAGAATCAGAAAACTGCATGCATGTGGAAGCGTTGACCAAACCAAACCAAATAAAGTGAAGTCTTAGATTTATCAAACATGGAGTAGTTAAATAACGCCCAATACAGTTCTTTTTTATTATTTTTATGTTTTTTTTTTTTCTTGGAACCCTTCATTAGCACGCCTCCATCAAGGCTACAGCTTCCAACCAGATATGACGAAAGACTATAACGTGGTTCCTCTGAGCCACATTCTCCAAACTGCTTGCTCACGCATCTATGGGAGCGGTGTAACACACACTCAGACAATAGGGTTATTCGCTCCTTCCATTTGCGTGAGCTCACGGACGCCCGTGATTGGTTAGAGCCACTTGGGAGAGCGCCAAGAGCCTCTATTCCTTCCCCTCTGAGAGAGCTCGGCCAATCAGCTCTGTCTAGGCTCCCAGCTACGGGAGGCTGAAGCATCACACCTGGGACTCAAACTTACAATCTCCAGATGATAGGCGAACATGTTACTGCGACACCACTGCAATACATTTCTGAATCATTCTCAGTGACAATGTGTTGCATTAGAACTATTCTTACAAAGGATACTTAATGTGGCTGAATAAACGCATGTGGATTGATGGACACATTTGTGCACTTAACTAGACAACTATCTAGAAATCCTTTATGATGTAATGTTAGAAACCATTTTTAGGTGGCTTGGTAGTGGTATTATTTTTGTGGCTTTGCCAGTAATATAAACAGAAAAGAGGTGAAAAGTGCTAAATTGATCTTGATCCTGAAGTGATCTTGATGTATCTAGACTTACTGAGGTGAGGATAGTATTCTGATCCGTCATCCGGTCCTGATGAACCAACACTGTCATGGCTGGCGGACGGAGTCGAAGGCTTCAGCATCTCAGCAGTCTGTAGAAACCTGATTAGCAATAGAAAATAATTAATTTCAAACTCTATTATTCCTGGTATTGGTATAATATACAGAGACGCAATAACCAATAGAGACAGGGGAGCAAAAATCTTTCCAGTTATGTATTGCGATTATTTAATTATTTGATGATTATTCATCTATCGCCACACTGACTGCAAAGTTATTTTTTTTATTTATATATGCTAGTATTTTAGGTAGGCAGCACGGTGGTGTAACGCGCTGTGTGTGCGTGTGTGTGCCCTGTGAAGAATTGGCACCCTGTCCAGAGTGTACAAAGCCTTGTGCTCCAGACCTACCTTCACTTTGAACAGGATAAGTGCTATAGAGAATGAGTGAGTGAGAGCAAGTGCATTTTAGGTGGTAAAATGTTGCTATTTCTTTATAATCCTACAGGTGGAGCACTCTTAACTATCGGCAGGCTGCACAGCATCCTGTGTATCCAGGCTGCACAGCATCCATTATTTGCCATGTTTGTTTCGAATTGTAACAAAATCTAAAGAAAAAAAATCTGGGATATTTGTAAAAAATCGATTCAGCACCAAGGTATCGTGACATATCTCTGGAAGTTCCCATTCCTAGTAACGAAATCATCAAAAGGTAGAGCGCAAGGGTGCGTACACTTAAATTTATGTGAAAAATCCCTGTACATGGCCTTATTAAAGGTACCTAATATTAATAAATAGCAGATGTCAAAAAGCATTTGAAAACGTAACTGGTGATAATTTGAGTTAGACAGAGGAGATTACTGACCAGTAACTATTTTTGTTTTTTCCTCTGATTTTCTCCCTAATTTAATTATAGACAATTCTCACACATCACTCGGTTAGGACACCAATCAGGGAATTATTACCTGCTTCCTCTGGGACACCTGATGTCAGTCATATGCACCTTTTTCTCTCGGAGGAATGAGTTATTATCCACGCCTTTCCTTTGCGCGAGTGTACAAATGCCCATGATTGGTTAGTTTCGCTATGATTGGTGTGTAAGTTCAGGCATAGCATCCACACCGAATCTACTATCTCCAGAATTAAACTCACGACCTCTGAATGACAGGGCAAACGCACCTCTGTTGCACCTCTCAGGAGCCCATTAACTCTATTAATGCCGTTACTGAAAAATTACACAGGAGAACAAGTAGACAAGCATTACAGCATTCTCTGAATAAAACCTACTTCTTACCTGTAGATGTTGATGTCTGTGAACCAGTCCTGAACTACAACTACAACATGGCAGACAGTGAAGAGAAAAGCAGCTATCTGTAAAGACTGAAGACAAACCAAGATGGAATGAAGAAAAATACGGTTTGACGTTGATCTAAATTAATATAGTTTCTACATTAATACAAAACATATTTCAATTTCAGAGAAATCTGATAAAACAATTGATGAAAAAATAATTAAAAACGAAAGACATTTTTAAAAAAACTCAAAGGAACTAAATGAACAGTTTTCAGTTTTAATCCATTACATTTTTTGAGCCTTATATATTATTAATGAGGCATACTTACTATTTATTATAAACTGACCTGCATCTCCACATACGTGTGTGGTAGGTTATATTCCGGTGGCAACTTGCGGTCATTATTAATGAGATGATCTAAGATTGATGGACTCAGAATTGGCTGAAAAGGGGCAAGACATGTCAATATCTATAATATGTCAATATCACATATATGTGTACATGTACAGTAAGGCTGGTTTGGAGTTGGGAACATTAAAACATGCAAAATATAGATATGTAGTGAAATATAAAAAAATATTGTTGAAAGAAACAGACTGCTGGAGTATTTCAGAAACTAATCTCCTGCACACTCTCACTCATCTTCTATATCGCTTTATCCTGTATTCGGGGTGGCGGGGAACTGGAGCCTGTCCCAGGACAGGGTGCCAATCCATCGCAGGGCACACACACATACACACACTCATTCACACACTACAGGCAATTTGGGAACCCCAATTAGCCTAACCTGCATATCTTTGGACTGTGGGAGGAAACCCACCAAGCACGGGGAGAACATGCAAACCCCATGCACACACAGACGGGAATCGAGCCTGGTCGGAAATCGAACCCGGACCCTGGAGGTGCAAGGCGACAGTGCTAACCACTACATCACCATGCCGCCATCTCCTGCACAATAGTCTCTAAAATTTGTACAGACTCAATGGAGAGCAGTTGTGCAGGAAGAAATGCCTTGCTGATAACAGAATGACCAAACTGGTTTGAGCTGACAGGAAGTCTATGGGAACTTAAACACTTTTTACAACTGAAAAGTGCAGAAAGGCAATCTTGCGGCAGACATGTCACAACAAAAGACCACATTTTTGTCAGCCAAAAAACTGGCTACACTGCAGAATCTCTTGACCTTTGTATCCACATGATTTTATGCATCGCACTGCTGCAACATAACTGGGTGATTGTTTAAGTGCATGACTAAGCAGGTGTACCTATTAAACAGTTCATCATCCTGAAACATTTATTAGGAGCAAGACAAAATTAATTGCATCAGAAACTTGAACGAGAAAGAAAAAAAAAAAGATGCTTGCTAATGCTATTCTTACATACTAGAAAACTGATCAAACTGACCTCTGATGAACGTACAAGGACATTTCCCCGCACATTCCACCTCAACATGCGCATTTTAGTGCTTCACTGCTCACACATGATTTATCAGCTAATTCATAGGCTTTCCTGAGCTGAACTGGGTGTCTTAGAGCAGAAAACATTTTTTTTTAAAGGCCTAGAAATGGGGTTCTCCTGGACAAAAGGTTTGGATCTATCCTGATATAAATGCAATGATGATGACAAAAAAAATCCCTTTGATTTTCTAACAAATCTCAAAGACCTATCCAGTCTCAGTAACTGATTTTCAACATGAGTAACAAACAAGAGCCGCTGATTAACCTGTGTGTCCAGGAAGATCACTCTCTCTTGCGTAATGTAGAAGTCGATCCCACTCGTTTGGTTGCCCCCTCTCTCTTTGATCTCCTGCGTCTGGGCCCTGAACACATACGCCCTGCAATGCACAAGGCACAAGTATTTTCAGTCCTGTGACCAGTACTGCCAGTAACTCCACTCGTAATGATCAGGTATTGAGTTACCGAAAAGACACAAAAATGAGGTAACAACGAGTTACCAATCAGCCATTACATTATCACTACTGACACGTGAAGTGATTAACATTGATTATTATTTCCTTACAATGCTTTATTGATGAATGAAGCTAACTACATTATAAATGTGAACAACTTTCAGGCTTCTATTAAACTAAGTGAAATACAATTATTAGCCGGATTTGTTGTGGTTCCTTTGAAAATGTCTGAACGCACTGCCATTGCTTATTTTCTGAAATAAAAGCAGCAGGTGTGAAACTTGGCAAGAACAAAATAATTACATGGTAGTTGAAGTTTGCTATACCACAGCAGTGGATTTAGAAAAAACATATGACAATTTAAGGTACAATTGTTGTACGATTAGAACATTAAATGATCCAGGAAATCCCTGACATTAACTGTTACTATACATCTATAGTACAGTCAAAAGTTTGGACACAGCTTCTAGTTCAATGTTTTTTGTTTTGTGATTTATTTGCTTCATTCTAGGACAATACTAGAGACTTCAAAGCTATGAAAGAACACATATGAAATTAGTGTCAGAAAACAGTCAACTGTTATTTTAAGATACATAGTTCTTACAAAAACAGTATTACATCAAGTGCATTTGCAAAACCCATCAAGCACCATGATGAAACTGTCTCTCATGAAAACCATCCCAGGAAAGCAAGACCAAGACTCACCTCTACTGCAGAAGTCATTTAGAGTTACCAGCTTCAAAAATCACCAATTAACAACCATTAGATTAGCGTGGTTATGAAGGCTAGCAGCAAACATATCTCAGTATCAACTGTTCGAAGAATTTTATTGCATATTTTGGACGCCAAACATTAATTCAATTAATAAATTAAAATAGTTAAACACAAAGACCAGTCACATAGACAGAGCCATGACATGACGTGCCATTTTATTTTCTTTCTTTACCTTTGGTCTTCTTCAGGCATGTTGGCTGACAGAAAAGACATAATGGTGGACTTTCCCATCCCCTGGAGCCCAATGACTCCCACAACAAGCATATCAGTCTGGTCACGTAGATACTAAGAGAGAGAGACATCCAGCTAGCAATAATGTGACATACAAATATGTATGGAGACCAATAAGAAGGTCAAACTAGAAACATTTCGATTTTTAGACTTAATAAAAACAAACCCTCACAGCTACCCGGATTCAACTGATACAGGGTTAAATGAACCCTTACCTCCATAGCGCTGTCACACCAATTCATCTGGTCGTCCACTAGTTTAATGCTGTGCTTCATCTTCTCAGGGGAGAGGAGCTTCGTCTGACCAATCACAGCTACCAATGGAAAATTAATGCAAACCCTTTGTACAATGCACACAGATGACCTGACATAAAGAAGACAAAATAAAAAACTAAGAATCTGAGAACAACTCACGATCAACAGCACAGGTGGATGCAGCTGAAGCCATTCCACGATTCTGGATCTGATATACAGGCTGTGTTGGACGCTGGCCCTCCCTCTCTAGTTTCACTGCTCCAGAGCCAGAAACTGGAGGAGCAGCATCTGGAGTAGTGCCCGGTTTGCCTCCTTCATCTCTGGCTTTTATCAGCATTATGGGCTTATCTAGCGGGCCACCGCTGACAGCAGCACTCGGCTTCGCCTGAAAAAGCATCAATGAGAACTATCGGCATAGAAAAAGTAGAGGTTGCTAACATTCAGATTAACATATAGTATGTCCTCGACTTACGAACGAGTTCTGTTCCGGGTGCATGTTCATAAATCAGATTTATTCATAAGTCCGACAAAGTCAGTCTTATACACTTTTGACACAGATATACGATGTAAAGCATAAAAAAAAAATCAAGCACACAGGTTTGGTGTTTTGGTTCCGCAAAAAGGAGAATCTCTGTGACGCAGTGGGGTCAGCTGACCTCGTTTAAAGGGAACTCGGGAAGACGTCTGGGGTAGGAAAACGCTACATGCTGTTTACTGCATGCTTGATAGGACGCCATTTTGTCTCAGAGCTGTATTGGACTATGAACTCTGTCTCGTTGAGGATTTTTCAAAATCAGGATAGCTTTACAGGACAGACATTTTCTGTCATCATGCTACCTGACTGATTCATTGAAACAATGAGCCGTTGAATTTCTCCACACATACAATATACCGGACATTCACTTACACTCTGAAAATATTCATACAATACACGTGAGCTACGAGTACTCGTTCGTATCTACAAATGTTTGTAGATCCGTGGTCCATTCGTATCTGCAGAAATTCGTAACTCAAATGTTCTTAAGTCTTGGGACTTACTGTACTGGGGGAAAACGTAAAAAGGAGTATTCAAGTTATAACAAATAAGATAACAAACAGAATTTATTGTGAATAGGTTCAGTTTTGACAGAGTATTTTGGGAAGCATCACCATACTGTAATGAATAAGGTTTCTGGTTTTTTTTAAATTTGCGTCTTCATTCAGGAATTCATTGGCTACAATGGTGAACACTAAATATTGATGCAAATCATAAGGAGATCCTTTTAAAGCATTTGCATAGCACATTGTTTATTAATAAGGTTGCATTAAATTCTGTTCTGTACTGATCTCTCAGATTTTGTTTTTGCCAATTATCAAAGCTTCCCCCATCATAACAGATACTACAGCCAGCCACTGACATTTGAAGACACCAAGCGCATCTGTTCTAAATTGACCCTCATATACTTTCACACTGTTCAACAGTGAGAGAAGCAAATAAAGTCATTCTTCTCACCCAAAATGCGTTGTCTGGATACAAACATCCACATAAAAACAAATGAAACCAGCCAGAGATGGCATGATTTTAACATCTTGTCTGGTGATACGCAACATGACATGCCTTTGGTACAGCATGTGGAACGTCACCCATATAAATGTTTCACTTGCTACAATTCCACCCATTGGGTTTTTTTTTTTTTTTTTTTTTTTTAGAGGAGCAGGGATAGCTCAGTGGTTAAGATCTTGGTTCAAAACACAAGCTTCCACTGTTGGCCTCAAACCCTTAACTGCTGAGTTGTATAATGAGATAAATCTAAGAGACTCTGTATAAGCGCATCTGAAAATGTAAATAATGATGCATTATAACTTGATGACACAGCTCAAGCGCTACAGACTTACCCTTTCTCCTGGAGGTTTGGCCAGAATAATAGGAGTCTTCTGAAGAAGTGGACCAGAAGGTTCCTCGCTCCCATCCTAAAAGAATGGTGCAATAAAACCCCTTATCGTATTTAATGTAATGCTCTGCTGTAACACCTGATTCACCAAAATTATAATAATATTAACAATAAGCCTACCCTACGCTCCCGTGGGCCATAGTCTCTATCCCGACTCGGTCCGGAGAGGTTTTGTCCAGGTGGCCCAGGCTCCCTTTCCCTCCGTCTTCGCCTCCTCCGTCCCTGTCCATACATCCCGGGCTGGCTGTGCCCTGACTCCGACATCCTGCTGCGTTCACTTAGAAACTGTCACACATAGAGTGTAAGGAGTCAGGCACATGGGCAAAAAACTAAATTTAACAAGACTCAACCAAGACAAATCCTAATTTTACGTGTTACCTACACTACTATACACAGTATGATATGCAATGAAATGCTTAAATGGAAAGATGAGATAGAATAAGAAGATATTCCTTGCAATAATTGAAGAAGAAAAAAACTGCACAAAAAGAAATAAAGTAAAATAAAACGAATATACACTGATCAGCCACAACATTATGACCACCCACTTAATATTGAGTAGGTCCCCTCATTTTTCCACCATAACAGTAATGTGCTGTTTTCTGACAATTGCTGACATCATTAACCTTTTCAGCAATTTGAGCTACACTAGTGATTCTATTCGATCGGACTACACGAGCCAGCCTTCACTCCTTATGTACATCAGTGAGATTTGGCCGACCATGACCATGCCGTTTCAACCAGTTTTCCTTCCTTCGCTCATTTCTGGTATTTCCTGACCACTGAAGACACAAGACCTGCAGTTTTGGTGTTGCTCTGATCAAGGCATCTAACCTTGTCAAAGTCGCTCAAATTCTTATGATTGCCCATTTTATTTTCTGCTTCCAACACATCAACTTCAGGAAAAAATTATCACTTGCCGGCTAATATTTCCCACTCATTTACGTGTGCCACTGTAATGAGATATTGTAACTGTAGCTACTGTGACATGATGGGTGATGTGATGGGTCAGAGCAACTCCAAAACTGTAGCTCTTGTAGGATGTCATACCAAAATCGATCCAAGGAAGGAAAACCAGTGAACTGGCGACAGGGTCATATGCGGCCAAGTCTCACTGATGCACATGGGGAATGAAGAAAAAGATTAATCATTGTTGTGATAGAAAGGTGTCATAACACCAACACTGTTTTGGTGGCAAAATGGGGGAGCTACTCAATATCAAGCAGGTGGTCATAATGTCATGGCTGATCGGTGTATAAAATGTAGAAATTGATGAAGATATGGTGTGTGTGTATGACAGCAGCAGCATGAATAAAACATGGAGTATGAAATGAGATGATGATGATGTGTGTGTGTGTGTGTGTGTGTGTGTGTGAGAGAGAGAGAGAGAGAGAGAGAGAGAGCAGCAGTATGAGTGTCCATGTTTTAAAATGCAAACTTAGTCCTCACTAACCTAACAATGCAGTTACTTACCTGACAGGCAGAAGTCCAGACGTCTCCTTGTTCCCCTTTACAGGCAGCCCAAAGAACACCGTCTGTATAACCCTAATGTTATTTACACTACGTGTTTGTGTTATTTAGCTTTCACCCAGCTCGAGATATATTAGTAAACCGCTAATGCTAATAAAATATAAAGCTATTAATTGCCGCAATTCAATTCAGATAAATTTTTTATAATATTTAAGATTAATTACAATATTTTCAATGTATTTATCTCAACCATTAGGGATGCTGGTTAGCACCCAGAGCTAGCCCACGCTACAATTTCCGGTTCCGGAAGAGACACGAAGGACCAAACTAAATAGAGGGTCGGTGGGGAACATCGGCTGCGTGTTTTAGGTTCCGGAGAAAAAATAAAAGGTTCCGATATAATCATTCATGTTTTAATACTAAGTACAGGGTGTAGAAAGGCTACGTTGAATTTTCATAGGTGTGTCTGTGTGTGTGCATAGTATCCTATGAATTAATATATAAATAAACAAATAAATAAATGACTTCCAACTCTTTATTTTTTTCAGTGAGTCAAATCATTCAGGCTCATATTGAAGCTAGCAAACAAAGTCAGTGATGATGTTTTCCAATGATTCTTCTTGTAGGTGCCGTTGTGGTTAGAACCGTCGCCTTGCACCTCCAGGGTCTGGGTTCGATTCCTGACTCAGGTCATGTTCTCCCTGTGCTTGGTGGTTTCCTCCAGGTTCTCTGGTTTCCTCCCACAGTCCAAAAACATGCAGATTAGGCTGACTGGTATTCCCAAATTGCCCGTGTGTGTGTTTGTGTGAGCCCTGTGATGGATTGGCACCCTGTCCAGGGTGTAACCCGCCTTATGCCCTAACTCTCCTGGGATAGGCTCCAGGCCCCCTGTAACCTTGTGCACAGGATAAAACAGTATAGATGGTGAGTGAGTAGATCTTACTCTGCCTTCTGCTTAACAAAATGTCATTACTTAGCAGTGCATTGTAAAATCAACAAAGTACTACAGTACAAGTGCAGTTGGTATAATAATTCATTAAGACCTGAATGATTTGCTTCTAGGCGGCACAGTGGTTTAGTGGTTAGCACTGTCACCTTGCACCTCCAGTATCCGGGTTCGATTCCCGTCACTATGTGCATATTCTCCCCATGCTTGGTGGGTTTCCTCTGGGTAATCCGGTTTCCTCCCACAGTCCAAAGCCATGCAGGTTAGACTAATTGGTGTTCCCCAAATTGTCCATAGTGTGTGTGTGCATGCCCTATGATGGATTGGCACCCCATCCATGGTGTACCCCACCTCATGCCCCAAGTCTCCTGGGATAGGCTCCAGGCCCACGCAACACTGTATACAGGATAAAGCAGCTTAGATGCGCGAGTAAGTGAGTGATTTGCTTCTTGGTTAATATAAAAAGTCGTAAAAGCATGCTGAGGAAGGATGAGACACAAAAGAGAACGCTAATATCATAGGATGTAAGATCTGTAGTATCAAGCAAATAGTTTGTACTTTTACTATATTGCCAAAAGCATGTGGATATCGGACCATCACACCCATACACATCTCTACCCCAAACTATTGCAACAAATGTGAAAGCACGCTTTTTAAGGATATCTTTCACAAAAAAAATATTTTCCTTTTACTGGAGCTGAGATCTAACACAAACCCTTATGCCCATGTGCCACAATGTGAGGTGATTTGATAGAGACCTGATTTGTGTAGAGCAGCTGTAAAAACAGGCACGGTGGTATAACGGATAGCATTGTCTCCTTGCATCTCAAGGGTTGAGGGTTTGATTCCCATCTCGGGTCTGTGTGCGGAGGACTTTTCCTCCGGGTTTCAAAGTCCACTCCCACAGTCCAAAGACATGCAGATTAGGCTAATTGTCGTTCCCAAATTGCTCATAGCATGTGAATGTTGACAGGAGGTCCCAGCAGAGTTGTAAAATGGAAATAACTGGAATCACCATTGGCCTCTATGGTCCCTAATTGGACTACAGAGGTTCCTAGATGGAAGTCTACACAGAAACACTCAACACCACTGAAGACCTTAGGAACGAATGAAGCCCCAAACTGTGCCCAGGCCTGTTTGTCTAACCTCAGGACCTGCTCACACTAATGTGACAGGGGAGATTCAACACAGCAATGGTCCTAAATCTAGTGGAAAGCCTCCCCAGAACAATGGAGGTTGTTAGAACATCAAAGTGGGATTGTTATGGGTTCACATATTAGTACAGAAATTTTTACAGGTTTAACAATGACAAAAATGAGATAGAAATAAGATAAATATAATTCCTGTTTATAATTGCTAATCTACATTCATTTTTGACTGTGAAAGACAACAATTATACGTAATTTATTCATTTATTTATCTTCTATACCGCTTATCCTGTGTAGGGTCACATATGCCCTGGAGCCTATCCCAGATGTTGGGCACAAGGCGGGGTACACCAAGGGCAATTTGGAAACACCAATTAGCCTAATCTGTATGTCTTTGGACTGTGGGAGCCAGAGGAAACCCACCAAGCACAGGGAGAACATGCAAACTCCATGCACACAGACCTGAAACTAGACTCTATTATGCCACTGTGCTGCCACAATAAGTAATAAAATTTTATCATTAATCCATTAAAATTAAAAGGTAAGCATTGTTTGCAGTTACTTTTTAAGTAACAAACTTTAAGAACAACTTTCCTCATACATTTTATTTTACCCAGTTTTATTTGTTCATTTCTAACCAAGAGCTAACTCTCATGTACAGTCCCTTTTTACTCATTCCCTCATCGTCTAAACCTTTTTATCCTGTATACAGGGTTGTGGGCGGGCCTGAAGCCTATCCCAGGAGACTTAGGGCACGAGGCGGGGTACACACACACACACACACACACTCGCATGCTCATTCGTACACTACAGGCAATTTGGGAACACCAATTAGCCTAATCTGCAAGTCTTTGAACTTGAAAACATTGAATTCATAATTTGTAATATTGATAATAGGAACATAAGTAAGTGTAATGTAATTAAAGTAAAACGCAAGTGTAAAAAAGTTTTTTTTGTTTTTTAAGAAGTGATTTTTTAATACAAGTAATTTCTTCATTAAAACAAGAAAAGACTCAAAGGTTGCCAGCTCAAACACACATGAATATGTACAGTGCTGGAGGCCTATATAAGGTTTTATGCTGCAACCAGGATACAATTTAAGACAACATATTGGGTTGTATGGAGATGCATCGTTTTTCACATATCACTTCATCTCTACTGTATATCAAGCTTCCTTTACTAATAAAGTAAATGTGCCTGGGGTTATCAGTTTTGTTTATTCTTTCTCCTCCCCGACAATGTACACTAGAGTAACAATGGAAACCTGAGATTTTTTTCAAATCAGATTTATGTTCACAAATTGAGCTACAATTACAGGCTTGTGTATTCTTCTTTTGTCCAAACCCATTCAAATGTTGCTTAGAAACTCATCACCATACTGTACTTGAAGTCTTTTAAAATCATCGCTCGGTTTTACATCTTCCTTCACAAGGAATTTCATCAAAAGTTCCAGTTTGATTTGAACGCCCCAAGATTTTACTCAGTTTTGGCCTAACCTGGAGCTGTTTAATGAAAAAAAATTTAAAAACTGTTTTGCCTTCTTAAAGTCAGATGGATTAAAGATGCCCAGATTCTTTAATAGCTTGTAATAAAGAAAAAAAGCCAAACATGTTAAAATGTTAAATTATTACTGTTTATTACACGTAGATGAAATTACATATCCCCCCCTCCCCCCAAATAACATTTATGCTTGGTGTTTCATGTGAAAATAGCAAAGAAATGAAAACAAAAATGCTAGCCAGCCCAACAATAACACCCCAACCCCTGTTAACTACTTCATAGCCACATGCAGTTCAGGCAAGTATCAAAAATTATCAAAGAAAAAAATAATAATAAAACAAAACATAACAGGACAAAGTAGTAACTATATGCATGTTGGAACGCTTGATGCTCTGCTTATGCAGTCTTACGGTATCAGTATCAAGCATATGTGCTCTTTGATCTTAGGGGTCCTTTCTACCTCGTAATGTTAAAGAAGAGGAAAGAAGTGAACTAAGGTGGTCACCTGCAGCAGAGAAAAGGAAAAGAAAATGCAAAAGTTGACAATGTGACAGCACATGGAATGTTTTTTTTTTTTGATGTTTTAAATCAGTATGTTTTTTTTTTTTTTAATCATTATTAACATGTGAAGCAAACAATGTTCCTATTACCTAGTCTGCCTTTCCTTCTCTGATTAAAGATTAGGGTTGTTTTTATTGATTTATTTGTTTTTTTTAAAGAATGCTTATAAAAGTTGCAGCTGTGCATAATGAGTATGGCAAACACCCCAAATCTGTGACCAATGGACATACATGATATACAAATGTAAAAGACAGAACTTGGAGTTGAGAACTTGCCCTCGCCTACGCACACCCACGCTAATGAGCTCATTAGCACGAGTGTCACCCCTACCCTACCTGCTACCCCCCCCCCCCCCCATAATAACCCCCCCTTAAATCTTCCTTCAACCTCCCTGCCTTATCCCCTACCTCCCTAAAGAAAGATCCCTGGGTGGATTAATGATGGTGACACGAAAAGGAAGAAGAGAAGAAAAAGGACAGAAGGATGGAAAGAAGGAAGAATTAAAGGAGGCAGAAGCTGAATGATGTGGTGTTCAGTGTGGATAGGATGATAAAAGCCAGATGTCAGAGGAAGGACAGATGGACAGGGGGGAATCAGTTTTCTCTTCCTTCTTCGGTGTCCTCGTTATCACCCTGGTTGTCTGAGGTCCACAGCTGAGGAGAGAGAACAATTATCAGCACCATATACAATAAAAAATAAAAAAGTTTTCCAGATTATTGAAGGGAGTCAAAGCAAAATGAGCTACCAGCCAGGGAGGGGGAAGTCCATCACATGCTTCCTCTGAGACCCGTGAAATTAGCCTCATTACAAACTGCCCACGCATAGTTATGGCGCGTAGGAAAAGTGTTATCTACGTGAGCATGTGGGTGAATTCCGCTTGATGCGAGAGTGCATGTATGCCACCCCTTCAATCAGCTCCCTAAACTCCTGACTGATTCGATCTTGAAGGTAAACTGCTTAGCTAATTAGCTAGCACACTGATCATACAGTACACCTTGCTGATTCACTAGCAAAATACGGTAATTAAATGATATTAGTCATGTGTTATGATAAAGTAAAATTCTATAGTTTATGTTTTGCTGGTCAGTTTTCATTCCAGACTCAATTCCTACTTTTTATATCATTTAGGTAAACTTGCAAACGCTAACGTCAGAAATTACAGAGTCACTTAAAAATATACCAGTGCTTTTGCAGTAAAGTGAAATACTAGCATTTTGCAATGTTGCTTTTTTTTCTTTTCTTTTTTAGTTTATGTGCGATTGGTGCACCTGCTGAACTGGAGTATGGGGCAGATTATTACTTCATATGAGACCTGACAAGTTACACAGCATTTTATTGTGCACTAGGATACTTAGTTTCAAAAAGCTTCAAGTATTACAGCTGCTAGAGACAAATCAGACAATAAATGTTAAATGAATAAAATCTACCTACAATCCCAGCAATATAATTATTGTTATAATTCCTATAACTTCAGCAATCTACCTACTGTGTGTGTCTGCTCTAACAAGTTTTATCATAGAGCACTTTTTTTTTTAATGCTTTTTCTCCAACAGTTCCAAGCAAGCATTAATGATAAAATTAAATATGCATCATGTTGTAAATTAAGTCACAAACTAAAAAGTAACAAACAAACTAATAGTGCAAGCAAGGACCAGAGAACTCACTGTCAGGTTGTCTCGCAGCAGCTGCATGATCAGCGTGCTGTCTTTGTAAGATTCTTCGTTGAGCGAGTCAAGTTCTGCGATGGCCTCATCAAAAGCCTGAGAGGAAATTAAGGAAGACAAATGTTAAAAAATAAAAATTACAAAAATTAAAAACATGTAGCATTTCTTTACAGAGCCTTTTAAAGATTTTTCTTTAACCAGAAACCAGATTTTTCTTTAACCTTTCTGCATCAGCTTGATCAATTACATGAGCTGTGTCTCAAATGGCATACACTCACCGCCCACTTTAATAGAAACAGCTTTAAATTTGTTTATTTGTGCAATTATCCAATCAACCAATCATGTGGCAGCAGTGTAATGGATAAAATCATGTCGGTGTGTTCAGGTCAACCGCTTCAATCAAATGTTCACATCAAACATCAGAAGAAATAAATAAATGTGATTCATTTCTTCTGATCATGGTACGGTTGGTGGTGCATGTGTCAGAAAAGACTGATACAACAGGTTCTACAGGAGGGAGTTAGAGATGACTGTTAAAGAAAGACTAGGTGCTATATTTTCAATGTAACGGAATGAATCTTACAACACTGCAGGTAATTACTACTGGTTTATATGCTTTGTGTTTGCATAAGCAAATTTACAAAAAGAAAACCTAAGAATTAATTTTGTGCAATGTCATTCTGCATACAATATGGTGGTTGGCGTAAAGGTGTTTTCGCATTCAGCACATACCGTTTTGGCTAGCTTGCAAGCCTGCTCAGGAGAGTTTAGGATTTCGTAGTAAAAGACGGAGAAGTTGAGTGCCAAGCCCAGACGGATTGGGTGTGTGGGCTGCATCTCAGCCTTGCTGATATCAAACGCATCCTTGTAGGCCTCTTGTGAGTTGCCAATGATGCCTAAAAATAGGGGGGGGAAAAAACAGTTGAGTCTTTAGAGGAAAAGAAAAATTAAAACTATAAAATCTTAATGATTAGCTGTAATAAATGTGATGTGCCAATATGATTTTCAAAATGTTTAATGTTGTTGTGGACACTTAATGGTGCTTACTACTCCTGTGTCCCAATCAGGAAGCATTCTGGCTAGCATTAGCATCACTTGTTCATCTGAACACGCAATAAACAGTTAGTAGAGGCCACATACAGTTGCCATCAATGTGTGTTCAGTATGTGAAATTTCAGAAAAGAAAAGCTTTTATGGAGAGAAAAATAAGCGGGGGTATGAAGAGACAAACCTAAACAAACATAAGCTCATAACTATGTGCTGCATCGTTATAGCAATTAGGGTTCAGCTTAAGATACGTCACATTTTCAGTTTTGTTTAACCGAGTATTTCATAAAATTCTACTGTACACTATTTACAACATCTTCACAGGTTACACAAAAAACTTTGTAATTTTTATGCAACTTTTGGTAAATTACAATCTTAACTGTAAGCAGTTTCTTTTCTGAATGCCACATGAAATGACCTCCAGCTGTGTCCAAATGTACTAAAATGAAAGCGTCCAAGGAATTTATCTTCTGTATACATTCTTTACTTGGTTTGTGGCAAGTCAGGGCAAATACCTGGAATTGGATCTGAAAAGTTAGAAAGGTCCAGAATATTTACTCTATGTTTATGTTAGCCAGTCGCCTCTTTCATGTCCTGCTACTTAATCTCAACATTAAAAGTATATATTTCCTGAACAGTGATCAATTTATGTCCATCTTCTATGATATTGGTTTGTCTCATTTCATTATATTTACAGCTTAGAGGAAGTTTAAATGATATCACTGAAGGCTGTGTAAGCAGGAATGCGTCCTAAACCTGGTCACACTAAACTACAACTTTGTTCAAAACAAACGAAAGATGATAACCACAAATTACAACATTATTCCATTTGCATAATACTCACTGGTGGCTATTTATTTTGATTCATTAGCCGGCTGAAATGGTTCCTCATTCCTAGCATTGTTAGTGTACTTACAGAACAACTAAATATATCAAAAGCAATGCCTGTGACTCATCAAAAACAAACCCATGAGAAAGTAAGGCAATAATAAAATTCAGCAAATGTTGCATTAATGCAAATTTTTTTTTAAAATCTCTAAAAATATTTGTGCTGAACAATCTCATATTTATTACATGATAACTGCAAAGGCCGAGAAACAATCATCCATTACTTGCACATTATTGTTTAACCCATGCTAAAACTACTGTACATGCACAGGTTGTCCAAAAAAGCAGCATGGCTTCTTCCTGCACAGAAAGTACCCCGAGGATCTGACCACCACTTATAAGAAGCTGTTTATAAATATCTCTCCATATATATATATATATATATATATATATATATATATATATACACACATACAGACATACATATACACACACACACACAAAAT
>JAQMYG010000033.1:6958977-6971770 GCA_030014215.1 Clariallabes teugelsi
GTAAATGGTCATGAAAATAAAGAAAACACATTGAATGAGTGAAGGTGTGTCCAAACTTTTGGCCTGTACTGTATATTAGAAATGTGTTAAGAAGCAAAGTATTGTTTCTATTTGCAGAGATTGGAGCTGAAGACATCACCATACTTGAAGATAGACTGGCCTTCATAAGCACTGTATGTTCTTCTTATTCTACACACTATGTTTAAACATGTTTGATGACATTTACTGAAAATGACTCAATTATAGGCACATACATACATACATACATACATACATACATATATTTTATATACTACCAAGTTTGAACATACTTTATCCTTTGGTTATTTTTTCTTCTTTTTATTTTTAATATTGTACATGAATAATGAAGACATCCAAATTATGAAAAAAAGTGTTAAACAACCCAGAATATGTTTTATATTATACAGTAGTTTGACCAAAGTAGTTGCACTTATCTTTGAAGGGTGGGTACAGAGTTAATAGCCCAATTAGTGCTACTACAAATACTGTACAAAAACCATATTACGTCAAGAAATACTCAGTTAAGTACAGAAAAAAGACAGTCCATCATTACTTTATGAAATGAAGGTCAATAAATCCCAAAAATCTCAAGAACTTTGAATGTATCCCCAAATGCAGTCACCAAAACCCTAAAACGCTATGAAGAAACAGGTGTTCATGAGGACCATCCCAGGAAAGGAAGACCAAGAGCTACCTCTGCTGCATAGGATTGGAATGGCCAGCCTCAGAGACCGCTGATATACAATATGGCAGCTCAGATTAGAGCTCACATAAATGCTTTTAAGAGTTTAAACGGCAACATATTTCAAGATCCATTGTGCCTGAGTCAGGCCTTCATGATTGAATTGTGGCTCGCACAGTGGCTAAGAAACCCTTACTAAAAACAACAAGCAGAAAAGACTAGCTTGGGCCAAAAATCACACAAATTGACAATAAATCAGTTCTTAAAAAGAGATGGAGGGTGCATTGCCAGTGACATTTTTGATGACAGTCAAAATTGAGGGCACACTTAACCAGCATGGCTACCACAGCATTTTGCAGTGATATGCCATCACACATGGTATTCACTTAGTGGTATCATTTGTTTTCCAACAGGACAATGACACCAAACACACCAGTAGGTTATATAAGATCTATTTGTCCCAAGAGTGCTGCATCAGACAACTTGGCCTCCACAATCACCCGACTTAAATCTAGTTAAGATGGTTTGGGATGAGTTGGATCAGAGAGTGAAGAAAAAGCAGCCAAGCAAGCCAAGTGCTTAGCACCTCTGGGAACTCCTTTAAGATTGTTGAAAAACCATTTTAGGTGATTACCTCATGAGGATGGCTAAGAGAATGCTAAGAGTGTACATAGCTGTCATCAAAGCAAAAGGTTGTCTATTTGAATAATTGAAAATATAAAGCATATTCTGGGATATTTAACGTTTTTGTTGACTACATAATTCCATGTTTGCTGTATCATAATTTTTAGTTTTAAGTATTAATACACACAAAAAAGTGTGTGTGTACTGTATATACATGCAGTACATACAACCACCACACCACTGCATTAGGTACACCTGTTCAACTGCTTGTATCAATGCAAATATTTATTAGCCAATGAGATGGCAGCAACTTGCCATGGTCAAGGCAATCTGCTTAAATTCAAACAGAACATTAGAGTAGGGAAGAAAGGTAATTTAAGTGGCTTTGAATCTGGGGGGTTGTTGGTGTCATACGGGCTGGTATGCAAGTATTTACAAAACCACCGATCTGCTGAGATTTTCATGCACAACCATCTTGATCTGAAAAAGAGACATACTGTATCCAGTGAGTGGCAGTTCTCTGGGCAGAAAAAAGCCTTGGAAGAGGTAGGAGGGGAATGACTAGTTCAAAGCTGATAGAAAGAAAACAGTAACTCAAATAAACTTTCATTACAAGAGGTAGAGGTATGCTCAAGAGCATCTTTGAGGAGACAACATGTCAAACCTTGAAACAGATGGACTACAGCAGCAGAAGAAGACTCTGGGTGCCACGCCTAGAGCAGGAATCTGAGCATACAGTTCACATTGGCTCACCAAAATTGGACCATGGAAGATTGCTGTTCTGATAAGTCTCGATTTCTGCTGCCACATTTGGATGGTAGGTTCAGAATTTGGCATCAATAGCGTGAAAGCATTGATCCATCCTACCTTGTACCAATGGTTTAGGCTGGTGATGGTGTAGGAGATATTTTCTTGACATACTTGCGGCCCATTCGCACTAGTTGAGCATTGTTTAAATGTCACAGCCTACCTGAGCATTGTTGCTCACTACAGTATGTCCATCCCCTTATGACCACAGGATAAAAAGCTAAAATCATCATAAAACGGTTTAATATAAATTCACAGAAATCAAACGGCCTCCACAGTCACAAAGCACCATTGCGATGTGGTGGAACAGGAGATTTGCATCATGGATATGCAGCACCTGCGTGATGCTATCATGTCAACATGGACCAGTATTGCTAAGAACCTTGTTGAATTTATGCCACAAAGAATTAAGGCAAAAAGGTGTCCAACCTAGTACTGGCAAGGTGTACCTAATGTAGTGGCCGGTGTGTGTGTGTGTGTGAATACATGTAACAGTTTAAACTTGTGTTAGTTATTGTTGCTTGTTATTTGTTGTTGCTGTTACATTCATGTGTTTTAATAGAATTTGGATTACTTATAATGTGTTCACATTCAACAACCACAGGGCTTGAAGTATCCAGGTATGCCTCGTCTTTCTGATGCTCCTGGAAAGATCTATGTGCTCAATCTGGCCACTGGAAAAGATCCTAAAGAGCTCCACATTAAGGGGGACTTTGATGCAGCTTCTTTTGGCCCACATGGAATCAGTGTATATACAGATGAAGGTATTTCGGCATGTTTATTTCATAATTCTTTAATACTTCCCACTCTATCAAAAGCAGTGTTATGAAATGATCCTGTTGCAGATGGCTCTCGATATTTATTTGTGGTGAATCATCCACATGACAACAGCCAGGTTGAGATATTTCAGTATATCGAAGAGGAGAACACTCTAGTGCACATGAAGACTATAAAGCATGAGTTGCTGCCTAAGTATGTCCATACACAAACCGGCTTTTCACTATACTGTATTCTGGACACCTATATACAGTGTGTGTATATGTGTGTGTATATATTTATTTATTTATTTATTTGTGGTGGAAATCTATTCATGAATTCTTATACATCTTTTCTTGTAAAATCTGCTAGCGTGAATGACATTGTAGCTGTAGGAGTGGAGAATTTTTACGCCACTAATGACCACTACTTCACCAAGGAGTACCTGAAGCTTCTGGAAATGCTGTTCTCTCTGCCCTGGTGTAATGTGGTGTATTATAGTCCTAAAGCAGTTCGTGAGGTGGCAGGAGGATTTTACGGGGCCAATGGAATCAACATCTCCCCTGACAGAAAGTAAGTCTTTGGGGAAACATAAAAATAATTTTTTTTTATTTGCAACACAAATGATTTAAAACTTGTTTCTTTTGGTCCAGGCATTTGTATGTGTCCGATTTAATGAATCACCAAATCGTTGTGCTGAACATCCAGAAAGACAACGTACTGTCCCGTGTGAAGGTATGCCTAAGCTGTGAGGAATATGCATGAAGTAGACAGACAACCCCATTTACAGTACTTTCGCATGCACTTATTGAAATGTTATGTTGTTAAAAGCTGTTATGTTCTTGGTGTACAGGAAATTGCCTTAGGCTCCCTGTGTGACAATATTGAAGTGGAGAGTAAAACTGGAGACTTGTGGATGGGTTGCCACCCAAATGGAGCTAAATTATTTCTACATGATCCAAATGATCCACCTGGCTCAGAGGTGTGTCATGCATACATGTTCTTCATGTTCATACATGTTCTTCACTCACGAGTGGAAGGAGTTTTGACAGGTTTAACACAGTTAAGCAATATCACACGAGAAAATTCTCAATGGAGAAAGAAAAATACATCCTTTTAACCCACTTATGTTCAGGACATTATATCATTATATATGTAACTTTTACAACCCTTACTCTGATGTTCCAACAAGATGCAGAAAAAGGTGATTTTTTTCCCCCCAGTAGCAACCAATTTATTTTTTGTATATTTAAGAATTTTGATTCACAACAACATTCTTAATGTTCACTTAAGTAAGGCTAGGTTAGCACCTTGCGGTTAGCCACTTACCTACCCATTTTTAGGTTTGTTGTTGTTTTACTTCGCCACTACTACTACCTTTTTAAACTCTTAAAGTCTTCAATGTTTACATAGCATTAACTTTTATTTAGCTGCACAGAAATAAATATCAAGAAGCCATCTTTTTTGCTTTTGGGAGAAAATTGCTGGCGAGAGGGGTTTGAATAACGCAGGTACTAATGGCCTAGCACCTGCTCGCTCTATTTAAACACTCTGCCGACATCCCACGCTTTTTCTCATGTCTAGAGTTCCATATTAGCTCTGATGGTCTCTACTTCCCAGCAGTATTATTATTATTTTTTTTATTTGAACAGTGTTTAGTGCAGCCTGTCACAATCTGTGCAGGTTATTGGTGGTTTTATTACTCACTCGATGACATTAGGTACTATTAATAACAAGAAAAAGTCCTGGAAAAACACACTGGTACATCCTGGCCACATACTAAACTTATAGTCATTTTAAAAATAGCATCACTCATAACCTCAGGATGTAGTCGAGTCACCAGCTTTAAAATTGTCCGTTGTTCAGAATGTGAAAATCTTTTTCCAATTATCCAATGTGAAATATCGCATACCTTTTAAAATAACCGCAGGAACACTTCCACTGAAAATATTTAAGTCCCTTCGCTTCACTTGGTATCAGAGAGAGTTTGGTGTTTTATTAACAGCCACCATTAAGAGCATGTCTTGCCTTTTTGTCATGCTGTACTCTTTGCTGTAGCCAAATACAAAAAGGTGACTCCTGGGTGAAAAAAAATAAAATAAATAAAAATCTAAATTAAAGAAACCTAATTGAAATTAACCAAATTAGTTTATAAATTTAATACAGTATGTGTATAAAATTGCAGTACCTCATTACCAGTCTCATGATTGGAAGCTCATCATTTGTTAAATAATTGGACTTCCACAAATGTCTATGGCCAGCGATACCAATGCTTGTACTCTTAAGGCTGTAGGTTATTGAGTTTCTGTTCGGAAGGTCGGGAGGTTGAGTCCCAGCCCTGCCAGGTTACCTCTGTTGTGCCCTTGAGCAAGGCCCTTAACCCCATGTGCTCCAGAGGTGCTGTATCCTGCCTGACCCTGCGCTCTGACCCCAGCTTCCTAACTGGGATATCCAAAAAATTTATAATTTCACTGTGCTGTAAGGTGTATGTGAATATAAATAATTTCATCTTATTCTTAAATGCTTGTATGCACAATTTACCAATATATTTGTTTGTATTCTCTTTGCTAAATAAGATTCAGAGGAATGTTTTATATTTTAAAAGTAAAACTCTATGCAATACTGAATACAGTATTATGTCATAGTGTGTTAAAATACCTTATAATTACATGTTCGATATTAATTTTAAAAGTTCATATATTGCATCTTTTACAATATATTAATGCACATTGAGATCTAAACTTTTTGAAATGCAACATTTTATGGAATTATTATTATTACTTTTTTAAATATCATCTCTCTTGTTTTGATCATATCTTCTAATATTCTATATTCTGTAAATGTCATATACATTCTAGAATTTGTCTTTTTATATGTAATATTTTTCTGTCTTAGGTCATTCGTATTCAGAAAATCCACTCCGACGAGCCAGTGGTGACTCAAGTGTACTCTGATAATGGCAGCGTGCTTGTAGGATCTTCAGTGGCTACTCCATACCAAGGGAAACTCCTTATCGGAAGTGTTTACCAAAAAGCCCTGATGTGTGACCTTGAGTAGAACACACATGCAACCATCGAACACTGTTCTGCATCACTACAGTGCCTCACATACAGATTGGAAATAGAGTGTCTTAGTGTGCCTCCAGAACTGTGCTGGAGGAAGAGACAGTGTTCTTCCCAAAGATATTCCGCTCAATTGGTAGTTTAATGGTGGTATCGGGGTGATATTTTACACATTGCTCAAGTGTTTATTTGAGGTTTGGGGACATGGTCATCCTGGGGAAAAACAAAACAAAACATCCCATCGTCTTTTTCTTCAATTCATCACTGTTTCATGTTTTACCATGAAAAAGTATTTGCCCCTTCCGGATGATTTCATTTATTAAGGAAAAAAAGCTGTCCAAACCTAATTTGAACAATGATTTGCCGGAGTCCCAAAGTCTTAGGAATGGCTTGGCCACCCTTTCCAGACCGAATGTTCTCGATCATTTCTGTTGATTTTGATTCTTGATTTGTTCTTTAGATCGTATTACTTCTTTTATTCTTCTTCACTTTGTCAGACAGGTTCGATTTAAATGTTTTCTTGATTCAACAGGTCTGGCACTGGGGGTGGGGGGGTGGGATTACTTTTCCAATTACTTTTTTCCACATAGTGTAAGCAAGGGTTGGACAGCTTTTTGTATTTGCTCGGATTATCTTTGGGTGATATTAAAATTTGCCGTTAAATTGTGTAACTTGGGATAAGAGTTGCGGGTAACCTTTCATAAGGTGCTGGAATTTTGGCCCTTTCCTCCTGAAAGAACTGGTGTAATTGAGTCAGATTTGTAGGCCTACAACAAAGTACAGTGCTTAAAAAAACAAAAAAACATAATTTTTAATGACTTCAACCTAAGTGTGTGTAAACATTTGACTTTAACTATATTACCAGGATAGACTAAATAATTTGAGGTTGGTATGAGGCAGACATAAAATCTAAGGGAACATTGATCATAAATATGGGTTGTAAAAAAAAAAATTAAGTTGAGATTAAGTGGGGAGCACAGGTACAGGTTCAGTTGATTATTATTATTTTTTTATTAGTGGGTAATTATAGAATGTACTAGTTTTAATAAAATATATAATTTTTCATTATACAGTATATATATATATATATATATTGGTAATACATACTGTTGTGTTTGAATGGCTATAAAGCTGGTGCTGTGATTTTCTTTATGCTGTGAACTCTAATTTAAGAGCTTATAATATGTTCCACAATGTTATGTTCAAATAAATAGTCATAACAATTTACCTCTTTGTCTCTGGTGTAAAATGTACTTCAGGGCTCAAAATTATTTTTTTTCGATCATCATCATAGCATCATAGTTAATGAGCCAAAAAAGCAAGCTTTCAGGTTTCTTTTGTTTTCTTTTATGTTTCCTACATTTTGTTGTTTCACACTCACTTTAAAATGTAAATGTAAAACGTACCCCCCCCCCCCTCCCACACACAGACACAAACACACATCATCTGCATACAATCCCCCACAATTACAAAGTATGAACAGGTGTTTGGAATGTTTCATTAATTTATTAAAAATAAAGAAATGTTTAATTTACGTAAGTATTCAGACCCCTTATTTAGTACTACGTCAAAGCACCTTTGACAGCAATGATAGCTTCAAGTCTGCTAATGAATGAAGTTAATGAAGCTTGGCACACCTTTTCTTCCATTCTTTTTGGGAGAATCGTTCAAGCTCAACCAGGTTGAATGTGTAGGGTCAGTGCACAGCCATTTTCAGGTCTTTCCAGAGATGCTGTATTGCGTTCAGGTCTGGACTCTTTCACAGAGGAATGGTTCAGAAGCCACTCCTCTGTTTTCTTGGTGTTATGCTTTGGGTCATGGTCTTGTTGGACTGTAAACCTTCATCCCAGTCTTAGTATCTGAGCACAAGATTTTTACTCAATATAGCTCATTATTTTATCTGCATCAATATTTCCTGTGTATTGACTAATCTCCCAGTTACAGGAAAATATCCGATCAGGTTTAAATGAGGTGATGTGCAGTGCATGTTTTCCTGATTCCAAATAGTACACATTTTGTGTCAGCTGTCCAGAGGATTTTGTTTCTCATGGTCTGAGAGTCCTTCATGTGCTTTTTGGCAAACCCACAGCCAGATGTCATGTTCCTTTTAGTAAGGAATTTCTTCTGTCTGGTCATATAGTATAGGCATGATTGGATGGAGTGCTGCTTCGAGGGAACTCGGAATCTCATTAATAGGGACCCTTAGGTTTTTGGTTATCTCTCTGACCAAGGCCCCCTCATCTCCAATTACTCAGTTTGGTTGGGCAGCCAGATGGAAAGACTGTTGATTGTTCCAAATCTCTTCCATTTGAGAATGATGAGACTATCGTGCTTTTCTGTGCCTTCAGTGTTCTATAAAATTCTTGTGTCCTTTCCCATACCTGTGTCTTGGCACAATCCTGTCTCATGGGTCTACAGATAATTCTTTCGACCTCATGGCTTCGGTTTCACTCTGACATCATCTGTGCCTTCCCTACTGATGTCCAGTGAAGTCAGTTAGGCACAGGTGGACTCCAGTTATGTTGTAGAAACAGCATAAGGACCACTGTTTCCATGTACAATGGATAGTCCAGGACTTTGTAAAAGCTTTAGGTTTATTCAAATGTATGCATTACTAGTAATTATTTATTGATGCTTTCATTCATTCAACTTTGGTATATGTTTTATCCTGGTAAGACTTGTAGTTCATTTAGAGCACATCCATCACAGGACACCATGTACACACACTCACATCCCACAGGCAATTAATGTAGAAAATCCACCTACTTATTGTTATATTTTATATTAATTTGTTATCACGAGTTGGCAGAAGACCAGAGACCCCAGAGGATTCCCACATGCAAGAAATTCCCCCAAAACCCAAGCTGATTTTTAGGTTAAAAAATGTATATCCTGCCCTAACCAGTGTTGTATAAAGGAAGAAAGAAGATGAGGGCCATTTGCGTGTGTATATATATATATTAAGTTTAATTGGTACATGGATATTAAAAACCATCAAATGTCAACAAAAATGGTACCTCCTTCTCTTCAAAGAAATGTTATTGGCAATTACGTTACACCCTGCATTTCAATGCGGTTTGATCACACAATTCAACACCATGTCCTGATTCAGTGAGATTATTGTATATCACAAACTTTACACAAGTGGCCACAGCACAAAAGAAGAAATGAATAGTGTAGAGCAGTACTGTATTAAAAAAAAAAAACAGAATACAATTAAAACTGGCTGCAAATCTTCTTTGGGGAATTACAACGCCTGCTCATTTTTATTTTCTTTTTTAAACTGTATAATATAATAATTAATATATAATATATAATCATTAATAATAATTATTGTCAGCTTTTTAAAATTGAAATAGACATGACTGCATAATATCCAATTAAAAAGTAAAACAAATGCCATATATACTGTACAATTTTTTGAAATTGGTATTTATTGCTTATGTTTCTGCTTAGGAATAGCTACATCTGGTAAGTTCTTATTCTGAAGTCTGTAGATAAATTTACTCAGTACCCTTGGCCATATAGTGTTCATCTTAAAAACATCACATACTGTAGGCTAATAAAGTATTGATACAGCCCTTAGGATGGCAGGGGAAATCAATGATCAGTATTAAAAACAGTATTTTTGAGAAGGTTTTTAAATCAGTGACAGTATCCCAGCCAAAGCCTTTTCCAAACCTTTTTGATTAAAATTTCCTTTCACCAGGAAATGGAGACATTTTCTTATGACTTGGCCCCCGCTGTAGGTCAACCGAGAATCAAGTTAAATACATTACAGTCCAACAGCTGTGAAGCAATGCCCCTCAAGTGTGTAGTTGGCTGAAATCATATACAAAGTCATAATCTTTTGGTTCTTTGGGTATAGGGGGTGGAACTTCAGGAATTTGGACATTCTCAAGGTCTAAGAGGCGGAGCTTTATCTCCATGGTCACCAGTGTATCCATATCTGACTTGGTGAGTTCACTTGTCATCTCTTTTCCCAATAGAGCATTCAAGCCATCTGTCCAGATGCAATACTGATGAGCAATAAAGAGAAGGCTTTCAAAAAACACTTTCAAAAAACACTTGAAATTGTTTTTCAAGAAAGAGAGTGTTTCAAGAAACATTGGATTACATGGTGAATTAATTTTTCTTAATCATTAGGCATTTTTATAGTAAAATGAATTGGATATGTATGTACCATATACAATATGTATGTCCAAACACTTGTGGACACCTGACCATCACATCCATCTTTGCTTTTTAAAAATACCATTCCAGATTGTTATCCCCCTTTTCTGCTGTAGAACAACCTTAAATCTACTTTGAGGGCTTTCCATTAGATTTTGTAGCATAGCTGTGGGAATTTGTGCTCATTCAGCCGCAAGAACATTAGCGAGGGTCAGGTACTGATGTCAGAAAAGAAATGTTAAACAAAAGAAAGTGTTCTTAACTGCAGCATCTCTCAAGTGGTGATATAACATACTGATCCTGCCAATCTACTCTATGAATCCGAGACGTGGGCTCAACAAGCTTGAGGTCTTACAAATGTGATGTCTATAGCACATTCTGGGAATCTCCCTTTGTGACAGGATCTGGAACAAAGACATCCGAATGCGCTGTGACACACAGTCGACATATGATGAGATGATTCAAACAAAGTGTTTGGTTCTCCTGAAAGGACCCCAACTGGATTCCTTACCAACTTTTATGGCACCAACGACAATGTGGTTGGAAGGTACGAATGCTAACGCCATAAACCAAAGAGTGTTCAATGTAAAGGTCATAGCAACCAACAGCATAGCATGGACGGGAATCGTGAAGGAGGCAGGAACACATGCAGCATCCACAGCAGTGTATCATCTAGGGCAACTTCAACTGCCACCTCAGGGAGATGATGACTAAATAGACCAGGGGTGCTGACAGGTTTCCAGTTCAATCCAATGATGTTCAGTTGGGTTGAGGTCAGGGCTTGAGGTTCTCCACACCAACCTTGGCAAACCATGTCTTTATGGACCTTGTGGTTTGCAAAGGTGGATTATCATGCCAGGATATGGATGGGCCTTTTATTTCCAGCAAAGAGACATTGCAATTTTAATGCATATAGACATATAATTGTGGGCTTCCAACTTTTGAGGAAGAACCACATATGGGTGTGATTGTCAGTTATCCACAATCCTTTGGCTATATACTGTAATTGCAATAGTGGGACTAGTAAACCTGTACCCCTCCTGTGAGATTAGGGGTAAGTGAAGTTCAAATTTTATACAAACAAACCTAAAAAGTGTTACCTCATACTTGTCTGGAGCAATGAAGTTCAAATATTCATCAGAATCATATAAAATGGAGAACGCAAGCTCAGACACCTCCTGCAGAGCAGAAAAGTAATAATGAATTCACATTAGATTTCTTTTTGACCTCTAATCTTACCCCACTGTGCTTATTATTACTTGTTTCTTAAGGGACAGCACCATGCCAGATGGCAGCCCTGTCACTATTGCATGTGTCCTCTGAAGCCACTTCCTGGGACAGCAAATTAACTTCAGAGGGTATCATGAAGTAAGCAGTAAAGTTTTATTTTTAAATTTTAGTGTTTTCTGTTTTTTAAAGAAAGACTGGATGAAAAAGGGGATTTAAACAAATTGCAGATTAGTTTCAGAGTTGAAATGATCATAGCTGTGATTACTGTCTGGTCCAATACCAGGTTCCTGGTAACTATACGTTTTGAACTGTCTTTTCTAGGCACATTTTAGCCCACTGGCCAATGTCGTGTCAATCTTTGATTTGTGTCTCCCTCCTCATGGAACTCATTTGAAGGAATACTTTGGGCCTCATTTATCTTTGACTTGGATAAACTCTTTGAAAACATACCTTATTTTGTTTTAGTGCTCCTTTGTCCTTCACGTGAGGACAATCTTTCCCAGTAATCACTGTCTTGATATCTGCTACTGTTACTGAAGTGAGACATGAGGAGGTAGATTCTGTTAGAACACACTCTCAGAAAATAGTACTGAACTAAGGGTACTAAAAGATATTGTCCTTTTCGTTGGTGTGGTAAAGGTGCATGTAGAGTACTGTACATGTAAAGCTTATATCCTTTACGGTATTACATCCATCCATCTAGGAACCTCTGTAGTCCAACTAGGGACTGTGGAGGACAATCGCGATCACTGTATTTATCCCCATTTTCACAACTGTGGTAGAACCTCCGGTCAACATTCACAAACACATTGACACATTATGAGCAATTTGGGAACGCCAATTAGCATAATCTGCATGTCTTTTGACTGTGGGAGGAAAGCCAGAGGAAACCCACCAAGCACGGGGAGAACATGCAAACTCCATGCACCATGCACACAGATCCTGAAGTGGGAATCCAACCCAAAACCTGGAGGTGCAAGGCCACAGTGCTAACCACTAAACCACATACCAACCCTAACAGGTATTAAAGTATTAAATGATGCATTATTAAAGTATGAAAATCCACACTTCCAGATGAAAGATAAAACTTTCTTCTAAAGAGAATACAATTAGCTTTTTTTGGATACTGTAAGTGTCTGTTATGGCAGGAGATTTGCATCACAAATTTAATGGAAAATGCAAGAAGTTAATATTTAAACACAGATGCTCACACTTCTCTTGTAGAGATTCATGGGGGATTTGTCCTTGTGATAAATCCTCTACATCCCCATAATGTAGTACTTTGTGATTTGGAGACAGTCGACAGTACAAAAACTTATCTGAAATAGAGGGAAAGTTAGACAACACTGTAATCTCATTTGTAATATTCAATTCAATTCAATTTTATTTGTATAGCGCTTTTAACAATTGTCATTGTCGCAAAGCAGCTTTACACAAT
>JAQMYG010000033.1:6982979-6993558 GCA_030014215.1 Clariallabes teugelsi
TGACAAAAGACTGCAGCTCAGTAGGCCGGGGAACTGGACCTTTCTCCCCGAGACCGTGTCTGCCCAGATGTTACACATAAGGCGAAATCTTTTATTTTTAAAATTTTTTTAAAATTTTTTCTTTTGATTATTATATTATATTTTATATTATATTATAGAATATAATATTACAGCTTATAAAAATAAAAAATCTAATATCTCAAATTATTAGAATATTTCTTAAGATTAATCAAAAAGGGATTTCCAATACAGAAATTCTAAAAAAAAAAAAAAAAGTTAATTTATGCACTCAGTGCTTGGTCAGGGCTCCTTTAGTACAAATTACTGCATCAGTACTGCATGACTTGGAGTTGATTAGTGAAGACCTAGTGAAGCCTCTTGACAAAAGCCCATAGATTCTCTATGGGGTTCACATCACGCAAGTTGGTTGGCTCATCAAGTACAGTAATATCATGGTCAGCAAACCAGTTTAGTCTTAGTTCTGGTCCTACTTAGTGAAGAAAGCTCAACAGAGGCATTTCTTCCTGAGAAAGCTCAAGCCAAAGTACCCTATCAGCTCTTAGTGAATTTCTACAGGAGCACGATAGACAGCATTCTCTGCCACTGCGTCACAGTGTGGTACACCAGCTGCACTGCAGAGGACCGGAAAGACCTGGCTCAGACAGTTAAGAGTGCACAGAGGATTGTGGGAACCAAGAGAGCTACTGTAGCAACATCATCAAGAATTCAACCCATCCAGGACACAAACTGGTTGTGCCCTTCCCGAAAGATACACGACAATCAGAACACACACTAACAGACTGAGGAACAGCTTCTTCCCCAGAGCTGTAGCCTGTATTACACCCCTCCACACACACACACACACACACACACACACACACACACACACACACACACACACTGCTGAAACAAACAGAAACAAACAAGCTGTTTACCCACCCCCTTTTTCCAATTCCTTCCCAAGTTGAGGCTAATGCAGTAAACACTATACATCCAGGACTGTATTATTATTATGATGATGATGATGATGATGATGATGATTATTATTATTATTATTTGCGCAATACTTGCTTATTTCTGACAATACCTGTTTAGCACTGTTTACACTGCACTGTTTGCACAAAGGTCCAAGTCCCACTGCACATATATTCCAAAGCACATACTGTACTGTATATTCCGTTGTATGGTTTATATTATTATATTTATTTATTTTCTATTGCAATTATCTTTTGTTTATTTTTGCATTTTCTTTATTGCTGCTGGTCTCTGAGAGCTACACTACAATATCTCGTTACTCTTCAGGCACAGTGGGCAGATGCCAAGTCCTGCTGGAAAAGGAAATCTCCATAAAGTTTGTCACTAGATGGAAGCATGAAGTGCTCAAAAATCTCCTGGATCGACTTTGGATTTGTTCAAACACATTGGACAAACACCAGCAGATGACATCGCACCCACAACATCACTGACTGTGGAAACCTCACACTGAACTTGAATTCTCCCCAAGGTCTCGAATCAGCTTTGCTTGGCAATCTACTTAAAGCTGTGGTCATCGCTATTACATGTGCACCTTTTCCTTCCACACTTTTCCCTTCCAGTGAACTTTCCATGAGTATTCTTTAATGCAGCACTCAGTGAACAGATAGCCCTTCTAGCAGTGACCTTCGGTGGCTTATCCTCCTAATGCAGGGTGTCAATGATTGTCTTTCGGACAACTGTCACGTCAGCAGTCTTCCCCATGCATGCACTGAACTAAGCCTAGAGATAAATACATGGAATTTATACTGTATGCATAGTAATTTACTTAAACTCGAAATGAGCTGTGGGGCTGTAAGCTGTATAAATCAAAATGAAAACAAAAAAGGCTTGAAATATTTCACTTAATCCCATAATAAATCTATAATACATGAGAGCTTTACTTTTTTTAAATTAAATTATTTAAAATTACATCCTCCTACTATGTTCTAGGTTGGCTGCCTTGTTTTCAAGATAAGAATCCCAGGACTACCAAAAAGGCACTGTTCATATCTTCAGGCTATACTTGGATGGTGCCTGTCTAAAAAGTCCCTACAGTATACAAGGCATTGATAGCTCAATGGTAAAAATTCTGTACAAGTGACCAGAGCTCTGTGAAATAAATTTCAGGCTTGCCACAGAGCCACTGTTAACCCCTTGATTACAAAATTGGACTTGAATAAAAGTAACATTATACTGTATGTACTGTACTGTACTGTACAGAATATGCTTAGTGTATATCACAGCAGCATTTATCAATGGGTTTCTGTTATTTCTCTACAGGGTAGGTGAAAATAAACTAGGGAATATTTAATGGCTATAGAACTTGTAATATCACTGGAATCATGATGACAACAGTCTCTCCGCATTTTGCTCTTACTGTGGTTAGACCAGCATTTTCCATTTTTCATGAATGGCCTACAAGAAGTCCAAATCTCACTCCATGTAATGTTTTCCTGTCGGGCTACGCAATGGAGGAGGTGTACAGGACAAAGCCTCGTACACTGGTGGACTTGGAGGCACAGATTCAGGAGGTTCTCAGAAATATCCCAAATGATTTCCTTCAGAAGACTGTACGTTCCAACGTTCCTGGCCGTTTGAGGAAACTGGTTGACGCCACCGGGGCCTACAATGAAATTTAAAGATTTGCTTTTATTTTCCTATGTAGTAAAATACATGCACAATCTGTTTCAATAAATTTGTCTTAGAAATATGGACTTTATGACCAATTTTTAATGCCTAGTTACTTTTCACCCACTGTTGTAGTTTTGACCTCAAACTGCCTGTTTGCATGCTACTGTATAGCTATGGATTTTTTCAGGACTTCTGTGTTTACTGGGGCTTTGATCCCTGGACTATCATGTTTGGGCGTTCAGCCAAGACCCTTTGGAGCTACAAAAAATAAAAATATAAAAATAAATAAATAAATAAAAATCTGGGAGAGCCATTTAGAAGCTGTTCTCTCCAGAAAGGAGGACAAGTTGATGTCTATCCAGAAATACTCTCAATATGCAGGCTGGACACCAAGCCCCTAGCATGACCTTTTCACTGGAATTGCTGCACTGCTGCGCCTTTACCAGGTTAATTTTGCCAGTAGGGACTGGGTGTCCAGCCTGCATATTCACAGTGTCTCTGGTAAGATAAGAGACTTCAACTTATCCTCCTTTCAGGATAGAACAGCTGGTCTGAGGATCATATCACCTTTATCTAACCATATCAAGCATACCATAGGGACATGCCTTAGATAAAGGTGATATGATCACCTTTAGAATGCGGTTCAGGTTTGCCTTTGAAGAATCCTGCAAGGTACACTATGATTGATTTATAAAAGTAGCTTATATGACCCTGAAGTTATCCGGTCATTAAAGCACACAGAGGGAGCTCATAAAGAAAACATGTAGCTCTCCCCTTTTTTTTTTTTTTTTTTTTTTGCTAAAGTGATTTTCTTTTAATAATATAAGCTCATAAGGTCCGTATTGCTCTCTTAGAGAAACATGGTATATGAAGTGGCCTGTTGAGAAAGGTCGTAATAAGAGAGATTGTGCAACAAACATTTGTATTGCAGCTGCTGCTGTCTGGCAGACCCTAAAGAAATAATTTGAGACATGGGTGGTCCAATTAAAGGGCTTCTTTGCAATGCGTACTGTAGATTGGCTTTCAAGCTTGTGTCTCCATGACGATTGGAATATTTGACTGTCACAATGTGCTTACTGTTACAACGTATATTGTCCTGTGGAAAGAACTTCAGACCCTGATGGACCATTAACCTGGGTAACGTGTGCTGATATCACACCAGCAGGCATTTGCATTTTGTCGGGTTTGAACCTATTCCCTTCACACAGTGGTGAGGACAACTCAGCCACAGGGTCTTTGCTGCAGGAAGCCCTTATGAAACTACTGTTGCAGCTATTTTCAACAGTCCTTGCTTTCTTAGTAGGCAGAACCACTGCACACAGTGGAAATTACACTAATATCAGATACACTTTGCAGTGACATACTGTAGTTGCTGCCTTTTGTAATTTATTTTGCGTACCAGCCACGAATTATGTTTTCTGATGACGCTGAGAAGGATTGACATGTTGTGCATGGCTTGGTTCTTGGTTAGGGTGCACAGGATCAAATAAATCCAATCACCACCTGTGCTGTGCAAAAGGGAATGTTCGACATTGTAACAATGCAGAGGAGTGAATCAACTGAAACCGACTCTGCAGAGGGAGTACTTGCCCTTGTAGAGTAAATCAGCAGCCAGTGGAAGGAAATGTATCATACGTTGCTGTATCAGAGTTTATCCATATGTTGGATGAGGCTCAACCACAAAGAACACACAATACAGTGAGGAAAACACACTTGACCATTTTAGCAGGATTAAGAATAAGTCCAGTTTGTGTGGAGGGGTGTGTGGCCAGTGCTCTGATCTCCTGCCAAAGAAACTGACTCTAACCTATTAAGCAGGTTCACCTGAGTAGATGGTTATTGTGAGAAAGACTCTCTCAACCATGTCTGGAGCATGAATAAATATGAATGATTAGAAAAAATGGGTTCCTTGCAGACGAATGAGAAGTGCCACTCAAAGCTCTGTATCTAACTTATTAATACAAAGAAATTAAATTTTTTAAAGTTGAGTATCTTACACGTTGTTTACACTAAGTTGTACTTCTCTCATCTTCAGCCAAATATGCTCCCTGTTCGGTGAATCACAGAGTGAATAACAGATGAGAAATCTAAAAAGTAGATCGAATAAAGATTACGTTTTGTCTTAAAACGACTCCAGCGCGGTAAAATTTGCTAGTGTTGTTATTTCAATGGTAAAAAATATGGACTAATCCCAGTAATTAGTAATTTCCTTTTCTTATTAATATCTATTGTTTCAGGCATTTGTTTACATTTAGCAAGTAGCTTATTAGTAGCTTATTTTAAAGTGGATTATTAAATAAAGCACATAACTGTTCATAACATTACTTTTACTCAACATTTTGATTTCACTTAAGGTGCAGGTTAAACTTCAGGCAGATATCTAAGTACTGTACTGCAAAGTTTTATTAAATTCTGTCCAGCGGTCGATTTAAGACGCGCCTGGAGTTTGACACATGCGCAGTGCACTGTCAAAACTTGCAGTTTCTAATCTCGCACTTAACAGTTCATAACTTCACTCCTACTTCTCGTTTTGTTTTCACTTATGGCGCAAGTTTAACTTCAGGCAAATACCAAAGTACTGTCAAAGGTTCATTAATTCTGCCCAGCCAGTTTTTGCAGACACAGACATACAGACAGGAATTCTTCTGAGACTGGTTTCGGTTCCTCCAGTGAATGAAAGGAAAAGATATCATTAAAAGAGTGCGTTCTGAACAATGTACAGACAAAACCTTTCTTTATTTATATAGATAACACTTATATAGATTAAAAAAAAAAAAAAAACAGGTTTTAGTGTGAGGTGCTGCATGCAACACCAATGAATCTGGCTTTAGATACATTTCTTTTTCAGTATGCTTGTTGCACATAAGAGCACAGCCCCCTTCTGTGGAATGCATGGAATTCTTTTCACAGTGCAACGGCAAAAACAGAACCACGTGAAAAACCAGCAACCAGTTAAACCATGAAAGGAGCTTTTATTTTCTTTGATCATGGTATAAACTGAATTTGTTGAATGTAATAGTTGAAGACAAATATCCCTTTTTAGTTAATTCCATGATGATGCACTGGGAAGCAATAGGTATTCACAGACATTAAAACAAATAAAGAAAATGTAATTAATCAATAATAAAGTAAACAAAATATAAGGAGGCATTCATATATTTTTTTGTAAAGAAAAAAATAAGCTCAATCAGAAAGGGCTGGCATGATTGGTCGCGTCTCAATCCCAAAACGGCTTCTTGTTGGACAGAGTGCACTACCTACTCCGCTGCAGTCCATTACTTTACGCACTAGGTAGGGCACAGTCGGAGTGAATAAGGAAGTGATTTGTGTGCGGCTCGGAGCGCGAGACGGATGTGAGTTAATCCGAAAAGTTGGAGCTGCATTGAAGACTTGTGCTGATAATTCATCTGTTTCTGAGCCTGCGTGTCGCCTCCGTAGCTCATATTAGGATTTATTTTCCATGTAAAGGGTGTTTTAATAAAGTAACTTGTAAAGGGAAGTTCATTCACTTCACACGTCTAACTTCGGACCTCACGCGTGTTGCAATTAACTGGTAAGTTTTCCATCATTACTAAAAACCTTTTTTGTGTTTTTTTTACGCTGACTCTGAATATATTTAATTCAAAGCAGTTTTGTATCGCTAACTTTACATCTAAAAGCGTTTCTCACTAAATACCAACTTTTAGTTTGTCTTTCTCTGTGCGTTCGAAATGTTCAAACAAACAAACAAGTAAAGTTATATGCTGCATTTTCCTTGGGATGCAGTTATGTTGTCACGTGATCACACGCGCTCATATTACATGTCCCAGACCTGTTTTGTAAAAGCTCTTGCATTTGAAATAAGGGTATAATCATTGTATAAATACTTAAGACAGTAAACAAACCTATTTTGTTTATTGGTTTTATGAATAAAGATCAAGCTCATAGGGAAAAAGACTTGTGTCTTGTTGCAAAGATTTTTTAAATTTTATTATTAATTTTTTTAAGTCCACTATAAATATTAATCCAATATTATATCTTCAGCTATATACAGTATTCAGTCCTGAACTTTATGAGAGGCGAGTGAGTGAAAAATATTTGCCATCCTCACATGGCCTTGTGACCTGGAGTCACAGCACAAACATTCAGTTGCGTCTAAAAGGCACGGATCAGTCCGTTCAACCCTCCAGCCCTGAGCACACCATCATTTTCAAGGTGCCAGTCTTGAAATAGAGACCACTTGCTTTTCTTAGCCGCATGCTGGGGGTGATGTAAATGATCTCGCTAAAACTGGCTGAGTCTGGCTTATGCACACACAAACATGACAGTGAGACAAACCCTGATGAGACACCAGATACAATGAAGTGCTCCTGTTTGCGTGGGTGATCCACAGAAGCATTAAACACTTTATTATTTAAGAAAATAACCATGATTGACCAAGCATTATGAAAATCTTTACATCATTGCCAGGTAATCAGTTCAGTGGTGTCAGATTTGCACTGAACTCTCGCTGTTCCTCATTACATATTCCTGGATTGACTCGCTAGGCTTTAAATGGGCTGTTGTTGGTTTGCCAAGAAAAGAGGAAAACACCACTGCGCCCCTCCGGTGTCTGAGTTTTAACTTTTGTATTATTTATTTAATTATTAACTTATTATTAACTTCGTTCTGATGAAGTGTTTTGGGTCTGCTGAGTAAATTTATTGTATTTTATAAAATGCAAGAGTTTTACAATATGTCTGAGCAAAGGCCTCTATGAAGAGTGTTGTGCCTCTTGGGAAGAACCTACACACAAATACAACAACAACAACAACAACAAAAAACGTAGCTTAAAGGGGCAGAACATTTCAGGTCAAATATTTTTATTAATAAATCAAATTTATTATTACTATAACAGAATATAGTATAAGTTGTTTCCTTGTAACTGGACCAAAATGTTCCCAATGAAAACAGTTTAAATGAATATTATTGCAAGTTTTTTTTATTTTTATTTATTTCTTTTTTTATGAAAACCCAAGCAATAGTGCATTCAAATTTTAAAGAAAAGTCTTCCATCAATGTTCATTTTTAATCTGTAGATAGAATCAAATGCGATTTTGACATCTTTACCAGCAGTAAGAATTCCACACTGAGATCTCATGACTTTTTTTCACATTCAGGGAGAACAGAAAATTGTTTTTGGTATTGTCTTTTTTTTTTTCTCGGTCTACCTTTGTTTATATAATTTCTATGTTGTCTAGCCCCTGGGCAAATAAACGATCCGGTTTGCTACCAAGGACCATGTTTTTGTTTCTTAGAAACTACGCTAAAAAGTGATTGCTAAAATTAGGAAGTTAATAGTATTTAATCAAATTAATACATTCAAAGAAAAAACAGACAAGTAGGCTATATGATTAAAAAAGTTGCTTCTTACAAAGTTTTTAATAAAGCACTTCTAGTTCTGCAGTGAACAAAATGTCAACAAAACACCTGCAAACATTTCACGTATGAGATGTGGTGTTCTGCCCTCACATCACGCTTAAAAGACTACTTAGCATTTTAATTTTCATTCTGTATCTAGCCCGGAGTGCATGTAGTGTACGCAGCTGTTATTGAGTACTTTCCCCTGTACTTTCAAAACTGATTTCTTTCACAAATCTGCTCTTTAGGACTGGCTGTCCACACTGTTATTTGAAAGTTATCGGATTGGATTTGGCCCTGTTCAGTCCAAATCCGGCACGTTTTCGACTTATCTGTGCTGGTTCCTGTGGTAACGATGCCAGAGGCTAGCATGCAGCACGATATTTGTTCATATATCACCCTGTTTCTGTACGTTCCCTCTAGCTTTGCCTGTTCTGATGTATACCCCAAAGTGCTACCAGACATTTGACTTTTTCTTCTGTTTATGGACTATCCTTTATTTCTATACAGTGGTTAAACCAGTTGCTCTTTCTGAACACACTTTTAATTTAGACTCATGGAAAGTTTTACAAACTTAGGGTAGCAGAGAAGCACAAAAAAGCAAGGCACTTAGCTTTCTACAAAACATGGCCAAAACATTTTATAACCATCCCTATTTCTTCCAACCTCTCCCCGCTTGTCTTTCAACTATGGATCCATGTCCCATACCACATGAACTGTCCACATCAGTTTGCCAGTAATGTAATGGACAGTTTGAAATCCAATTTGAGTGAGTAGGTCATCCAGTCTGAGGCAGATCTTTAGGAATCCGAATTTGAATCGGATTTCAAACCACCTCTGGATGTGGTTCAGATTGAATTTGCAAAAATCTGATTCAGTACACACAAATACATGTAGTCTAAACAGGTCCCCCCCCTTTTTAGACTAAATGAAAGCAATCTGATCTCAATCTGGATATGCTAAAAATCTGATTTGGACTGACAGTCTGTACAAGGCCTTAGTTTCAGTGAAGAGAAACTCTAATGTTCTAATGAAATCGGTCAACTTTATTGTCTTATGAAATGTGCTTGTTATGCATGCAGTAAATGTGATGCCACATACCACAAGGGGCAGTCCGTGTCCCATAATGGCAGCTAGAGAACGTTTGTGAAATCGGAAGCTAAAGTGTGTTTAATTAGTGTTTGGGGAGGTACAGCAGCTATCTGGTAGTGTGAGATTTCCTAATATAGCCTTGGTTTTTATATATTTTTATTTATGTGTCTTAGCAGGCAGTTCATTGAACATATAACATACTTATTTTAAAACATACTTATTTTTCAGTGAATTGACCTGCCTGATCAGGTTAAAGCTAAAGAACATGACATTCAGGGTGGTGAATGATTTCTAATATCTCTAATATTCTGTGAGCCAAAGAAAGAAGTCACCCATCTTTCTCTTTAATCACTTCCTCTCAGTCAAAGTCAGAGAGGAAGTGAAGCACTGCATGTGCCTAGAACGCAGTGCATGTGATACATGGGGCACTGTACAATACTGCGTCCAGCAACCTTTTCAACCTATTTTTTTTTAAATGGGCAATGGAAATAGTCTAGCGTTTGTTTGGTAAAAGCAGGGTCTACTGAAAAGTGCTTTCTACTGCTCAGAGTACATTTAAAGAAAAAAAAATGCAAATCTAAAAATTGTGAACTGTGAAAGTTCATTTTAATGTGTGAGAACTGAACTTGGTGCTAGATTTTATAAACTTGCACTGCCTGACCAAAAAAAATGCTATTTCAGAAAGATCAAAGGCTTGTGTTAATCAAGCAAGAAAACAAGTAAGGAAATTTGAAGTTGTTGGAATTGGGTTAGGTATCATTCAACACATCATGAAATCCTGGAAGGATAGTGCTGAACCATCCGCTATGAAATGAGGTCAGGATAAAATCATGAATGAGTTCTTTTACAAACTTGGTAAAGTTGCATAAAAAAAAAAAAAAATCATCATAGAAAGTAAGAGCATTTCCATATGCACACAATGTGATGAGAACTCCGTGTTTAATATGGGAGGTTTTTTATTATGCCTTGTTTTGTGTTGGATTTAAGGAATAAGGCTGTTGTACTATGAAATGTTTATGCAAAGTTATCATGATTTGCACTGTTTGTTTTTCTTAGTAAGGTGTACAGGTTTTTTTCCCCCTTACCTAATCACTTAGTTAACCATGTTGTATTCTGCTAGTCCAGTCTTTATGGACGCTGATGGTCGTGCATTTGCTCATTGCAATACTACTACTAGATGGATACTACTAGAGGTGTTAATAAGCCATTAGACACGTATGTTTTCCTTTTGTGAGCAATTTACTAAGTTCAATTTACTCAACAACAAAAGTGTAATGGAATTAGGGCTGTAGCTATCGAGTATTTTAGTAATCGAGTATTCTACCAAAATTTAATCGATTAATCGAGTAATCGGATAAAATGTGCTTTTGCTTAAAGGAGTCATACAGTCCCAATTTTGCATAGGTTAATATGATTCTTTAGGGTCCTAATGAAAAGTTTGTAATATACTTTAATTAAAAAT
>JAQMYG010000033.1:6997046-7007429 GCA_030014215.1 Clariallabes teugelsi
TCCATCACTTTTACCAGGCGTGAACTTTTCATTTCCCCAAATAGGGGTAAATTGCGAAAGCGAAGGAGGATCGCCCACATATTTATGAGCTGCATGCCAAATTATAATTGTATTTTTCAAGAAAGGGTTCCTCGTATTTTTTCTTAATGTCTTAATGTCTGAGGAATATAGAAAAGTGTATAAAGGAAGATCTGGAACAGATTTTTGCTCAATGTCAACCCAGGCTGGAGGTGTTGTTGGGCAGAAATAATGGGTGGCCGATGTTAGTTGGGCAGCCATATAATACCATCTGAGGTTGGGGACCTGAAGACCTCCTCTTTCATAGGGCAAGTAAAGTAATTGTAAGCGGAGCCTTGCCTTCCTATTATTCCAAATAAATTGGTTAAATAGTTTATTTAAACTGTCGAAAAAAGAAGCTGGTAGAGGCAACGGAAGTGTTTGAAAATAATATAAAAATTTTGGTAAAATTGTCATTTTTAGGATATTTATCCGGCCTATCATAGATATAGGCAGGTTTGTCCAACGGTTTAGCATTTCCGTGACCTCTTCTACAAGGGGATCATAATTTATTGAGGTTATGTCCTTAAGGCTTGGGGTGATCTTAATGCCTAAATATTTAAAGCCTGTTGTAGTTGTTTTAAATGGGGTGGTTTGGCTTTATTTATTTATTTATTTTTTGCAAAGTTCAGTGCTTATGGCCCAAACACACTGCATCCCTCTGGTTGTACAGCAGTCCTAAGATGTGACGCGATCTAGATGGCCCCATTTGCTAGGGACACCAACCTACAGGGGACAGCGGGGCTTTTAACACTACACAATCTTATCACACCTTGTCTTTTCTCTCCTTGGAGCACTTATGATCACTGCAGACCGGGATGATCCTGCAAGAGCTGCATTTTTAGGAGTTGCTTTGATCCGGTTATCTAGCCATCACAATTTGGCACTTGTCACAGGCACTCAAATCTTTAAGCTTGATATTTTTTTCTGTTTCCAGCACATCAACTCCAGGGACAAAAAGTTCACTTGCTGCTCGATATATCCTACCCACTTACAGGTCCCATTGTAATTTAATATTGTAACTAAAGCTACTGTGACAAGGGTCAAATAGTGATGGGTGATGTGCTGGGTCAGAGCAACTCCCGAACTGCAGCACTTGTGAGATGTTCCCAGGTGGTCAGGACCTACCAAAAGTGCTCTAAGGAAGGATAAACAGTAAACAGGGTCATTGGAGACCAAAGTTCCTTGATGCATGAGAGTAAAGGCTGGCCTGTGGAGTCTGTTCAAATAAAGAGTTGAAATTGCTGAAAAGGTTAACGCTGGTTCCCACTGAAAGGTGTCAGAACACCGTGCATCACTGTTTTGGTGGCAGAAACGGGGATCTATTCAATATTGGGCAGGTGGTCATAATGTTATGCTTGATCGGCGAATGAAACTTTTGAAAAAAGATGCCTTACGGTGTTAAATGGTGTAAAGGCATTGACAAAAAACAAAATGGGGTATAGACTGAGATTTATTTCCCATTTTTGAGGTATTAAAAAATTAATAAATTTAAAAAAAAAATAATTGATGTCCTACCATGAAATGTAAATAACTCGCCCAGTTTTGTACAAGCAGCATGTAATAAGCAATATTTTTTTTCCTCACTTGCCTATATTCAGATCCAAAATGGACAATTTTGAATTCTCCACACTAGCAGTTGGACAGTAGCACCATGCCATCTGCCTTCCAGGACGAAGTTCCTTATAGCCCAGGCCTGCACTTTGCTTTCAGCCCCTGGAATACATAGAAAATGCACAACAACATATTATTCTAAATCCTGCCTAGAATGGATCACACCATGATAATCCACATCTTATCCAAAGTATGCTGTTTACAGAAACAGAACTATTTGTTTTTCTACTGCATACCAGGCCGTTGTGGACTCAAAGATATTAGTCAGTATGGTCTTTTTACGGACTTTCTAAAACTTTCTGCATCTTGACAAGAATTTTTTTTTAATTGCAAATTCTTTTGAAAGCATCCATATTCACTGCCTGGCCAAAATGTCTCACACACACACTCTAACTTTTCATTTGACCACCTTTAGCTTTGATGTGGTGGCCAATTTAATTGTGTAAAAATGATTCCACATGCTGAAAATCATTCAGTACATTCAGGTCATCAGCTGACTTCATTTTATTGCCACATGACGTTGCTGAGCCTACTGAAACCTGACCAACTGAAACAACCCCAGATCTTAGCACTGCCTCCACAGTCTTGTAAAGGGGGCACTATGCATGATGGGTGCATCACTTGTAACCCTTTCTCTATTGCCGCAAAGTTCAATCTTTATTCTCCCTACCGAACTGAATCTTTTTTGGAAGCAATTTCCCTAGTTGTTTTTGTTTGCATGATGCAGGCTCTTCTAAAGAGTAATGTAGATGGTTACCTTGCTCGGTATGAAAATATTATGTGTATATTGAAATATTTTATGTTAATATTTAGTTTAAATAGTTTTCTTATTCATCTTATATTTGCCCATGTATTCATGTGTACATCTTTAATAATTCATCATTTTTACCCGTACTACTGTTATGAATATTGCACTTGATGCTGAACATGGCATTAAAAATTAAACATCTAGCCCAACCCTGGCCACAAAGTGCTTAATGAAGATTAAATAATGGAAAAACTTGAGCTGCATCCATCATTCAATGTTTCTCTTTCTTGCAGTTCAAGAATGACGTTTTCGGTTTTATGGTTTAACTGGCGCCACTGTATAGCTGTTCAGGGTTATATCTATAAAGTGTTGTATTTTAAATACAGTATCTCATGCAGCGTTTTCCTACAATTGTCTGTTGACTTTCCCCAATTGCACATTAGACTGCAAGACACATTTGGCTGGTGCACAGTAATACTTTAGGTGACCTTAGTGTGGACCCCAGTGTTTTGGGAGATTCCTGGGAATTTGTTGGCCTTTGCATCTTTCTCAGACCATCTTTTTATTTTTTTGTGCACATGCACATGTAATTCCACATATAAACACGGATAAGTGCACAGTGTCGTTTCAAATGTTGTGGAATCTGACATAGCCTCTTTGTTTGGGGTGGTAAGGTAACCACTCGTAGTTCTCTTAACAAATGCCCCATTCAGTAGCTCAGGGATAAAAATAAGGAATCATATTTCCTCTCTTTACACTGTAGTCTGCTTTTAGTAAGGCGATGATGTGGTGGGTGTGTTTATGCAGGAGTGTTCGAGTCCTCTGGTTTGCTATCCAAATGTTCCCATGGTGATAAAGGGGTTAAAAAAAGACATGTGATGTTGTGGGAACATTTTCTTGGTCTCCATGTGAAAATCTTTTGTTGTGCAAAATAATTGTTATGCATGAAAGAACCAAAAGACATAAATACTTCTTTTTGTAGTCATGCTTGGCCAAGTGAGTAATAAACTTACAGTAATAAACAGACTAATAGTATTTCATTAGTGTGTGAGAAGGAGTTAGAGAGAGTGTGTGCGTGCACACATGCTGACGTTTTCTGCATGGGATTGCCATACTGTTATGTAAGCCTAAACACATGCTTTTCTTTTTTCTTTTTAAACAATTACTGTATAGTAAGTTTAAAATGAGCATACATCACAATGCTTTCTTGACTAATTCATTTTTCATAAAACATTTCCATTGGTTGCAGAATCTTACAATTTATGTATAAATATATTTTTTTAATGTTTCTGTAATAAATTCTTTCCCCTTTCTTTCTCTCTACAGCCTCCACTATGGATGATGCCAAAGGTACTCTAAGAATGTTTTATATCGCATATGTTTATTTCACGTTAACTCTGCACTAGACATGACTGTGAGAGGATACAGACCAGAGCTTGCTCTGTTGGATGTAATACAGAATGTTTGAGCCACAGCAGTGCAAGGAAAATGTTTGTGAAGATCCTCTGCGAGTGAACTGTTATTACTGCAGTACATTCCAGTAGAGCAAACACTCTGGAGTGTGAAAGAAACTACTAGTTTGGTACAGTAGGTGTCAAGACTCTCAGCCTGTTTTATCAAAAGTCTACACAGCTTTATAGCAGAGTAGAGAAGTTGTTGCAAGCCAGGCTCACTCAAATAATCTTTGTACAAACAATTAGTTTTTAATAATGCATAATGTGTTAAACACTGAACACAAGTCTCACGACATTTTTTTTTTTACTTTTCTTTCCAGGCTATGATGACCCATTTCATTACGGTAAGTGGGGTGACATTTTATCTGTTTAGGAAATTATCTGGAACAAAGAACAGAGGAAATTCCTGTTTTTGATGGACCATAAAAAAAATTGGGCAAAATGTGCCAGATGGATGTCTGGACTACACTGTTTTAGTGCACAAACTCATCAGAGCAGCTCCAGCTTTATGCTGTTTATTTATCTAATATCTTTGATTGCGTGAATAATAAATTTGAATGATGTAGTTTAAAGTGTGGCTTTCAAAAAAGTGCCCCTAATCAGGAAACATCTGGGAAGGTCAGAGCGGCTATTTGTGTTTTTATTGTTTGCTGAAGTAGATGGAAAAACTTCACCCCAGGGGCCAGGCTTATGCATAGCAAGTCAAAAAAACAATCTTGGCTCTTACATTTATCTGTTCATGTTAATATGCTGAATTTAATAGGTGTTTAAAAAAAAAAAAGGTCATTTATTTTTAACTATCAGAGCATGCCAAGTTTTTAACTCTCATTTAACATTTAACACTTATGTTTTCAACAATGTATGTTGTACTTGTATAAATATACAAACTTCAAACTTAAGTCCAAGCATAATCCTCTTAACAAGAATAGTTACTGTACTGATTTTCCCAACACAAGCATTTTAATGTATTCATGGGATTTCCTCTGTTCTTTTGAAAGAATTTTTCAGCAGGTACCATGATACACTGCAACCCACAGGTTTATCATATCATATATATAAAGTGTCCACATATTGTATTTTTCGGATAAACCAGTGACGTCATAGAGTCTCTCTGCAAATACCTATTTTTGAGTTTTCGCACAGGAAATGCACTACTGCAATGAAAACAGTAGTTTACGATCCCAGTAATTTTCCTCAGCCAGGAAAGAGATGATGATGGTGATAATGATGGGTTGGTTAAACATGTGGTGCTTTATCTTCATGGCTGTTCTCCTAGTTTTTTCACTTCTTTCGTTCATACTGAAAAACATTTCTGGAGATTGACCAAGCTGCAGAGTTTAGTAAAAATGTTATTTGGCTCTGAAAAGGAGGAGTGTACTTATATTAAGCCACAAATAATGGGTGTGTCTGTGTATTGACATTTAAGAAGCCTATATGTTATATATCAGCATTCTTGCATACCTGATAATGATCTGAATCAGATTATGTGATTTCTAAAAGAAGTGGTGTATTTATACACCGTGTACACATGTCCCTGCGCAGTCTCTATGCATATATCTATGTTATTCATGTTTTCTTTTAAACTTGCTTTAGATAATCCTCTGATTCCTTCTTTCAGACTATGAGTCAGTGCGGATTGGCGGTTTGGTCTTCGCTGCTGTGCTCTTCTTCATGGGGATCTTCATCATCATCAGTGAGTTGGCGTGGTGTGGGAATCTTGTCTCTAGCAAATATGACACCCTGCTACTTTTAATTAAATCATACCCGTTTACTTATATCACGCCACACAAATATGACACAATAATACTTGATTATTAATACTTAATACATGATATTATACAATAATTCCTGCCTTTCAATATTTGATTTGCAGACACATTTGGATAGAAAGCGTCTCTGACAATTATTAGGACTGTTTTCAATAGTTTGCCAAAATTCGAATTAGTAGGGCTGCCCTCAGGGCATAGTGTGCTGTAACCTGACTGACGGTTTCCCAAAATTCCTGTTTTTCCAATTTGCTACTAGCCCCTATCGCCCTGGATTTTGTACACACCCAGTGTGTCATGTCGGGTATCCCATGTGATTTAATGCACTGCGCCTTGTCACCATACACACCAATTTTGAGTTATCAGGTTCTGTTTTATACCGCTCTGATCCCCTGACTCCCAGCTTGCTTACATTTGGTCAAATCATAAAACGAGACATGGCCTGTCGGACTCTGAAAACTCTACTCAAAATCAAGCTGATCAATAATAATTCACTCCTTGAAAAATGGCATCGAAAGGCAGTAAACAGACTTGTATGTTTGTAACCATATGGGTTATTAATGAGCTTTTGCATGGGAAAAGCAGTGTACCAGTGTGCCCCTACTTCACAATTTATCCAGGAATTGGATCTACAGTAGTTCAAGCTTAATTATTTTTCTGGCTTGATGCCATACTACCTCTTAAAAACAAATGTAGTCAATCTAGTGAACTCTTTAAAACAAGTTACACTCTAGGAAAAGAATGTGCACAATTTGTACTGCTGGTCATCATTATCAGTAATCTAACAGGTTATGGATTTATACAGGATATAAAATAATATACTAGTGGCTAATAGGGAAAAGTGAGTAATGGCTTGTGGTTACTCACAAGAATGTCTAAGTTCCAGTCCCAGGACAGGCAGGGAGCCATAGTTGGACCCTTGAGAAAGAAACAACTGTTCAGCTGTGTGTGGATTTTATCTTAGTTATACAGGATTGCAACAGCACTGTAGGACACACCTCTAGTTTAATTCTAGTGGTGCTGACAAAACAAACACTCCTCCATGACTTAAACATAGTTTTATTGCAGTCATGATGGCTTGTAATTGTATTTGTAAAAAAGAGAAAAAAAAAGGCAGAATTCATTAAGTACTCTGTCTCGTGTTTCCTATAGGCCGAAAATGTCGTTGCAGAGGAAGCCAGGCCTCTTAAGGTAAGTTGAGATGAAAAACCAGGTCACACTATGGCTTAAAGTGTTTTTCCTGAATGTGTGATGCAATGGGTTTGTACACTCTGTGTCTATGTATTTTGATTTGCTGCTTTTAGGTAATTTAGTGTGGTGTAAATGCAACACTTTAAACATTCTGAATGGATTTTTTTCATTCAAGGCTAGGGGGATTTAATCCAGAAGCATTGTGAGGTAAGACATGTTTGTTACCACTGAGTGTACATCATCTATAATAACCAAATACACTTCGAAATCTTAACTGATACTATATATTGCTTTATGGGTCCGAACTTGGATGCTATTAGAGCCTACTTATAGATAAGTATTTACTTGAATATTCAAGTATTGATGAGAGTTAATGATGTGCATTATTTTGTGTAACTTAATCTTAAATTTGGCATTTATACCCAAACTGAGCAGTTCATTTAAGTGCTAATGTTACCTGTTTTAAGCATGTTTGCTTAGACGTACATTTGTGTCAGGTCTTAATGTTTGTCAAGGTTTAGCGACTTTATTCATGCCCAATTGCTGATTCAAATTGAATACATGATTTAATTGAATGTTTTATTTTTTGCTTATCTAAAGAAGTCAATTACACCAAATAATTACACAAATTAAGGAGATGTAGTAGGCACAGACTGTCCTCCAGTCCTCCTGCAATTATGCTTTGGATAGAAAAGACATTACATCTCAAATCCACATGCTATCATTAATTAAAATAGTCTGTCCAAAGACATGCAGTAATTACATGCTAGAGACCACATGGATGAACTGCTTGTTTTATCACTTGGGCGAGAGCACAATTAAATTTAAGTATTTGCAACTGCATGAACAACCTCAATTGAATAATCGTTAGTTTTATACTTGTTTTTTCAAAATATGCACGAGTTGTTGGATCTGTGATGGTTCTAAGTGAAATCTAATCTTGATTAAATTAAATATACCTGGTCCTGATGAGGTTTCAGCGTACAGAATTGTTGTCTTGGTAACAGGTTTGACAACAGCTTCAAAGACTGGACTAGCTCTCTCAGTAATCCATGTATGAAGAAACCCTGAAAAGTTCATCTTATTGGAATTTTTTTCCTAATAAATTAAAAATGTGTATCTATTAATATTTACTTATTTGTTTATTTAGAGATGTGTTATGATTATTTGTTCATTGGATTATTCTTTTTTGTTTCTGTCACAGCATGTATTCCCACCAATAGGAGACAGCAGTGGCAAGAGCATAAATGGATCCTGTTTTCTTAAGTGTGTTCACATTCATGGCCAAGTTAATCACTGTTTTCATCCAACACTGCCGTCTTCCCTCAATTACCTGACCTATATATTCTTAGTTGGCAAAGTCTCTTATTGCGTGGTAGGAATTGCAGCTGACAAGTTAATTCTTCTTTGTATTTTATTCACTTACTTTTCACTACAGGACATGTTTTATAAGAACCCTTGACATTTCCTTAGGCTTCTGTAGCTTGTAGTTATGAAGTTTTAAGGTACATTTCCCGTCATATTGTAGCATTTTATACATTTTGTAAATTCTTTTAATCGTTTGCAAGACACTGATTTGCTTGAAATTATTCATTGGGTTAAGAGAACACATGATGGATAGCTTTTCTATGAATAAACTTGATTAAATGCAATATGCAGTGGTTTATTGTTGCAACAAAAGTGCAAAATGAAACATAACACAGTCTGTGAGCAGCTGATTGTCCCACCCATACTGTATGCGTGTCTTCCCGAAATGAATGCCACAAAGTTGGAAGCACGCAATTTTCTTTGTCTGCTGTAGCACTATAATTTCCCTTTATGCACGGACTGTGCATACATTCAAGTAGACTATTCAAACAACACACTCCTAGAAATATTCCATCCTAGCAAACAGGGTTTTAAGAAGAATCTCAATATAGTATCCCGTGAAACCATTTTCCTGGGTTTAAATAGCTTTGATCTGTAGGAGAATTGACGCACAATGGTCTGTGCTAGTTCCTGACTCTCATTTTCAAGGACTCTTCTTTGGCACTGCTTTGAGTTGGAAATGAATGCAGAGTACATTACAGTAAATGGTTTGCTTCAAATTTACTATCAAAGTGTCCGTGTTCATACTTCATTGTAGATCAATTTAATGAGCAGCTTGGTGACAGAAGGTACATCTGGAAAAAGCACATGATGTTTCCATATTCAGAGCCATTGCCTGGATTCAGGGTTGGGGGGAAAAAACTAGACTCACTATAAAATGATCTTAAAAAAAAAAAAAAGACATTAAGATAATTAGGAAAGGAAGATTGTCGGATTTGGTGAGCTTTGTCACCATTAACCAGAAGGCAGGGATGTTTTGATGAAGACAAAATACATTACTGAATTATTTATTTCTCTGCAGATGAGAAGGGAAAATGAGACATTATTGATTGATAATAGTATCATGGGAATACTATACCACCCTTTTTTATTACCCCAGCTGTTCAATTTACAGCTTCATTTTCTTAATTTGCAATATTGCAATAACTCCTACACAAAAACACAAGAACATTTAAAAAAAAAAAAAAAAAAAAAAAAAAAAAAAAAAAAAAAATTATTTTACACTGAATTAACTTTGAGTTATCAACTTTGTATGATGACAAGTGAACAACCTAGACTAGGAGAAAAATCAATATTTCTTGTAGACAGTTCTAAACACAAAAAACATGGCAATTTAACATGAAGGCCAGTGACTGAGATTGCTCCCAAAGGCCTCCAAGAGCACACAAAGATTGTATTGATCATACTTCTCACACCTTCCAGTATGAAGAATACAGTATGTATTATGTTCAAAATTGGCTTTAAGCAATGGTTTGAATGCACTGCACGTACCCATGTTCACAATGCAATAATCATCACATGTGTAGTGCTGCCAGAAAAATTACCACCTTGTGTACAGTAGGTGTGTTGAGAAAAAAACACAGCTTATTAATGCAAATACCATCTGACTGTCCACTTGTACTCAAGCTGCTACAAAAAGATTTAACTCTGGAGCCACCTCGGTCAAAAAAGGTAGCAATGTAGTACAGAGTACAATACAGAAAGTATATAATCTATAGGTGGAGGCCCATTGCCTTTTTTTTATTACATAACATATCATATATAGCCAATCAGGAAAAAAGGGTAAGCAAAACTTTGAAAAGGAAACATCTTTATATGGTAGTTTTTAAGAAATATTTAGTTTATTTGGTCTTTATCAGCTACCAAGGCTGCCCTTAGAGTTGAAACTAGCAATAGCAATTTATTGTTGATAATTGCAATACATTCACAGAATACAATACGATATGATACTTTTACAGACACTTACAGTGGTGTTCAAAATAATTGCAGTGTGTTGAAAAAAGTGAGTAAAGCTCCATATAGATGATATTTAAAGCTTAAAAATGATTTGGCATCATTTTAGCAGAGCAGCCGATCATTTTCTGCACTTCTTTGTATGTTTTCCCATTTCTAATCAACTTTTGAATCAAAGTACGCTGTTCTTCTGAACAATGTCTGGACAACCCATTTTACTCTGATTTTCAGA
>JAQMYG010000033.1:7013340-7032442 GCA_030014215.1 Clariallabes teugelsi
TGTCTAGCCCATGATAGGACAATCAATCAAGCCCGGCCAACCTGAGACAGGTAGGAGGAGTTTCTTATCCTGCTACATAAGCAATGATGAGCGGGCCCAAGCACCTGTGCCATCGCCACCCGGGTGCACCACACTACCTGTGTGCCTTTTGAGCAAAATGAAATTATAGATGTCATAGTGCTTGCCATAACTAGCTTCCAACACAAGACCCAAATTAATAACCATTTAAAAAAGAGCACTACTTGGTGTGTGGAACAAGTGATTGTAAACCTTAGTGCACTAGCTTTCCATTTGACCCTATTTAAGATTCAACCCTTGATCCCAAAAGTGAACATAGCTGATATTCTAAAGCGGAAATTTAAAGTAAATCTTGCAAGTTTCTTAGGACTGTTCACCACCTTTATAGTTTATTATTCTCCCCATCCTTTGGCTGCATAAGACCAGTAAGAATTTAAAACTACATTCCCCCTATTAATAACACTAACTTTGGGTCACGAACTGGTTAAATAAAGAAACAAATCATAATCTTCTGAAAATAAATAGTGTTAAACTGTTGTATAAAAGCAATATCACACAAGGCTGTGCTGGTGTACTAAATGTCATCATATAAGACCATATGTGAAGCTACTTATAATATAATGCAAGTGCTATAAGGTGCTAACTTGTTTCATGAACATCAAAAGTCCCATATGTTACTATTTTTTGATGAGTTAACACAGGTCTCCAGCAAAGTGTGTGTCTGTTATGCTCTAGCTTAAATACCTTAAAGATAATGCATTTTTTATTCCATACCGTACACAAAATGAGGTCACAAAAGCTTCACATTTCTTTTCGGACGACATGTGCACTGGTGACCCATCTGAATGTGTACAGATAAATAGCAAGTGAATTTCTCATCAAATATCCCCTTTAAACAATGTCAAATGTAACAGTAAATGGATAATATAAAATATAAGAGAAACAAAAAAAATTGTGTTAACTACCCTCTGCTTCATGTCAGATCACTCCAATGAGTTTTATTATTCACGTTATACAGTACTGTACAAAAGTCTTAGGCACATGTCAAGTACTGTAAAGCAAGGCACCCCCCCCCTCCCCCCCACCACACACACACACACAAAAAATAATGAAACCCAGTAAACAGTAATTAATGAAACAAAGTCAGTATTTGGTGTGACAATGCTTTGAGGACTTTTTATTGTGAGGTACAACTTGTGCAGGAAGGAGGTGTAAGGAAATTAGCTACTAAGTTTTACTGAGCATCCTGCAGAACCACCCACAGCTCTTCTGATGACTTGCAGTGTTGCACCTGCTTTATTTTTGCATGTAAACCCCACCAACTTCAATTGTTTTTCTAAAATATGGTCGCATATATAATATAATGCTATATTTACCATGACGCAACTTGTAAGTTTGTGGTGCAAGACCGATGTTTGAAAATCAGATATAATATGAATAATAAAGTCATAAAATCAATAAAAAATCAATAATGTTTGTAATAAACACACAGTACTTTATAAGATATAATTCAAAGTATCACCCAGTTCACTCCACCATCACGCTTTTCATCAATTTATATTTCATCTATCCACATTGAATCTGTTTTTGTCTCTTAATAGGTAAAAAATTCAAATGCAAAAGGTCATCCAAGTAAGACTTTGCACATGAGTGGAAAGCCTGCTCTATGCATGTGGAATGACTTTGGGGAAAAAAAGATGAGGAGACATAAGGACCTTCACCCAGAAGACTCTTCGGTCAAATGCAGCCCCTGTGTTAAAGGCTTGCTGAGCTTCTCCCTGTCCGGGAACACTGCCTATCCATGAAAATAACTGGAGTAAAGGTTGCCTCTGCAAAGTCAGGGATAAACGCTGTACCTGGCAACATGGGAGTAGAGTGAATATGCTGTATACTCAAGCTCGTTATAGAAAAAAGTGTCGCACTTTTTCTATAAAGGAGTTCTGATCACTTGTGGTGTTTTAGCGATGTTTGTCTGGATAGACAGTGTGTATGTGCAATGCTGAAGTGCATGTTGTGATCTCAGTGCCTGCCTCTATTTATTCTCTGATTAATTCCTACTGACTGTGTTATAGCCATAGGTGGAAGGTAACTAAGTACAGTACATTTACTTTGATACTGTACTTGAGTATGTATTACATATACATGTACTTTACTTGAGTAGTTTTATTAATGGATACTTTGAACTTTTGAATTTGAGGGTAAGCACTTTTAGACTTTTTCTCAGGTACAATTGTAAATGGAGGACTTCTACTTTTACTTGAGTAATATTGTATAGAGGGTTTCCCTACTTTTTGGGATTTGTGCATTTCGCCCACCACTGGTTATAACTCAGAGCTACTAATAGTGGCAATACTACTACTACTACTACTACTACTAATAATAATAATAATAATAATAATGGTAATAATAATAATCTGTTAGCTATATTGCACTATTACAATATAACAGGTCCCGTGTTAGATTTGTAAATATTGTTCCTGACTGTGCATGCTTGCTGATTGTGAATGCATGAGTAAGTTCTAGTTTATCTGTGAGCCTGTGATAACGTCTGTTCCACCTTCCTTTTGTAGCTCAAGTCCGGTGGAACGTCTTCCATCCCCCACCACAGAAGGTAGTATTAACAACGTCAAAACACGTCACATACTGTACTATTGTTTAACTCGGTCGTAATTTTCTTATTTATATATATATTTTTCTCTTTTCAGTTCCCACTCAGTCAGTATAGAGACTGATATGCGTATCCAAGGATGTTCCTAAGAATGTGAGGACAGCTGCATGGGATTAGTCACCTTTTTATCTAAACTGAATTTTGAAGCTTGCGACTTCCTTTTTTGAAAAAGCTCATCTTACAGTATGTGTCACAGTTTGCTCAGGACAAATTGTGTATTTTACAGGTTATTACATACCAGTCTTCATAACTTAATACATAACACACACTAGTCAATGTTTATTAACCAAACCGTACATACAGTAATGCGCACAAATATAACTGAAAAGAAGGTTGTGGGATCACATTTTTATTACAAAGCTAAAGATGGGTTTCCACCTACTGTACAGTCCACCAAATTTGCAGCAGCAATAGTTTACATGGATACCATTCTTCCATTATTAATCTGAATAATAGATCATTCAAAATAAAAATGCATCATGTAACCAACTCGATTGTAACACTCTGGCCCGATCCAGGCGGAAAAAATCTTTCATACAGAATGAAAGGGGTGTTTTAAATTTTGCTTTTACTAGGAAAATGTTCGCCATGTGAACACTTGCTGGAATAAATATATTCTTTCTGTGCATGTTTGCCCCATGTGGGGGTAATATTAGGTGAAGCTTAGCATTCTGGATGAGTCCTGAACTCTTCTCCTCAATAAGAACTTTAGGAGCCATATGCACTTCTGTGATTGGTGCTTAATTAGAAACAACAGCAGAAAGTCAAGTAATGTTCCAATGACAAGAGATAAATCATTATATTAGGGCTGAAGGATTTTTATGCAATTCATTTTGCAGCACTATAGTAAATGAATTAAAGTTTACCAAAATTGTACAACAAAACCTTTCATGTGAGCCTTCAATGCAGATCTTATAGGATCAGCATCCATGTAAAAAGTTAATCTGGAATCTCTAATCAGAATGATTACAATCAGATAAAGAGTAGTTATATAGAAATACAGTTGAAATAAACACAGCTAAAGTCTCTTCTCCTATTCTCATGTGTTTTACAAAGCAGTTTAGCGGCATGACCCTATTCGACACCAGTATATCATAGCAGCATTTGTAAAAGTTCCCAACTTTGTCAGACTAACAACAACACCTGGAAGTTAACCGGATTATGAATACACAAATGCTGTAAATGACTATGCAGGAAAAAAAAACTTCTGGCAGCCTTTACCACAGCACTTCTATTATAGAATGTAAATGCTTGGATGTGATATTTATCATTAGCATGTAAAAAAATGTGTCTAATACAGTAGGAATGCATATGAAATACATTTGTTTTTTTGTAAAGGAAAAACACATGGCTTATTAAAAGAAAGGAAAAAAAACAGTTTATATGTCTCATTGTTTCCATGAATGTCATAAGTCATTGGATACTGTAAACAAGTAAACAATACTGTATCAGACAGAAATAAACAAACCACAACTGTAACAGCAAATTTTTAATGCCATTGCTGAAGCTTGAAACTATTCATTTGGTCAGTGTATTACATTCAAACAGGAAGTTTGTTTAAACTGCAGTGTTGATGTTATGTGATTAATTAATTATTATTGATATTAAAAGAAAAAGGATTAAACAAGTAGCAAATATGTGGATTCTGATTTACATGAAACACTCAAACAATTCTGATAAATTAACAATCATTTCTTTCTGTCTGGCTAGGAAGTGACAGTAGAATGTTTTTCCCCCCCTTTATTTGAATTACAAGACACTCGAGTCCCAGAAACCCAGTGATTCACTAGAGATAATCCCCTTAGCCATTCCTCCACCCCACCTTTTTCGTTCAGCAATAGAGCCGCTATGGAGTCGCTTCTGATCCTTTCCCAAATTCCACAGATAACACAGTTACTTAACATGTATAAAAGGTAAAATAGTCATGTAGGTTATGTAAATTCAGCTAATCTGAACCTTAGAGATGCTCAGGTCAACCTAAAAAGCATGACATTTTCACATCATGACTCATCAAAACACATTCGCGTTCAAGCTATAACTGACGAGCTCTGCCCACCCTCCCTCTCTGTGCACACAATGTCAACCACAAAGGTCACAGAGAGAATGCATAGTACTGTAAATAATTCTACATCTACTGTAAATAATTTATCCCTGAGGCAAAAATGAGCAAAAAAATACACATTTCAAAATACGTACATACGTGTAACACATGAGTAAAAAAAAAGAATAAATAGATTGTATTTTTCATCTTTAGCAAGCTAACATTACACTGATGCAGTGTACTGAGAAAACTCCAAACCAATATGGTTGATACATAAAATGGTGGGAAATTCGAATTAAATCCCTACAGATGATTTCACAGAAATCACATTTTCATAATTTTTTTGTTTTTTACAAGAAATGCCAGTGACATGAATCGTGTCAAAAATTAAACACTTTGGATCAGTAGACAGATGTGAACTGAGAAAACCCTCATGAGAGGATACTGTAGATAAAATCAAGATCTGAATTCAGTCAAGGAATAGACAGCAGAAACTGGCAGCACCTTTTTTTTTTTTTTTAGCAGATTCCCAAATTCTTTCTATCTGAATTTTTAAAAAATATATTTATAGATTATTTTAATACAGCTTATTAAATATGTTTTCTGCTGGAATTTCCCTTGAGTGAATACAGGCCAATGAGAAGTCCCTATGAGAAGTAAAGGGAGACATGTTGGGACTGAAAAGCAGTCCTGGTCACTCTTGGTCCTGTAAGGATGTGATACGCCGTCTAGAGGCATTTCTCTTCTTTAAGATCTGCTTGAGCTTTAAGAAAGAAAAAGAAAGAAAAAAACTATCAGTAATCTGCTTTGTATTAACAGATTATTTTCAATCAAATATTTAACATGCTGACCTTTTAAATTACACACTCAGCTGAAAAAACACAGTGTTGGAGCTAATTTTATTTCTTATGTTAAACATATAATATAGAAAATGCAAAGAAACTACTTCTGAAGTTTATGTAACATGGAAGTGACCAATCTTGCTTCCCTAAAAATTTCAAGTTGCTAACTGCAGCTGTTTTTACATGTGCCCCAAAAATGACCATTTTTCAGGATATACTGTCTCTCTTCAAACAATAACCATTTAAAATGCAAATTATTCAAAAAATTTTATGTGTATTGGTACTAAAATTGGTGTAAGCTTCTAGAAGCATATGACCTGTAAAAACTGTTGCTTTAATAGTTTTTTGGTAAAAGCTTAAAAAGCAAACAAAAATCTGTGGTGTCCGTAACCATGTCAAATTCATGTTGCAATATCTTAACAATTTTGCATTTTAGGTTTATGTCTTTTCATGTGAAATCTAAATTGGCTAAGTTTCATCTGTATGACAGTTATGATCAAAGATTTCAATTCAGAAACGTTACAGACACTACATAAAAGGGCATGGAAATGTGTTTCTTTTTATCTGAGAAAAATGTAAATTTGTTTATAAAATACAAAGCATGGATCAGAAGCTTTAAGTATTATGAAAAATGGTGTTATATGATCCTATCTGAAAATGTACTTTTTCACCTAAGACACTTTTTAGCACCAATACCATGTTTTGGCTGATTTCTGTATATATAAAAGCTACAATGAGCCACAATGATTCTCAGACTATTAGAAGAATATACAGTCGTGTGAAAAAATAAATGATTTAGTCATTGCAAACCAAGACATTGATTCTGTAACAGCCATAGTATATAATTTACACCATTTTTATATTCATTAAATCAGTTAGAGAGCCCTTGTGGCTCATGAATTGGATTATCATACTGTATATCACTGGTATAATGGTGACTAGTCAGAATGATTGATTTACAGTCATTCTTTCCTCTAAGGAGTCAGATCGACTCGAAGCGTGACAGATTTTTCCTGTTTTTTTCTTGTTGTTTATTTTGTCACTCGTCTGTATATATAGCACATAACAATGTCATAACAAGGGTTCAAATAAGATTATCATACTTTGTTAAGTCTCTATCAACAATAGCATCTTAATGTTAATTAAACTAAATTGTACAATAGCTTTTTTTGTGAATTTACCACTGACTGTAAAAAAACAACATATCAAAAACATTTTTTTTTGCAATTAAGAGAATCCTCTATTTTTGCTTATTTTTTTCTGACAGGTTCAAAAATGGGTGGGAGGATATTTTGGGGTGAGTCACATCTATAAAAATAGCACAATCTACATGCTAACCCAACCACAGGAACTGAACTGTCTTCTTTCCTGCTTGTTTAATCACCTTTTGTGAGCAGAACTGCACCTAGTTCAATTATTTACTGTCGTATACACTTTTTTACATCATGGTCTAGTTTAGCTTTTTAATGGTGTGAAAGGAACCAGAATGATCAAAATGACCAACGTACAATTGAGTTTTTAATAATCCTTATTAAGTACTAGTTATTAATTAGTTGAAAATCCAAGAGTCAATGCTGTGTCTGTTTTTAAGTAATAATAATAATAATAATAATAATAATAATAATAATAATTAACAGAACTGTAAACAAAATAACTTGGTCTGATTTCTCCAAGGATGCAAAACTCACAATCCTGAATAACTGGCTAGCCACTGCTCTTACATAAAAAACAGCGGTTAAACTAGAAGACAGTAAACCTTCTTTCATCCGTTTCAATCTAGCTGTTTGTGCACATTGCAGTGCCATGCTCTTTTCATCAGTGCAGCTTTTTAAATAAGGTGAAGAAGCAGTAAAGTGCTCACTGCATCCTAAAAAACCAGGTAAGATCTGTTTAATGAAAAATTATTAAGGCAAAAAAACTTTCATTACACCAGTACGTTCCAACCTTTCTTAACACTCCTTATCATCACCAGAGTCTGTGCTCACCTTCTCTCCTTGTTCTCCGCTTTGCAGCAGATGAACGGGCTGGTCGTTCTCCAGGTTGCGGATGCTCGGATCAGCGCCTCTGCTAAGCAGAAGTCTGATCAGTTCCTCCTGATAAGGGCTGCCATGTAACCCTGCTGCCATGTGCAAGGCTGTGTGTCCGTGTGCCTGAGACGTCAAAATAAATGTTCAGAAATGTTCTAGATATCGCTGTAATGTAACACTATATACTATTTAATGAGCAATAATGAGCAATAGATGTTACATGCTGTATTATACCCAATCCATATAGTGTTACAGGGTGTAAAACTGGACATGAACAAGTGATAGAAGTGAAGAATATTTGTTGGTCCAGTATATGTATAGGTATGAATGGGGAAAGCGAAGTCTCGGCATGTGTTACCTTCATGTTGATAAAGGCCTGCATGTCAGGCAGCTGGAGCTTCAGGAAAAAATTGACCAACTGGATATTTCCCTCCTTTACAGCCAAGTGGAGTACAGTCTTATTACTTTTGATTTCCTAAAAAAAGAACAAGATTTAACATTGTGATACTAAAGCAAGTTCTAACACAATGTTACACACTCAAAGGATTTCCTTATTATGGGGGTGAATACACGACTACAGTATGAACTTCACGCACACAGAAACAGTCATTTGTGTTTTTTAAAGCTAAAGAGTATGGCAGCTGCTGCAGGATTTCACCTGGCTGAGTGGGGAGGCGCCGGCTTCCAGGAGCAGCTGCAGGCAAAGGAGTTTGTTTTCAGCTTGAGTCTGCAGATTGCCATCAGGTAGCCAGGCAGAGGATGAGATGGAAGCAAGAGCCTTCATTGTGGTGTTGTGGGAGATCACTGCACAGTGCAACGGTGTCAGACCTGAAAGAGTACAAGCAAAGGAGAATGAGACACAAGCTTATTCCAGTTATTATCTTTTGAATAATACTGTATGTGAATTTCTTACCTTCAAAATTGCGGGCCTCCAGGTCCACTCCGTGCTCCATCGAGAGGACAACCTGTGAACGGTGACAATTAGATCAACGCTTTTATTTGTTCTTTGTTACTTTACTGACTTGCTGTAACCATTAACATGGGGAAATGGAGGAGCGAAAAATTGTGATAGGATGAACAAATTATGTGACATTTTAACCAGCCTGTGCACCTACTGCCAATTGCAGAACAAAAAGAAAAAAATCCATTTGGAGTTTAAGACATTTTTGGAAAGTTTGGAAATGGGTGCTTTATTAGGAAGGCCAAAAACTCCTTAAAGGCTCATTAGAGAAGGAAAAAAAAATGCTGAATGAAAGAAATGTGTCCCTATGTGCTCTGTGAGATGGGTAAGAATGTATCTTGCAACCAATCATAACACAGGAGACAGGGTTTATTGAAAAAAGTTGGAAAGTAGAACAAACCCAATGTAACCTGACCATCTTTTTTTAACATTTGATTTACAAAGGAATAAGAAAAAAGGGATGTTACTTCCATAAACAACCAATTCAATTCAAAACCAAGTGACCATACTCAGAACTTTTAAAACCTTTAAAAACTTTTTTTTTTCAATTCCATGAACTTTTTAAGAACTTTTTCTAGTGGCTGAGGATCAACTCTTTCTCTACATTTAATATCTGGGATTTGACCTATATTTAGTATATCTATTAAAACTGACCACAAAATTACTGTCATGGCTAGAGTATGCCCAAACCCTTACCAGAATTTCTCAGCAACCACTGTACTTTATGCCAAAATGGTAAAAAGAAAATAAAAATACTGTTCAGTGGTTAAAAATAAATAAATAAATAAACTACCGCTCACCTTCATGACCTGTGGAAATCCATATGTGGCAGCTAGGTGCAGCGCGGTTTGACCTTTGATGTCACAGATACTGATATCAGCGCCCAGAGAGAGCAGGTCTTGCACGATGTCTGCCTGATTGGCCGTCACAGCTACCAGCAATGCAGTCTACGACATACAACAGCACTAAGGATCAATGCACTGAGCAAAGCAATAAGTGTAAGAAACCCATATACTGTATGATAGAAGATAGAAGCTCCTCTCGGTTTTTACAGTTACATAACCATGCCTCTGGGTGGAACACAAATAAACTATCCAACTCTTGCTCATGAGTGTGTTTTACAGTAAGTATACACATAAAAAAAGAACTTAAGGCTGATCAGTTTGAAATCATGTCTTTTGCAAAGGAGTTTTATAGTACTGGCATTAAAGTGATATTAAATAGTACTTATAAAGATTTGAATCCAATCCAACTCGAATACATTTTAAGATCATATAAGAAGAAAAAGAAGCAGAAATGTTGCTGTATTAAAGGGCATGTCGATTCATATGGTAGTCATGAACGAAGATATTGCAAATGGCACATATTACTGGAAGAATTAGCACATATTCTGGCCTTTAAATGAGCAGTAACTCTGCTGGTTATGCTAAATAATAACATTTTTCTTCTCGTAGTTGTGAGTCACATTGTGAATACTCCCACTTCAGAAATTCTTCTTCCTTTTTTTTTTTGCATATTAGTAGCCATTACTGATTTTTTTTTTTTTGTGTGCCATTTACGGAGTTTGTGGGCGTCACTAAAAGTGAATCAGCTGTGCTGTGCATATGCCTGGTAATTTTCAGGTGGTTGGCATTTGACAACATACAGTACGCTCATGAATACATTTTATTCCTGAAACTTTTGTAGAAATATTTTGGTCGGTTTCACTTATACCAACATTTGTGTGTTAAGGACGTACCTTTCCCCTGTGCTCCTTTGCGTCCAATGTGCCAAGCTCTTGCAGTTTCTCAGCTGCAGCGAAGGCATATTCCCTATGCCCCTTGGCGGTGTATATGTGCAGAATTCTAAATGAAGAACAAAATAAAGTTGAGCTATTTCCTAGCCAAATAACCGTCTCTATGATGGTGTTACAGGAAGAATTCATGCCAGCCCTCCATTCTGTTTCCCCTTACTCACGTGTCTCCATCATCGTCCTTCCATGTGGTTCTGCTGTAGTCCATGGCCTGCAGGAAGCGCCTAGCTTCCTCTAGCTTACCCATGTCCATGTCCATCTGCGGTCTAACTGACAGACTGGATGCTGGAGTTCTGGAACCAGGGGACCACAAGTAACCAGAGTTTGGGGCACTTAGACCCTGAGTCCTGAGGTCAGCACTGGGCATGGCTGGGGGACACTCCGTACTGGATGGCTGCTGAAAAAGATAAACATTACTCTTAAACTGTATTAAGTATATTTTAATTATTAAATGTATTAAGTACATATACTACAAACACATCATACACAGTAAATACTGTACACAACTAGGATCTAAACAGCTTGACTTTTGGAGACTCTTACAAAGTGCTGAGGAATCTGTGAACTCGTACAGTCCTGCAGTGTGAGGGCATTATAAGTGGAAAACTGCGTCTCTGCAGGGGTTAAACAGTGGGTATAGAGCGGAGCAGACGGGAAGCTGAGAGAACCTGGAGAGTCTGTTACATAATTGAGACACATCGAGGTGATGGGGCTGCAGTCCTGAAAAGTGTGTGGCTGCACATCCCAGCGGTCATATCTCATCGCTGCCATGTCTGAGTAGCTGCTGTTCGAACCTGTTGAGAAAACGAGAAAGCTGCTTTTAACAGTGCGAATCAATACGTGAGTCTCTGATTACGCTCACAATTACTTTATAAAGCTTGAGAAATTTCCTGATGTGTGATGTGTATGAAGAGGTTATCACTTACTGGCAGAGGGATCTGATGTTGACACCTAATAGGGAAAAGATCACATTATTACCGATTTTTATTACTCGGGAATCTCTTAGTCTCATAGTGTCGAAAAGAACGAAACCTCATACTGGTTTTCTAAGCGTGTACTCACTGAGATTGGTGCAGCAGGACCAGTGTTATTGGTCGCACAAGTCGGAGGAGCTGAAGACGTCTCTCGCTTTCTCTTCTGCTCCAGGAGCTTCTTCACTGTGGGCAGCGTGTAACACGGCTTCTCCTTTGGCGCTACAGACCAAAAGAAATGTTTGAAGCTAATTAACAGCGATAGATTTCAACTCAAAATGTACGTTTTGTAAATGTTTGGAAATTAATAATAAATATTAATTTCCATACTAAAAAAGTCAGTATTTAATAATCATATGTAATTTACAAGTAAAATTCTTATGGCAATTCACATCCATCCTCGCTGACCCTTTTTTCTCTAGAACAACATCGATTGTCAAAAACAACAATAAGGAAGAGGAACCATGAGGATGTAGATACTGTAAAAACCAAATGCTTTACTTTCTGTATAAAACTCAAACCCTCTCTATAACCCCACATCGTGATTTCATCTACAACCAAACCAGTCATCATTTCTGATTAGTAATTCAACATAAAAACCTTAAAAGAGTAACGTCTTCCATGTGACGTCTTGTTTTTGTGTTTTAAAGAGCAGTTTGTCTCACCTTTGTGCTTCCCCTATTGTTATCTTCTACCCTAAAGATATGTTTGTGTGCTTTAAAAAAAAAAGTCATTTCCCTCAGTTACTCACCGAAGGAAAAAAAGTAAAAGAAAAGAAAAAAGCCTGATGCAAATATCGGGTTTCCAGTGGTCATCAGCTGCAGACAGGGAGGAACATTTCTTCAAAATCGCAACCCCAAAAACGTGAGATAAGTCTGAAATTTCCATCAGGGCTGTTTCGTTCTCGTCACTCAAACCATGAGGAAACTATTCCATTAGGAAAAGAGGTGGTGAGGTCATGTTCAAGCTGTTCTCCTCGACAGAAAGCCGTGGCGAATGTCGCAGAGCATTTTTCTGTTTCCTTTGCTCCGTTACGCTGCGTGGCCAACCACATCTTCCTGCCTTAGTGACGTACGTACTATGGGGCCTCAGTAGTTTCTGTTAACACTCACACTTATGCGAGCTGGCAAAGCTTGACTTACTGCCACCATACAATGCGTATATACATTTTTACGGAGCAAACTGTGTACCAAAACACTAGTTTTTGCCACTTGCTCTATTCACGTAGACTTTGTAGAATTTCATTATTCAACAAAAAAAGGCTCCATTCACAACCACTACAGCATTTCAAGATACGGTATTTTTAATACATTACTTCAGTGATGTCACTTCCCTATCTGCCACTGGGAAACAACTACACAAGTAAAGAAGAGCGATGCTAAGATGAACTGCTTTTCGCTTTCCGTATCCCCTCACAGGGGAAAAAACAGCAGTTTCTATGAAAAAGACTGAAGTGAGCAACTTTCATGGCCAAGGACTCAAAAGAGGAAGCCGAGGCAACTCGAAGTAGTGTGGAAACTCCACTGTGCCTGGCTGGCCTCGGAGAATTCCCTTTCCTATCAGCCGTTTTTTATTTGTTCTCCTCTCACTTTAGTTTCACTTTACTCCTACCAGCCCAACTCTTTAAACTCCCTCACCGCCATGACCTCATAAAGCAATTCGAACACTCAAGATTCCTCCCCTCTGCCAAAATCTAAAAATATAGAAAAACGTAGAGCTCTAGAAGTCTATATTTAGAACATGTCACACCAGGTCACCACTGTTTTTAACTGACTCATCATAAACATTTTAATCTATGGTTGCATTCAGGGGGTTACCAAAACACAAAGGACATCCCTGTTTAGTAGGCAAAGAAGTCATTCAACCATGTCACTTACGGAAACAGCCACATGTAAATGATGTTTTTGTACATTTGTAGTAGAACTCTGATGAACATTACGTAAGCCATTACAGTCACGATGACAGGGACAATCTGATCGTTTAAATTTATATATCTCACATATTTTATACTCATTTAATTAATTTTCTTTTAATCCTGTAAAGCTGATTTGTGACAATGACATCGTTAAAAACTCTATATAAATCAAATTGAATTGGGCCGCGCAGTGGCTTAGTGACTTAGGAAACACATACACACACTGGTCAGGGATTTCCGTCGTTTTGCATGTGGAGAGGGTATCCCTGCCTGCCCACTCGCCCACGACCTCACACTTCACAAGGGTCACGCTACAACGATTAAAGATCATCTTTGGTCATGTTTTAATGTCAGGATGATGTCATTTAAAGTCACTGACAGAAATTACCTCATAGACATTTCTTTTGGTGAAAAGGTTGAAGATTAGATGACAACTCTGATGATGAGCTCAATTTATTCTGTATATTTATAAGGCTTAAATGTACAGCACATGCCGCAGTTAAAAAAAAAAAAAAAAAAAACACTGATCTGCACACACTGATGGTTTGCATGGAGTTTGCATGTTCTCCCCATGCTTGGTGGATTTCTTCCCACAGTCCAAAGACATGCAGATTAGGCTAATTGGCATTCCCAAATTGCCTGTAGTGTATGAATGAGTGTGTGTGTATGTGTTTCCTAAGTCCCTAACTCTCCTGAGATATGCTTCAGGCCTCCTGAACCCTGTATACAGGATAAAGAGGTATAGACGTTAAATGAGTGAGTGAGTAAGTGAGTGAGTGAGTGAATTGAATTGAATGAGATATTAGCACCAGATGTCCAGTTATAAAATACCAGTGCAATATGGATAAAACATGTTTGCATTTGGAGATCAGTGATTTGATTTGAACTGGTGCATGTACATTAAAGGCTTATAACCAGGAGTAAATGGAGACCATAAACTCCATCTATCAGAGTTATAATCTAATCTTCAGGCCTGCATCAACCTTTTCACAAGAAGAAATACTGTATCTATTACCAAAATACAATGGACATTCCTGTTTAGTAGGCAAAGAATGATGTTTTTGTAAATACGTAATAGCTCTCTGATTAACATTAAGATATTACAGGGACAGTGACAGGAACAATCTGATCATTTTGGAGATTTACATGTATTTATATATTTCACCTCATATATAAGACTAATTTCCATCATTTTCTTTTGATCCTGTGATTTTAGAGATCATTGATTAGATTTGAACCTGGATAAGAGCGTCTGCCAAATGGCTAAATGTAAATGCAAACCGATGCCATGTACTGTACATTTAAGTCTTATAACCAGGAATAAATGGAGGTCATGAACTTCATTTGTTAGAGATAGAATCTAATCTTCAGGCCTGCATCGACCTTTTTGCAAGAATAAGTATGTATTACAGAAACACAAAGGCTATCCCTGTTTAGTAGGCAAAGAAGTCATGTCAACTGTGTCACTTACAAAAACAGTATTTATATATCTCCTATTTACTGTAATACTCATTTAATACTTATTTCCTCCATTTTCTTTCGATCATGTGTAAAGCTGCTTTGCGACAACTGCCATTAAAATTGGATTGAATTAAACTGAATGGAATATTAGCACCAGATCTAATATTCAAGACACAAAATACTAGTGCAATAGGGATAAAATATATTTGTATTTGGAGAGATTTTTTTTTTTAAACTGGGGCATGTACTGTACATTTAAGCCTTATAAATATACAGAATAAACTGAGCTCATAAAACTCTAATGTGTCATCAGAGTTGTCATCTAATCTTCAACCTTTTCACCAGAAGAAATGTCTATAAGGTCATTTCTTTCAGTGACTTTAAATGACATCATCCTGACATTAAAACATAGACCAAAGATGATCTTTAATCGTCGTAGCGTGACCCTTGTGAAGTGTGAGGTCGTGGGCGCGCGGGCGGGCGCGCGCCGCAGGGATGCCCTCTCCGCATGCAAAACGACGGAAATCCCTGACCAGTGAGTCACGCGCGTGGGCGGAGCGGGGATTCCGCTGCGCGTGTCCTCTCCGCGGCACGCTGTGTCTCACTCCGTCACACTCTGGTCAATTTTTAAATACGATACAATGTATCAGTATCAATCGTATGACAGGTTTAACAACAACAAAAAAGACACAAATTAACAACCTGTTCTCTGTCACTTTACACCCTCCACCTCCCCGCGCTTTTTCCTCAAACAACGCGTTCTTCCATCGCACCTGCTTGAGTGCGGGTGTTCTGTGTGTGTGTGTAGGTCGATAACGCTCGGTTAACCATGTGTAACAAAACAGACAAACTACTCAGATCCCCCACAACTACGAGTCCCCCACACCTATATGTTAAACGAGAAGTGAAAATGAAGTTCGGAAGGGAGGAGATAGCCTCACAGGAGTTTCTCTGGGTTTCTGCTTTTCGCGCTAGTTTAACCATTATTTATTAACCTACTGTAAGACCGGGGAGCTCCACGACTCTTACTCACTGCTGCCAGGCAGAGAGACGCGCGCGCGCGCACACACACACACACACACACACACACACTATCACCAACATAACCACTATACAGTGGCATTAAAATAAAAGAAACGACTTGGCAGCTCGTCAATTACTGTAACACTTCATTATATATAATATTTCTATCAGTAACTAATAATAATAATAATAATAATGTTAATTCTGTCTTGACGGGAGAATTAATCATCCTGAACAGGAGAATTAGAAATAAACATTAAAACAGAAAAGTCCGGTTACTCACATTTCTGTAAGTGCATGTCAAAACTCCTTTTTACAGCAGTCTGTAGTTGTCAGCTCGCCTCGCCAAGTGAAACGGGTGATCCGGTGGTTTTATTCGCAGGTCTCGGTACAATACTGTCTCGCGCTCAGGTGTCGGGGCTTTTCACTGTGTACACTCGCGGCTGTGATGAAGCTCTCTCACAGGGGGCGGGGCTTTATTTTAAAGGAAAGTCTTCGCCTTCCACTAAGCACGTGTTTCCCTTACATTCCAGCGTTGCATTATTTGTGAATTTAGACACTGAAGGGATTTGATGATGTAGTTGTGTTTTCATGAATATAGAGTAATACATTATGTAATCAGAGAAGTACATAAATAAGACCATGCGATGGCTGTTTTTGACCATCACCACAGAAATGTGTTCATATTTAATCCTTTAGTATTATTTACTGAACAAAAAGGATTTTTACAATTTTGTCTGGTCACACAATCAAACAAACAAAACAAACATACAAACAAACAAAGCTAAAGTAAGCACCAGCAGAAATAGATACAGAAATAAATAAATAAATATATATAGTTGTATATGTTATTTAGGCTTATTTGTTTATAGGAAAAGAAAAACTTGTATAAATATTTTAATGCTAAATTTATTGCTATATGTTATATATTGATATATATCATAATAATAGGATAATAATATGATAAAATTATAAATATTTTATGAATATAATGTACATCATGCAATTTTTTTCCTAAGGTGTGTACACAGTTTTTTGGCTGGCTGTGCTGACCGTGCTGGTGGCTTGGTGTTTAGTGCCCTGCACCTTCAGAATCAGTGTTTGATTCACAACACAGGGTCTGTGTTCTCGAAGTTTGCATGTTCTCCCTGTGCTTGGTGGGTTTCCTCCAGGTACTCCAGTTTCTTTCCACAGTTCAAAGACATGCAGAATAGGCTAACTGGCGTTTACAAAGACCGGTTCATTGGCGTTGTGTGTGAATGTTGACCGGAGGTCCCACCATGGACATAAAATGGGAATAAATACAATGGCAATGGTATTTAATGCTAGTCCCTAGATGGGTTTCAGAGGTTCCTAGATGGATAAATGTGTGGGTGTCTGTGTTGCTTCTTTGTTTAACTGGATGGCCAGTGTTAAAAGTGTTAAAAATTTGATACCCAATTTGATACCCAAATATAAATAAAGGATTTAAACAAAAAGTTTTTTCTTTCAGAACAGCTAAAGGAAGGCATTCTGTGGAGCATTTCATTTTATTGTTTTACGTTCACAAATATACAGTAGTATTAAGCTTAACAAAAAGAACAAGGAAACAAATATTAATCCCAGCAAAATAGAAGAGAAAGAAGAAAACATGGCACATTTCAGAGATGCTCATCAGAAATCACTAAATGATAAAAAAAAAAAATTATAAAATATTTTTTCAGATCAGTGTCTATAAAATTAGTAACTTCTTCAGTCATTTCTGCTTAATAAGTATAAGGTTTTAGGAAGAGTATTTTTTATGAACTTCCTTTCTTTTACTTCACTGTTTATGAAGTGACTGTATCGGCACTTTGTAAGTGCTCAATATAGCCCTTTTTTCATTTGCGTTTTATGCCAAGCACTGTACAAAACTCATCTATCTATCTATCTATCTATCTATCTATCTATCTATCTATCTATCTATCTATCTATCTATCTGTCTGTCTGTCTGTCTGTCTGTCTCTTAAATGTCTTTAATCTATTAAAAGTCAATAAAGAAAATAAATTGCCTTAAATCATTTGATTAAACTTTGGCTCCTAGAGATCCAAGCTTCTCACTGTGTCATTATACTGACAAAAAAGGCTATACAATATGTTTGACTCATTTTCATTTTATAAATAGACTTGACCTTATCATTAATTATCAAGCATTAAGTTAAATTTTGTCACTTTTCAGACATGAGGGGTAAGGGTTTTCACAAAAATTAACCTTTACTATATTGAACTCAATACCTCTGGCCTGTGTTTAAGCACTATCACACAAGAGGGAGTGCTACTGTGCTTGAATATCAGTACAGTTCTGAATTTAAAATTCATTTTTGTCATTTCCACAGTTAGGTTTTATAATGTGTAGAATGTATTGAATAGTGGTAAGGCGGCTTTCCTCCCACAGTCCAAAGACATGCCGATTAGGCTAATTGGCATTCCCAAATTGCCCGTAGTGTGTGAATGATAGTGTGTGCAGGTGTGTGTGCCCTGCGAAGGATTGGCACCCTGTCCAGGGTGTACCCTGCCTCGTGCCCTAAGTCTCCTGGGATAGGCTCCAGGTCCCCGCGACCCTGAATACAGGCTAAAGCGGTATAGAAGATGAGTGAGTGAGTGAATAGTGGTAAAAATACATGAGTAATAATATTAACCATATATGAATAAGTTCCAAAAAAACAGTCACATGGCTTGTTTCCTGCCTAGTAGCATTATTAAGTTATTCCTTCCATTTCCCTAATAACAGCATTAATTCTGTCAGCTGAGGATGCCACCTGTGTCTGGAGAAAGTGGGAAAAAAGGCCTTCGCTAGCAGCTGACTGTGCATTTTAAGTTTTGTATAGACAAAGAAACTTTAGTACAGCGGATACCTTGGATTACGATCCTAATTCGTTCCGGAAGCTGGCTCGTTTTTTAAAACACTTGTAAACCAAATCTAATTTTTCCATAAGAAATAATGGAAACTCAAATTATTCGTTCTACAGCCCAAAAAATAAGTACATAAAAATAATTAATACAAAATATAAAGTAAAAAATAAAGCAAATTAACCTCCACTTTACCTTTAAAAAAAAAAGTAAAAATAAATCCCGACAGATAATTGCTTGTGTCCGTTTGTGCGCACAGGCGCTGTGTATGTGTGTATGCATGTGTGTGTGTGTGTGTGTGTGTGTGTGTGAAGCTAAAGTAAGGAGCCCCTCCCCTCTCCCCCTTTTCATCTTATACAGTTACCCTTCCTCCACTCTTTTCACGCGCACGCGCACACAACGGAAATAGTGTTTTATGCTCGGCGTCAAAACAATAAGTGCATGCGTGATACATGATACTCTGTACTCGTAAACCAAGACTTGCTCGTTTTCCAAATCAAAATTTATAAAAAATA
>JAQMYG010000033.1:7036159-7055898 GCA_030014215.1 Clariallabes teugelsi
TTGGCAACACATGAGTTGGTCCCCACTTTGTTGGTGCTAATATAAAAACCACAGTCCTTCAGAAGTAGTTTTTTTTTATTGTTTTTTTTTTTTTTATTAGATCTTGAACTGTTTGGATTTGCCCAGGTGGCACGGTGGTGTAGTGGTTAGCACTGTCGCCTTGCACATCCAGGGTCCGGGCTCGATTCCCGGCCAGGCTCGATTCCTGTCTCTGTGTGCATGGAGCCTACCACATTGAGTGTGTATGTGTGTGTGCCCTGTGATGGATTGGCACCTTGTCCAGGGTGTACACTGCCTCGTGCCCTAAGTCTCCTGGGATAGGCTCCAGGTCCCTGCGACCCTGAATATAGGATAAAGCGGTATAGAAGGTGAGTGAGTGGAATTGCCCATTCAGTCAGAAGAGCATTTGCGTTTAGGACCACTTACTGTACTTGTTTTTGTTTTGTTTTGTTTTGTGTTGGGTGCCACAAAATATAATTTTATAAAAATCATTTGCCAATTTTTGTATTAAAAACATTATTTTGTCTAATCCCCTCTGGGTTTAGCACATTTTGCAAAGAACTGGATTGTGAAACATTATTTCATAATTTTTTGGCCAATAAGAACACAAGGTTTCTACTGAGTTTCCTGGGACTCCTCTCATTGTTCAAATACAAGTAGGTACTGTAGGTGGCCTGGATATATTAAAAAGGTGTGTGTGTGTGTGTGTGTGTGTGTATATATGCTGTTCTGTGCTGGACTGATGTTCCGTTCAGGGTAAATTCTACCACTTGGTTAAATCACTTCGTTTGCAGTGTTACTGGGATAAAATGTTTAAAGAAGATGACCATATGAACATACTGTATAGTATGAATTCATTATTCAGTAACCGTTTTTTGAGGTTCACAAAAGCTAACCATTCTTGTCTTCATTCTGGACATAAATAAATTTTCTAAATAAATTCTTCTTCTTCTTCTTCTTTTGGTCAAGTCTGTAGAGTACAAAATGTACAATAGTTTAGGATTGCTAAAGATATTTGCTCTGTCTAATTTATTTATGAGACTAAAATGTGTCAGCTGAGTTAAGTTCACATTTACAGTAAGTAAAAAAGCATATGCAACAAGGTTTCTACATAAAACCCAATGCAAACACTTAATTAACATTTAAAAAAAAGCTGAGCATCAATTCACAGTTATCGTAGGCCACAGGTTTGTGATATATTTTGCTGCTGAATTTGCCACCATATTTCATTGTCTGCAAAAAAAAAATTTTCAAATTTTTTTATGTTAAAGCGACATATCATGTGTTAATAATACATACTCTCACAATAACCATGATGTCACCTCTCGCGGGTTTCACGGACAATTGTGGTTTCTTTTCCATCCCACTTCTGCACTTGTACCAGCTGACCTCTCTGAAGGCTTATGGGAAAACACACTCTGGGAAAAAAAAAAAATAAATATGAAAACAGACATTTGTTTATCTTATGAAGATATTTAAAGTCACTACTAGTTTACTAAGTGGTTGATTAAACCTGCCATAAAAAGATATTCTCAAAATTTACTCCATGCTCAAACTACCAGGGCTTCTTAAAAAACAAGAACTGTAGGAAATCCCATTCAGAAATGATTTCTAGGCTCTTACTTGGCAGCGTCTCCTATCGCTGGTGTCTTCAAAAAATGGCTACCTTTGTTTGAACATCATGTCTGGTAAATTAGCTGTTCTTTAATATCAAAACTATATGGTCCCCATCTTGTTGAAAAGTCCCAGTTGGTCCCACATCATCATAATTTTTTTGTAAAATGCCTGTGAAAGAAAAAAAAAAAATCACATTGGCCAATTTTCCATTATTAAAATTTTTAATTGAGTTTAAATTAAAACTCAATAAAAAGCCACTGCAGTAAAAATAAATTCATTCATGATGAGGATGATAATAATAATAATAATAATAATAATAATAATAATAATAATAATAATAATAATAATAATAATAATAACTGTTACAGATTGCTATCAAGTACTGATCAACATTCACTTTTCTGATGAGTTTTCATGTTCCAAAAAAGTCTTGCATCTTTCTAATGCAGATTTCATGTCTATACAAGTTAATTTGTTCAGTAAGTTAAGAAAGTTAAGAAAAAGAATCAGGGAAAAATTACAAGAAAAATCGGACCCTTTAGTACAAAGCAGTTATCCTAATCGATAATAATGTTGTGGTTGTTTAACCAGCTTAGATGGTAATCTCAAGAAACAGTCACAATGGTCAACATTTTAATATGGTGTCCACTTAAATAGGGAGCTAAAAATATATTCAATCATAATATATTATAAAATATACTAATATTAACTATTCAACATGTATTTGTTTTATGAATTAACTAAAGACATTAAAATGCTGTTTTGAAAGAAAATGGGCGTTTACCGTCTTGTTACTGTCACTGTTTTCCCAGCACTCAAGAAGAATTTTTATCATAAGGTGCTGCCCTCAACTCCCACAGTGAAACTGAAACTGGTAGAGGAGGAAGCAGATGATGCATTGTAAACGCAACTTTTTTGTATTGTTAGTAAGGTTTCTTCTAATCTTTAAGAGTCTTTGCAATTAAAGAAAGGCTTTATGTGCAACAAAATGTGCAGCACAAAAAGCCTATTAATTAATTAATTAGTTAATTTATTTATTTAAATATTAAATGTGAATAAACTGTCAGAGAGTTATAGAATTTGGCCAAATTGCAAACTGTTATTAGCAAAATTAGTTTGATGTTTTGCAGAAGTTCGTAATACATTTTGCTTTTACTTAAATGACCTGCTACAGCAGAGAATTCATGTGACATTCAGACTGTTTGTTGCAGTGAAATATATTTTAGATTTACATTATTTTCTGACTGGAGGAGGACAGAAACTCATGTACGTTTATTGTATAATAAGTTAACGGAAGTTTATAATGAATTTAGATCCTTAGCCTATATTATTTTTAAACATGGCAGTATTTAACAGGGTTTTTTTTGGTGAATATTTGGAAAAGATGCTTCTCTGAATTTTCTGTTTAAAGGTCTTTGTAAAATGTACTGTAATAATATTTAATGATCTTTGTTGTTTTGAAATTCATGTTCAATGATGCTTCAAAAATATTCAATAATGTTTCAGTGACAAGTGCAATGTGCCAAATCCTCTATAATGTGCCAAAAAAAAAAAAAAAAATCAAACAAGCCTTATTTTCTTTTAATATCTCTGTGTCTGACATCTCATGTAATTGTGATTTCTTTTTTTTTCTTTTTTTTTTTGGTTAGTTTGTTTTGTTTTTTGGATTATTTATTTATTTATTTATTTATTTATTTTAAATGCACAGACCCCTGATATATGGACATCATTTTGTCAGGCTGAATTACTTGATGCTGTCCCACAGTTCCAGGGTCACCAATTTAAAAATGATGACATCACCAAGACAAATAAATCACAATTAGTATTTTGTTGCTCTTCCGCAGCCTCAATTTGCTGAGGCATGGGAATCACTACTGGAAAAAAAAAAAACTATATTCTCCATTAAACTGGGTCCAACTTTCTTGGCAGATCAGCTATGCAGGATGGAGCCTTGGACCATTTTTTATAATTACACCATAAATGTTTAATCAGATTAAGATTTTTGAATGCTTGTTGGCCTTGGGAATGAGATGATATGCTTTTCCTAAAGAAAACTTTCATAGCCTTTGCTCTGTGGCAAGATGGCTTATAATCCTAAAATAAATTACTTCATCACCAAACATAAAATATTAGATTGTTTTCTTCAGGCATCTTTAAATGTTTTATTAGAATGGACCCAGACAATTTGCGGCATCATCTCTCTGGACAATTCAGATTTGTGAAGACCACTTCTATCCAATCATCCAGACTCAGTTGTTGTTTCTCTTTATCCCGGCGTAATACTGTTTCCTTCTTTCTAAAACCATTAGCTTTAGCATTAGATTTATTTTGTTGTACATTTTCTATTTTCAAGGCATATTGCTTTGAATTTTCCATCCTAACACTTTAATGTCTTACTCAGCCACACATACTGTATGGTTCACTTTTATAACTATCTCAATTCTTTAGACATAGCTGACTAGGAACAACCAACAGCTTTTTTTCCCACATGATTGGACACCTTTTTGAAGGCTTTATAATACTCAAATATTTTTTTCCGCTCATATTTTTATTTTAATCCTTGTGTAAGAGGAAAATACAATACTACACCCGTACAATACAAAAATACAATACTACACAATCAAACCACAAACCCTGGTGCTGTGAAGTGATAATTCTAGAATCAATCAGTATACTGTAGCCTAAGTTATATGTTATATTATCATGTTGTCACACTGAATCTCACAGACAATCTCGGTTTCTTTTCCATCCCACTTCTGCACTTGTACCTAGTTGACCCAGGAAAATAGGCAGGCATTTATTTATCACATGTAAACGTTTAAGGCCACTATTAATTCACTAAAAAGAAATTTGGTGTATCGGTTTCTCCCATTGTTAGTATCTTCATAGAACACATCCTGTAGTTTGATCCTCATGTATCCTATAAAATGTCTTTTCTTTACTGTGAAGTCCATGTGTTCTCCATCTTGGTGAATAGTTTAATTTGCTTTATTTACATCATCTATTCATTTCATGTAACATACCTGTGAAAGTATAGAACAATGGAAAACATCTGCATGAATTCCGAATAGAAATGTAGCAAGTTTTCACTATATAACAATTGTTAATGCATTTATTTTTTCCTGTCAAACATACTGTAAGAAAGTAGTAAAAAAAAAAAAGTAGGGTTAGCGTAAGTAAAAAAAAATGTAAAAAAATAATAATTGCTTTTGTAGTTCCCTTCTTGACAAGTTTCCACATTCCAAAGAAGACTTAAATAATTCTAAAGTAGTACAGTAGCAGACCCGTGTTTACTTTCTAACAGATTTCACTTCTGTATAGCTTATTTATCCAGGAACTTACAGAAGGAGAAGGTACTGTATTGTGCTTGGCCAGTAAACAACTCTCACATATCTGATTTGTACTGTATGCACTTTGCTTATAATTAAGGTAAAAACAAGCAAAAAAAGACATCTGGAACCGGGTTCAGTGGCTCAATGAATGGTTTGATAAGTATAGAAATGATGTAAATCATATGCTATGGCCTTCTGTGTCACCAGAAGTGTTAAGGGAGATTTTGGAAAATCTTATCTTTTCACTTATCTCTACAAAATCTAATACATCACTTCATAGAATATATTTTTGAAAGAATGGTGTTCATCACTGCAATGAAGTTGCAGAGACTTGCAGCACCTTGGTCAAGGCTCAATGAACATGACTGTTTTGTTGGAATGTACAGCATTTTACTACAGCACTTCATGAGTTATACAGTTACTTAGTTATTTGTCAGACACGTCTACCCAGGAAGACTTTCCTTTATCACATTTACTGTATAGAATGAGCAATTGAGGGTTAAGTGCTTTGAACCAGGAGTGGCAGTTTGGCAGTGCTGAGATTTGTACTCATGACCTTCCAATTAGTGGAACATAATAGTTTAATATTAAAATACTTCATGAGAGAAAAAAAAGGTTCATGAGAGCTCATCTCCATACACATTGAGGGACCGACTTATTTGCTCCATATACCTTGGTATTTTTACACATACATAACCAACTAAATTAAAAGACCACTTCGTAAGTATGCAAATATACTTTGGCCCATCAGTAGCTGCACAGTTTCAGCATCCACTCTACTTGACTTATCATGGATCAGTTTTAGCCAAAGGTCCACTGCTAAACAAATAATTATAGAACAAAAGTGGTTCTGGAATGGTTTCTCTCCGTTACTGCATGTGATAGAGGACACAGCAACACATGGCCTACAGTTTGCACAGTGGTGGCCAATATCATTAAAACAACATTATACTTCTCCCTGTGTGCTGGTGATGTCACTAATTAGTTCTATCTGGCTAAAGTGTTGTGCTAATTAGAAAGCTGGTTAATGGATGGAACAAATATGTGGGAGGACTTTTATTTTCTGAACCTGGGGTTGTCACGTCTGCCTACTGATGTCACAAAGGATTCACCGCTAGTAATCACTTCTCTTTTTTGCTTGTCAAAACATCAACCATAAGTATTTAAGAAGGGGATTTTTTCCCCCTTACTCCTTTTGAACTACTTCTACCTAAACAAAAAAAAATTAAACGTATTTAGATGTCTGTAGAATTATATACAACTATTAAATCTAAAACAAGGACTGTGGGAAACCTGAAGTGCCAACTCATCCACTGTGTACTGAGTTTCTGTATCCAAAAGAATTTCCTGGAAGAATTACTGAGACAGTTGCCCCAAATGAAATGAAAAAATTTATAGTATATACAAGAAACAAAGAGACACACATTTTTATAATAAAATTTGTTAGATGCTCAAGCATGTAATGTTTAATTATTAATACATTACAGTATGAACCCTTTGTTGACTTTCCTTTAGCGGCTTTAAGAGCTACAGATCGCATTGGTATACAATGAGAGATTTGTTCCCATCACATCTTTGAACAGCATGAAGACATCTTTCAGAAGACCTTGACCAGGTCATGACTCTGCTGATGTTTTTGTTTAAATTGAACTATATTTCTGTAAACAATACAAAGGGGTTTTTCCAACACTCTGACAATTTCCTTGAAAATCTAAAATGTCAAGTTTCAATTTTAGGATTAAAGTTGGGGATGTTCCAATTTGAAAAAAAAAAATGAAACAAAAAGTTATAATAATGGCAAAAATTTTGTGGATGTTGATTTACTTGTATATCTGTGTATATTTACTTTATTTGTTATTGTTGTTGACATGGCAGTAATCATTAAATTGCAAATATCAGTATGAATTCAATATTGAAATAACTTTGTAATAAGGACATGCTCTACATACTGTAGATAAAACTACTGATTTTTGTTTGTTTTATAAGAATTGTAAAACCCTAACACATTTAAATATTAATTGTATTGCTTAAACCATTACATCTCATCATTTAAATAATAATCATCAAATTAATCTCTTTTTTTCTTGTTGTTTAGGTAATTTTGTTAATTTGTTAATTTGTATGTATGTACAGTATGTATGTATGTATGTATGTATGTATGTATGTATGTATGTATGTATGTATGTATTTATTTATTTATTTATTATACATTGAGGCCAGAAGAAGGTGTTGGACATTTTAGAATCGCTAATATAATAGGAATAAACTCTAAATATGTTTTCTTTCAGATCAGTAAGTTTGGTTGTGTTAATTCACATACTGTATGTATAATGTGATATCAAAGTGTTGCCTGTCACTTATGATATGGTTGTTTTGCTGTTTATTCCATTTAATAAAGCTATGTTCATTTTGATTTTTTTTTTCTTCGTTGATTTGTTTGTTGCACTTTTAACATACTCCTTTCAATCTGTTTTTTGTTTTTGACCTTGTGTCAGAAATTTGAATAGCTAGGAACTTTTCAGCTTGTAAAAACATCTTAGTCACAAATGCCTGGAGAAAACACCATCACTTACAATATACTGTACTCTGATCAGCCATTATTATATCAGCCATATTAACACCACTGGCAGGTGAATCGAATAACATTGATTATCAATGATGTACCAGTAAACTGGTCACAGGATCCTGGGCGCCCAAGACTTATCTTTGCCAGTGGGGACCAAAGGCCAGCCCGTCCGATCTGATCCCACAGAAATGCTAATGTAGCTCAAATTTAAGCATTTCACTGTGTATCATACTGTGTATGTAACAAATAAAATTTGAATTTAAATTGCTGAAAAAAGTCAGTGCTGGCAATGATAGAATAGCATCAGAGCACAAAGTGTATCACAGCTTGCCACATATGGGGCTTAGCATGCAAAGACTTGTTGATGAAATGCATCAGACAGACAAGTTTGATTCATAGAGGCCCCACCCGAATGCTCTGGACAAACAAGTTTGATTCACAGAGACCCCACCCCGCAACCCACAGCATCCAAAGAATCTACTGCTAATGTACGAGTCACAGATACCACAGCACACCCCCTAACTAAATGCATTCAGTGCTCTTTTAAAAGAAAATGGGTGTTTAGTCAGTCTTGTGGAGTCATGTCCCTAGGGGCCAGAACTGCAGGCGGCACAATGGGGGTCTAAACAATTTTAGGCTTGACATTTGGCATTTTAATGTTATGGTTGATCAGTGTAATGTGTCTCTGGTAATACATTAACAGCATTTGACAGATGTTGTTTTTTAGAATGACTAATGTTTTTATCTCATTATACAAACCAATTGTCTTGGTTTGTTGTTATCGAACAGCGTGTACTGTAAATACACCGATCAGTCATAAGTTAACACCTGACATTTAATTATCTTGTTACAGAGGCACCTGTCAAGGGATGAGGGTGTGTTAGGTCAGGCGTAGCTCAATGATTAAGGCATTGGAGCTACAGTTCTGAATATCCCAGGTTCAAATCCCACCAAGTTGTCCCTGTTGGGCCCTTGAGCAAGGCCCTTAAGCCCTTAATTAGTATTCTCTAATACTAAAATGATTTGAGGAACATGACAAAGGGTTCAATATCATGACTTGGCCTCCAAATTTCCCACAGCTCAGTCTGGTTAAGCATCTGTGGGATGAGTTGGAGAAACAAGTCTGATACATGGAGTTCCTACAATATTTGCTACAAGATACCACAGCACACCTTCAGAGGTCCTGTACCGTCCGTGTCCCATGGGGTCAGTGCTGTTTGATTTGATGTCAGAAGCAGGACCTGCTGATTGGTGTATATGGTTGCTAAGGTGCTGTTACAGTAAAAAAAATAATAAATCACATAATGCCATAGTAATGCCAAGTTAATGGCACAGCTTAGCAAATAATTTCGAAGGAGTATTCGGGAACTAAGTGTACCAGCTGTCTAAAAACGTCACTGGGACTTTCTTTACACCCACTGGTGCACGTTTTTCCTGAGAAATGCTGGGTCCAGTCAAGCCATCCAAGAGGTCTGTAGGGACCGTCAGGGCTTTGATAAGAGTTTAAGGTAGACCGGCACTGGTCCATTTTTGCTTTTGTTGGCCAATATCAGTGTGTTTAATCTGTTGTGGGCAGCTACAGGAAGCCAGAAGAGGAAGCATAGAAGTGAGGTGGTGCAGGAAAAGTTAGTGAAATACAAGAAAACAAGTCATGGAGCAGGCCTAGGTATAACAGTCAGATGGTTTCCAGGGCGAGAGATTCAGCCTTAAAATGACAAGGACTGAACAAGAATAAAAATAACTGAATCCTGCTAATATTGAAAAAGGGCAAACCTGTATGTGAGAACCGGTTGAGCAACGTAAGACGAGAAAGATAATTGGATATGCAAGACTATTCCAGGCTTACACAGAGTGACAGAGCATGAGATCTGAGACTTATCGCTGGAGATTTTAACATGGGATTGCATTTACAGGGGCGTAGAGCAGCTCAGTTTTGCTGGGATTTGACATTTACAAAGTGATGTTTACTAGATACCCTGAATATGGGGCAGTGGAACCTTAAGCAGTTAAGACTCTAGGTTATTGATTGCAAGGTCATAGGTTCAAGCCCCTTCACATCGATGCTGCCACTGTTAACCCGTTCTGTTAAGGTTCTTAACCCTATGTGCTCCAGAGGCGTTGTATCCGGGCTGCCCCTGATCTCTGACCCTGGCTTCCTAACTGGGATATGTAAAAAAAAAAAATCTTTTAAAAACTGAGTATGGTGCTTACAGTGTAAGTTGCATGTAGTGACTAATTTAATCTTAAATGTAAGCGGAAACAGGAGAGTGAGGAGAAAGAGATCTTGTGTGGAGCCGAGGAAAACAATTATAATACAAAAAACACTTTACCATGAGTGAATTTTGGCTCACATTTAACTCAGACCTGGCATTTCCTCATCTTCTAATTTGCTATCATTAAAACAGCAGGAAACTTGCCATTTTTAGTGAGCTGAATTTGTTTAGCAATTTGTTTCCAGATTTCCTGTCTGTTTTTTTTTTTTTTTCCTTTTACCCCAAAACACATCCTCATCCTGTAGATACTGGATAAAACCACTTTGATCGCACCCCTGTTTTAATATATAATTGGCGGATATGCTTTTAATGCCCTATTTGACGACGATTCGGACACACCCTTGACCTTAAATTGCTCTCATAATTCCCTGCTGTGTTCTTTTTGCCACATGGACTGTTCATGGCTCGTTAAAGCAATAAGGCACTTAAGGGTGTGCATTACAGTGATTTTATCAGCGGTTAGGACATTGTTAGGCAAACAGACTGCTTAAATTCCTTAAAGCATGAAAAAGTGCTGTAATACATGTCTTCAATTGTTTACTATAGACTTTTTTTAAAGCAAGAAAAATATCATAAATACAGTTTGTGATAAATAATTATTTAAAAAAAATATTCACAATAAACTATTTTCCCGCCACACAGTCTAACAGTACGCTGTGGTTGCAAACATAACAATCAATGATTAGGCTGTTCCATGAACAGAACGGTGGCTTGTGTGCTGATATACAGTATTTAAGCTGCTTTGAGCCAATTAGAGTCTGAGAGGAAATCAAATACATCTGTTGTCATGCGCAGCAAATCCCTGAATCCAGTCAAGCATTTATCTATTTGTGTGGGCGAAAATGGCAAAATGTAGGCATAATGATATTGCTTCTATAATATCGTTATATTATTTGGCATGTCGTTCCCCAATTGACGTTAGAAGTGTCTTCCAGTGCCAAAGCATGACTCAGATCAGATTTTGGAAATGAGTTTTATGAATTGAATTTGGACAGTTGAGACAAATATTTTTGAAATAACTAACCAATACATCTATATCTATATTTTTAGAAAATCACAGGAAACCATTCACTTCGTGGAGTGACTGCCTTGGGAAATTCCTACCAAGTGTGTGCTATCTATTTCAATTTAGTTCTTACCACATTGATATAAATGTACATTGTCATAACGAAACTTTACAGAAATCTGTAAAATCCTGATATAAATGTTAAACTTATACATTTATTACTATTAAGCAGAACAAAAATGTTATTGGGGGTCAGATTTATCAATCTTTTTTTTTCATTAATTTTCTCTACCGCTGATCCTGTACAGAGTCATGGAAAGCCTGGAGCCTGTCCCAAGAAACATCCCACCAAAAAAGCACAAAACACAGGCAAACACCACAGACAAACTGGGAACACCAATTAGCCTAATCTGCCTGTCTTTGGTCTGTGGGAGAAAACCAGAGTAGCTGGGGAAATCCACTAAGCACTGGGAGAACATGAAAACTCCATACACACCAACACAGAGGAGGAGGAATCGAACCCTTGACCCTGGAGGTGCGGGGCCACAGTGCTAACCTCTAAGTCACCGTGCGACCTTTGCGAGACGTGTATGAGTAACAATTCTGTAAGCCATAATAAGATTCACCTATTTCTTTTACTGTATATTTTAAAACTCAGTTAATGTCAATTAATAAGTCACCACTTTTTGTAATCTATTGTAAACATTATACAATTAAAATTAAGTGAACATTGAGGATTTCACCATAGATTAGCATGTTTTAGATGCACCGTGACCTGACATTCAGTAGATTAAATGAGAAAACTACATACAATAGGAGGTGATCCTACTCAAAAATTAGAGCAATTTTTTTTTTTTTTTTTTTTTTTTTTTTAATGTGAAAAGCTGTTTATACGTGTAGGAAGCCATAAGAACTGGACAAATCTAATTAGGCATTTCTAGTTTCACCTGGATTTATGAGATCACTTCTGGTTTGGAGTTTTGATTACTAAGTTCAGCAAATACTTTTAACAACATAGTTTGGATAGAACTTTTTGTTTGTTTGTTTGTTTACTCAAAATCCTCTGGGGAAATGAGTAGTGTAGTAACTTCTGTAGTAGAAATGGATTAACCCAGATGATTAGCACCATCTAGTGGTGGAGAAATGTAAAATATTTGTATACATATTAATATACTAAAAATGTTTTCTCACTCTGGCATACAGACAAAAAATGCAATTAATTTGCTTAGTTACTACTGTAGTACAACCAGTTTCTAGCATTAAGAGTCAAGTGTTCTTTAAATAAAATGTAGTTTTTCATAAATTGATGATGGTGATGTTGATGGTGACAAAATATCAAGTGCCTTTTCTAGATCTCTTCCCAAATCCAGGGATGTTTTTAGTTAAAATATATAGTGATTTCAGCATTTACTTACATTTGAATGATAGGGAGGGACAAGACAACCAGTAACCCCTTTGTTGAGAAAAGAGCAAGAGGAATAGCAGATGAGACACAGAGACAGATGAAAAGAGACAGAGACTGGAAAAGTTATTTGGAGGCCTTACCACCTATTAAACCTACAAATAGAGAAGTAACTAAACATTAACTAAATAGGAATTAATCATTGGATTTAGCAAATGTAGAGTGAATTGGTTTTTGGGCAGGATCAGTGACTAACACTGGACTGTTGCTGGAACAGAGGATAGAGGTAATTTGGGAGACATCAATAACTTTGCCTGTCACTAAGACATTGATACAAGATTACCACTGGTGTAGGAACATGCCTGGAACTGCCTTTAATAAAGGAAAGAAGTATGGTCTGAGACTCCCATGGTCCAGGAGCGCAATGTGCATCTGCCAGTGGGTTAAGAACATGACCTGAGATCCACCATGGGCCAAAAGGACAGGAGTTGTGACCTGGGATTGACAAGGGCTCCTAATGTTACAATATTTGACATTATTGAAAGTGAATACTTCTACTCCTAATAATATTTACAAAAAAAGAAATTTAAAAAAACATTATTCCCTATATTACTTCCTTATAGCTCATTTAAACTTTGAAAGTCCTTGCTACAAATCTTAGCGTTTTCTTTTTTTCCTTTATCCAACCAATTTAAATTGAGGATTCATTCTAGTGCATTAATGTAGAACAAAAAAAACAAAACATAAACACTCATGCAATTTTGTCATGTCCTATAAATAAATGCCTACATTCGCAGAGTAAAATCCTCCTAACTGTTTTTGACCTAACTGTTCATTTAAATTTACTTTTTATCTAGTTAATAATAGGCCTAAATATTTTAAACTTACAGAATGATGCCTTTAGGCAAAGTGCTGTAGATGCACTTTGAAAAATGATCTAACAGTTTCAGATTAATAATGAAAAAATTGCTGTGAGTCTTCCATGGAAGACTACTGAACGTGCTACATTTTTTTAAAAACACTATACAGGGAAAAGGTGATGTTACAAAAACATTAATTTATTCAACCCTTATATTTCTTATTCTGCACAGGGTCATGGGGGGCCTGGAGCCTATCCCCAGGAACTCAGGGCACGAGGTTGGGTTACAGTCTAGACATGTGCCGACCCATCTCAAGGCACACAAGGATACACACTCATTTAGACTCTATGGAAAATTTGGAAACTGCAATCAAACAACTCTTACTGTCTTTAGACTTTAGACTGTGGAAGTAATCAAAGTGCCTAGAGGAAACACACCAAGCAGAACATGCACACAGACCCAAGGTGGGAATCAAACTGCCACCCTGGTGGTGTGACACCATAATGTTAATCACTATGTCACTGTGACACCTGAAGAAAACACTATGTCACAGGTAGAATAGAGACAAAAGAAAGTTATTTTCATTGATGATGTCATTCATGACTGTATCAGTGCTCCTGTTATATATGAAATTGAGATGTTGCATAGTTTTTGGGATGTTTATTATTCTCTCTGGCTCACAATCTAAACCCACTTATTTAAATTAATTGAATTTCATCAGTAATTTCATCTTTTAAAAGCACCAAGGTTTAGATTACAATGTTAACTTTCAGTAATTCCCCTTCAGTATATTTTTCTTCTTCAGTACTTTGCCCCATGTACAGGTGAATTCATAAGAAAATGTAAATATAGTATCAGTATCTATATCAGTATCATCCAGTTGGGTATAAATGAAGGCAGTGCTGCCATCTAGGGGCACTGCTATTAAACAACATTTAATTTAAAGTCTCTTATGGGTGGAGCTCTATCCATCAATCTGTAGTCCAACTAGGGAAAGTGGAGGCCAGAGCTGACCATTGTATTTATTCCCATTTTAGGTATAACCTCCGGGCAACACACACACACACACACACACACACACACTACAGGCAATTTGGGAACATCAATTAGCCTGATCTGCATGTATGGGAGGTAACTGGAGTTCCCAGAGGAAACCCACCAAGCACATGGAGAACATCCAAACTTCATACACACTGAATCGAACCTGGACCCTGGAGGAGCAAGGCGACAGTGCTGACTACTAAGCCACAGTAAGAGTAACTGTACATAAACTGCATACAATCAATAGTCAATCAACAGTCTCATTACATTTTTGTATTCCAATCCATTGCAGGCCACACAAGCATACACACTCACTCACACACTACGTGAAATTTTTAAACTCAAATAAGGAAACTTTTTTCTTAATTTACTCGGAGGGAACCCACCAAGCACAAGGATACAAACTACACATACACAGACCCAAACCAAGAATCGAACCCTGACCCTGGAGCTGTGATACTGCTGTGTAAATCACTATGTTGCAGTGCCACCTGAAGAAATAAATAGAGAGAGTAGAATAAAGATACACACAAAAAAAAAGTCATTTAATTTAATGATGTCATAAACAAATGTAGCAATGTTTCATCAATCCATGAAAGTGTGGTTGAAAACTGAGCTCAGTTCAATTTGAATGACAGAAGTGCACTGGGTCACTCCTCCAGTTGAATATCACTGAAGGCAGTGCTGCCATCTAGGGGCACTGTTACCAAACAACATTTAATCAGTCTCTTCAGTCTGAGTTACTGTACATGACCTGAATACAATGACTGAATGATTGAGTGAATAAATTATCTGAATGTATTAATTCTCATTCTACTCTGCTGTTGTAAGTTTCCAGTTCAGCCTATTACATCAATATGTGTGTTTTGACGCAAAGGAAACGTCACCAGCAGGTCATGCAATATTTTCAGGAGGTTTTTTTTTTTAAAGTCTCCTTTCATATATTTTTGTCTGCCCACACTCACTCACACAGTATGGGAAATTTCGAAACGCAAAGCCCATTATATCAATACGTGTGTTTGACGCAAAGGAAAAGAGAAAAGATGTGAAAGGTCACCAGTAGGTCATGCAATATTTTCGTGAGGGTTTTTTTTTTTTTTTTAATAAAGTTTCCTAATGTGTATTTTTGTCTGGTTGTCAGCTTAACTTCATATAAACTTCAAAAATCATATGCAAATGTAATAAGATAATGACACACAGTGCATCGCTGATTTCTGTCAGCTAATGAAATGTGTTTTATATTTACATCATATGAATGATCAAGTGTCGGTGCATTGCTTATCCGAAGAAGAGCTAGTATTATTATTCACGATGGGAACAAAGTGACCTGGCGGAGGCAGTATGATCCTTTGGCAGAGGTACTGTAGCTCAACGGTTAAGGCATTGAGCTACTAATCAAAGCTCCCTGCTGTTGAACCCTTTGAGCAAAGTCCTTAACCCTCAACTGCTTATATGTGGAATGAGCTTAAAAGTAATTCACCCTGGATAAGGGTGTCTGATAAATGCTATACGTAAATGTAAATGAGTGCTAACCATGACACCACCATGCCACCATCCCCTAGCATTCATATTGATATTATTTTGACATGCACCACTTACGTAAACATTACTACAAACCACGTACACATGGCAAAGGTAGTACAAAACAGAGGGTCAGAGTTTCTGACCTGTGCAAAAATTATTCAGGAATGGTTTAAGGAACATGACAAATGTCTCAGTGCCAGATGAAACATCACTCCTTCAGATGTCTTGTAGAGTCCATGCCTCAATGGGTCAGCACTGTTTTGGTGGACCTAGACAAGGCAGTAGTATTTGGAAGGCAGTTTCTTTTATGCGTAATGTTTTTAGTGCACGTTCACACCTAACGGCACTTTATCATATTCAATCCACATACTAGAATGTTAACAGTAACCAGAGCTCAGGATCAAACCTTGGACTGTAGAGCTGTAGAGCAGCAATATTACCCATTGCGTCACTGTGCCACACCCTTGGAGCATTCAAATACTGTTAAGTGTATTTGCATTTATAGCTAAGCAGGCAAATGTCATTTGTGCTGTTCATACATGCTCGTCAGTATGGATTCTAGCAAGGAGCAATGATTGTGATTGTGCAAGCACCTGCACTGGCCTGTACTGTAAGTAAGTCGATAAAACACAGCCTGTAATAGAGCACCTGTCTATACTACCCACCCATAGTGGCACTACAGCTTCACTCATCTCTGTAAAAGGTCATAATATTTTTGACATGCCATTCTCAAAGTAGTTGGAAGAATCTTTATGTTATACCCAGTGCTTACTTTACCTGCATTTAGGGCCTGGGGATGAAAGGTTTTGTAGACACCAATCCTCACCAACCCTCCTTCTTGTTTGACATTTTGACCTAGCTAGCCACAAGCCACTCTTATTTGAATACACATGTCACATACTTAAGCTATTCCTCTACATTCTGATAGGCTGCTGTGTCACGATGCCCACGTGGGTCACATGTGAACTGGATCAACCCACAGCCACAAACAAGAATGGCAAGTGATGGACAGAAATTTTAACAAATCACAAGACAATATGTTTATATTATTGGCTCATGATGGGTCCCTGATCTTCGTTGGCCCTGGGATACGAAGATCCTGTAGATCTTTCTGAAGATCTTTCCTGTAGATGTTTCCTGCATCAAATTCAAAACCCTGATGGACACCTACAAGGCTAAAAACAGCCCAGCACCCACATACGTACCTCTCGGCTCTAATCACACCTTGCACCGCGCCACGGTCCCTCCGCACTGCTCGGCTGGTAACACCATGTCTCAGAGATCGAGGAAGATGTGCATCTAGACTCTTTTCTGTTCTGGCACCTAGATGGTGGAATGAACTTCCTCTTGAGGTCTGTAAAGCTGAGACACTTGCAATCTTTAAACGACGACTTAAGACACATCCGTTCTTCAGTACTTAGGTTAATCTCTCCCATATCCGCCCCCACTCCTCCAAAAAAAACTCTTCCCAACAGTGTTCGACTGGTACTTAGTTATCTTGTAACCCAGTGTAAGGTTCTATCCAATGACAAGGACTTAAACTTAAGCTCTTTTGTAAGACTCTCTGGATAAGAGCGTAAATGTAAATGTGATGTAAATGTGTATTAAGATGGTTGTACCATAATTCACAAAGTTCTTTTTTTAAGAAACAACCTTAAAAGATAGTAATGAATGTAGCAAGAGTTCAGTAGACCCCAGAATCCATTGGGGTTGACCAATGTAACCCCGAAAAAGTGCACCCATTAATAGACATTTAAACAAGCAGCAACATAGGATAAAGATTTTTCAATACGTACGGGTGTCATAGAACCTAGAGAACTTCCTGTCTGAGTTCTCTAGGTTCTAGACTTATTGTGGTCTTAGTAACGTCACTGGGATACTCTTCTAAACAGTCCTGGTTGGGGCAACTAGTCCACCTATAGGCCATTCCTAATGGGACAAACTTTGTTTAGACAATCAATCCTCCTCATGTTTTTCTTCCATGACACATGAGCAATTGATTTGAGGAACCCATGACCATCATTAGGTCTAAGTCAGTCAAATAGGTTACAAACTTGGGTGGAAAACAATGGTTTAGCCACAAGAACCATATGACCAGCAATACATGCAAAGTGAGCGTATCATTAGACATGCTGCTCTTCCACATGTTTTACTGAAGTGAGCAGAAGCAACAACAGACCTATCGAAGGCATTTATGTCTGCGCATACTGAGGTGATAGTGTGTCTAGCAATTTTTTGGTCACAAAGTTGCCCTGAGTTTTTAGGAGTTGACAGGGGTCCTGGGGTATGGGCATAAAAAAGGAACAATGCAGAAATTCTTTGATTGAGACTAAGCTGTGACTGTGCAGACAATGTAGTGGTTAGAACTGTCGCCTTGCACCTCCAGGGTCCGGGTTCGATTCCCGGCCAAGCTCGATTCTCGTCTCTGTGTGCATGGAGTTTACATGTTCTCCCCGTGCTTGTTGGGTTTTCTCCAGGTACTCCGGTTTCTTCCCACAGTGGAAAGATATGCAGGTTAGGCTAATTGGCGTTCCCAAATTGCCTGTAGTGTGTGAATGAATGTGTGTGAGTGTATGTGTGTGTGCCCTGTGATGGATTGGCACCCTGTCCAGGGTATACCCTGCCACGTGCCCTAAGTCTCCTGGGATAGGCTCCAGGTCCCCGCAACATTGAATCCAGGATAAAGCGGTATAGAAGATGAGTGAGAGTGAGTGAGACTAGGCCCCCTGCTGGGTCAACATGAGCATTACCACACTGGGACTATCCAAACCACACAGCACACCATAAAAAAAAACCTCACAATCAATGCTGAGTGCCAAGGCAGTGGTGTTCCCAAAGGATTCAGGCACTGATTGCATGAGCTTGTCTTGAAATCAATCACTTGTAAGTGAATGAGTTTCATACTGTTTCACCAGGCAACAATATAAATGCATGAGAAATATATTCAGTGTGGCGGACGAGATAAGAGAAGTGCATTTTCAGTCTTGGAGAAAAGGTGTCCTGTATCTCTAAGCACAGTTATGAGCCGTTAAGTTGATCAATCCACCTGGTGTAATGTATACTTTACGTGGGCTATTGTGTAATAGTCTATTAGTGCAAATAGTACAATACAGGTGATTGGTGATTGGGATTAAGCTGCAAATGTTTCGGTTATATGCACGGACACTCTCACATTCAAATTACAAAGTCTTGCCTCGTACGTTTGTCTATAAGTCCTGAGCGTTCTAATTAGTGTTTATCGTGTACCATTGCCTAGGATTTTCCATCTCTCTCCTGCATTTTTGCCCTTTAAACTGTGTTCTATCTTGATTGTGTTTCTGACATTTTGCCTGGCGTACTGAATGTTTATTTTGAAATAGCTCATGGAGATTGTTCTAGAATTAAATTGGAATTGTGTACTGACTGGAGCAACAACATTATTATGTCATTACTCACTCATATGATTGTATCTCTTTGAATTCATATGAGGTGCGAACCCAGAGCTCTGACAGCTTAATGAACACTTTACTAATATAATAGTTTTTAATCACCATTTTAAAACATCACATTCAGTGTCATACACCAGCTTTAATACATTTGCTCCATGTTGGTTCAGGGAATTTTGATAGAAATGTTCCGGTTTTTGTTTATATTCCTTTGGATGATACTTGACGTACAGTAGGAGTCTGGATAGCTATTGCGATTCAGACAAGATCTCTCAGCTGACTGTGCCTGGTTTAATCTAGTTTTGGATGACAGATTTCCAAAGGACAGCAGTTGCACCTTAAAAAGCACAGGTCAGAAGCTCTCACCTTCTGTTTTGGAGCACCCTCATATTCACTTTCCATACAAACAACTACTATTCGGACTATTCTCCATGAAGATCCTGTAATTTGTAAATGACCCCAGAGGAGTCGGCATGAACAAATGATTGGCAAATGGCTGGTGTTGGTACAGTCACTTCCACCTGACTAAGCTCAACATGCCAAAATGTTGTGCACTTTAGTTTAAGTAATATTACTTAGGTGGCATAAATATATGTTACTCTTGTACTGTAAAAAAACAAAACATATAATTAAGTCATGATCACTTTGGTGCCCATGGACAACAGGTACATTTTTTAACATTTACAGCACTTG
>JAQMYG010000033.1:7056987-7074941 GCA_030014215.1 Clariallabes teugelsi
TGTACTTCAGTAAAAGTTCATTAAAGTAACAGTACTTTTACTTAAGTACAAAATTTTATTACTCTTTCCACCTCTGCGTCTGATATGATATTATTAGGATACGTAGGTGCTGATTTGAGTTGCATTGCGATTTGTTAAGTATCACGTTCCTGTTAGTATCACGATTCTAGCATCATGATGACTTGCAGGATTATCAGATGAAAAAATTTATAAAAATTAAAAATGTATTTAAAAACAGTTATTTTGGAGTCATAAGTTGCCACACAAAAGAATTGCAATATCTACAGTAATACACAAAAGAATCACAATTTTCCCCATCGCTATAGCCTAGTATTTCACCAAGTTATAATATAATAACAGAGCACTTAAACGGAATTCTAACCATTTTCTTTAATAAAACACAACATACAGTATAATCCATGCAAGAATGTAGAACATGTAGATATTATCCCCTAAATAGAATTAACAAGTAATTTAATACAGCATGTGATGTGATGTTACATGGAATTACTGTAAAAATCCTAACAGAAGTGAAAGTGAAGGTAAAGTTCCAAAGGGGAATTCATGACCCAGAGTTAGATATGCTTAGGCATGGATGACACAGCTCAATTAACTAGCTATCAGGTTGTATATTTGTCTTCAGTATTAATCATTATATGAGAAACCAGTGCCCTGACGAAGCCCAGCCCAAAGTGTTGTGAGGCACAGTGGCAACATTTGCATAACATAGCCTGTACAAATAAAAAACTGATCCACTTTACGTGCAAAATCCATTCGTCCATTCAACTTTAAAAACTATTTATCCTGCTCAGAGTCATGGTGGAATCCTGGGAGTATGGATACATAGTGGGACTGCTTCCTGTTGGGGACATAGGTCCATCACAAACCACAATACCCATACACACTCATACACACTTAGGGGCAATTTACATTTATACAGTATGGTTTAGGGAGGTGGAAGAATTCTAAACACTAATTCATACTCATGAATGAGGATCAAGTAGAGGGGAAAGAAAGAGATTCAACTACTATTCAGCAGTGACCTTTGACCTCGAGTTGAACTCTGGAGATGAATAATAGGAAATAAACTAGTGCATATGAAGGATTGCGTGTGTGTGGTGTGTGTACTGTATGTACAGTCCATAAGTGTGTGTGTGTCTATAAAAAAAAAAAAACTGGCTGTGACTGTGTATGTATGATATACTGTATGTATGAACAGACCATGAGTTTGTGTGTGTGTGTCTATAGATATTGTCTAAACGTGAATATGTCTGAACATTTTGTAATGGGGCTACAGTATGAGAGACTGTGTGTGCGTGTGTGTATGTACAGTCCATGAGTGTGTGTGTGTGTGTGTGTGCGTGCGTGTCTATGGAAAGGGTATGTGTCTGTGACTGTGTATGTACAGTGTATATACTGTATGAACAGACCATGAATGTGTGTGCATGTGTCTAGAGAAATTTGTAAGTAACTCCTGGACCACATCCTGACTGATGGCAGCCACTTATTTATGACTTTTTATTAAGTATTAATTTATTACTAGTACTGTATTAGTTTATTTCCTATTATTCCTATTATTAATCTCCAGAGTTCAGCTAAAGGCCGACGGTCACTGCTGAGTGATAGTTAATTGAAGCTTATTTCCCATATTTGAAAGCATCAGTCCTGTGTCATGCCAACAGTAAAGTATCCTGAGAACATTCATGTCTGGGGTTGCATCTCAGCCAAGGGAGAGGGCTCACTCGCAATTTTGCCATCCTCCAAGAGCAACTTCTCCCAACCATCCAAGAACAGTTTGCTGATGAACAATGCCGTTTTCCAGCATGATGAAGCACCATTTCCATAAGGCAAGATGAATACTAAATAAGTATTTGTGTCGATCGCAAAACTTTGGGCCACAGCTGTACATATGAAGAGATTGATTTTATTACACTGTGTGCATGTCTGTGTGTGTGTGTGTGTGTTCATAGAAAGAGTATGTGCTCATGACTGTGCATGTACAGTATATGTAGAGACAGAGACCATGGGTGTGTACGAGTGTGTGTGTGTGTCTACATTGTTTGCTTTATTCCTATTTACACCATAAACCTTAATCAATATAGCTAAGTGTACACATATCCCCAATGGTCTCACACACAGATGTGTATTACTGTAGGCCTAGAAATAATGATATATGTGTGTGTGTGTGTGTCAGCCATCTTCCATGCTTGCAATCCTATACAACTTCAGCGTGTTCTCAAACGCTTAACCGAGCACAAGCACAGCATGACAAAAAATAGAAAAAGAAAAGAGAAAAGAAAAAGCATCAGCGCTGAATTAACACCTACAGTGTCTGAGGGTTCGTGTAAGTGTTGATTGATGCAAGAGCAAGTCAAGACAAACAGCAGCTCTAACAGCTTTCCTTTCTGCCTTTCTGCATTTTCACTCTGCCACACTGGCACGTTTAGACTTGCTGTGCTCCAGAAAGTCTCATGCAGAGACGACTTCACATGCCTCACTTCTCTTTCTCATCCGTCAGAAGTTTAACTAGAAAAGGAAAAAAGCACCGTTTCCCACGCAAACGCTTCAGAGCCTATTAAAGATTCAACTCCTGTGAAATAAAAATGTATGACCTATAAATATTAATACAAAGCCTTTGTCATGGAGGAATCCGGCTTTTAAATAATTAACAGTGTTTGTGCAAGTTCAGGGTGAATAACTACCAGGAAGTTCATTGTTTAGCCAAAAAAAAAAGAAGGTTTGTTTGATAGCCTTTTTAAAACTACAGTACAGGTGGTGAAACCTTAACCAGGCCGGGTCTCCATGGAGACGGGTGACGTAACGAAAACGAGCGCGTGGAAGTAAACAATTTAGACAAGTCATTATGGATTAAAAGCATATTATTTTAGTTTTAGGTGTATATGTTAAATATTAAATCGCAGGAAATTAAAAAACAAAACAAAAAAAAAACCGCCGCGTGTAATGTGACCCGTGTTACCACCGCGGATATTCATCCCGATTGAATAACACGCACGCGGACCGGCTGAAGCTCCGCCCACAGCCCTGATAAATAACCCGCGAGACAAACTTTCGCTTTAGAAGTTCAGAAGTGGTTCAGACGCCGAGGAGGAACAAAGCGATCAGAATTAAATAAACATGCGGTTCTGCAGTTTGCTCACTGCGGTCATCTTCGCGCTCCTGCGGGACAGCACTGGTAAATATCTCTGTATAACATCATCATCATAATAATAATAATAATAATGATAATAAAAGCCTGAGTGGGTTTTTTTTTCTGTTTCAGTATGTTGTGTTTTTTTTTTTCCACTAATATCTTATTTTCTTGGTATGATGTGAAATCAAAACAGTATCTTAGTGAGCGAGTCTTTCAAAGTTTTCTGTGAAATATTAATAGCTAATATTAAATAAATATCAAAGGAATCAATTAAGTGACTTAGTGCTTATGTGTTAGTGGACATTCAAAAATAACAAGAAATTCAGAAAGGACATTTTATTCAGAACTCCAGAACACCTCTTACTGTAGTTAACAGGTTTAAATTGGGTTGTGGAATTATAGAGAGCTGTTGCACATTGAACATTGTCGTTCGTGGGGAAACACCGGTTACTGTAGAAATAAAAAGCAGAAGAGACAATTTAAATGTCATGGAGTCATGTGAGGGAACTACAGTATATTCTGTTCACGACGACAACAACAACAACAACAAAAACAAGAAGTTCACGTGCAGCTAGGTTTCCCCTCCACGCCTTATCTTACTGCGCCATAACAAAGTGCCAACTTCCTGTTTCTGACCAACAGCAGAACAGGACTGTGCATTTCCATTGAACTAATTCCTTAATTCGAAAACAATACACTAAAGGCGAATCTGGTAGTTACTGTAAGAGAATAAACAAACAAACATAAAACAAATAAACAACTAAATATCAAATAAATAAGTTAGAGATGTTAAAAAAGACTACAATTTCCACCGTGCTTCTAAAATAAACTATATATATATATATATATATATATATATATATAATCATATTGAGCAGAGAGTACGTCTACTACACTGTTCCCTTTTTGTCCTTTTCTCCTTCTCTGTTCACTCACCCTACAACAAGTCCGCCATCTTGTATATCACAGGAGTTGAATAGCCGGTTTCACACACAACTGTTTTTTCATAACTCAAAACCTGCTCGCGCCTGAAGGGCATAACTGGTACAAAGAACAAAAAGTGTCCTTGATTGTTCAGCTTAACAGTCTGAACAGAACTGACTAAGCTCCTTTAAACCTTCTACAGAATCTTCAGCTAGATTCTAGTGATAGTCAGAGTACATGACCACACACGTTACAGATCCAAAGCATGGAAACCAAGCAAAGATTTTTTTTTTTATTGAGTCGGAAATATTGTTGTTAAATTTCGTCAATTCCAGTGTAGTTAAGCAAGTTGAAACTTCCTCTGTATGTATTGCAACATGCCTGGTGGAGCGGCAATGTAGTAACTGGGGGTGTAGTTTTGTTTCTGAGCCAGAAAAACAATCTAAACAGTGAGAAAGTTTACTGATATCAATATTTCATGTCAATTCTGGGAATCTTTCAAATGACAAGATTATTACAGGCCTTACAAAAATAAAACGTACAGCAATGTAACGTATAATATTGCACCACAGCAACACAATATATATATATATATATTTTATATTTTAATATATTACACTGGACAACAGGTGGCCTAGTGGCCTAGCGGTTAGCACTGTTGCCTTGCACGTCAAGGGTCCTGGTTCGATTCCCGCCTCTGTGTGCATGGAGTTTGCATGTTCTTTTCGTGCTTGGTGGGTTTCCCCTGGATACTCAAACATACATGCAGATTAGACTAATTGGCATTTCCAAATTGCCCACAGTGTGTGAGTGTGTGTATACAGTATGTTTGTGTCCTGCGATGGATTGTCCACCGTATACCCCACCTCGTGCCCTAAGTCTCCTGGGATAGCCTCAAGTTTCCCCACGACCCTGTATACAAGATTAAGAGGTGACACTAAACAACAACTGTTAAAACTTTCTTTGTGTCAGAGATGAACATTGATAAATTATTATGTATTTTTTTAACTGGCTTAAAACAAGTAAAACTATTTATTAGCTATTAGGTTTTCATTTTAGGTGCATATTTGTACGCTGTACACGTAATACAGTGATAATAAGAAATTGTCATTTTTTAAATAAACGTCGCAGATATAAAAGAGGCACATATTATATACTGAATAAGATATTTCCATTTTGTTTTAGAAATTACATAACATTTTGCTTATTTGTATAAAAATCCATATTCAGATGTGGTGAGCTTATAATGCAAGACTCATACAGCAAATGACCTGTGTTTACACTTTCTTATTAATACCGTATTACTACGTATATAGTATACAGTATATACAACTCTACAATAAAAACCCAGATATCAAGAAAACTGTAGCTAATCAATAGTTTTAACTGTCCTGTAATGAGTCAGCTCATTAAAACATAAAATAATTAGAAGCTTTAGGCTCTGAAGCAAATAAGGTCTTAAAATTTGTTGTCCGGAGTATTCCTTGAATGGAGCATCTGTTCTTAGTTTTCAGCAGTAATCCTCCAGCTGTAAACATTGATGGGCTCTGTTTGCCTTGATAGCTGATGAAATTGCGCACCATACTCATGGTTTCCTACTCCACAATTTAGTGGTAAAAAATTTAGTATCGATCTACAGTATATATGACTCTATTTATGTATTTCACGTTTCAGCTACATCACTTTAAAACCTATCGACTCGAATACTCGGTTAATCTCAGGGATTCCCATCAGGCTCATTAATACAGGAACGGTGGTGTACAGTATAAACATTGTTTTCATTTTCAGCAAACCAAAATTTGTTGTTTTGGAGGCATATTGGTTGTAGACCAGTGTCATAGTATATATATATATATTTTAAAAAATTTTTACGTTTAAATTAATTACTACACCCGATTTAAGTGTCTGACCAAGTCAAGTGCAAAATTATTGAATACGGATCATTTATTATGAGTCTGTTGTTGCAGACATCAAGTCCCATTGGATCTTTGCTAAAAAACATTTCACTGTCCTGTATTTGTTAAAAGAAGAACATCATTAACCTTTTAATTTGAATTGTCTTGTAGTCTGTATAGGTGTGTTCATATTTGTGCAATGTGTGTGTGTGTGTGTGTTTTGCAGCGTCCCTTTTCGTGCAGGGTCCTTCAGAAACAATCGTCGAGGGAGACACTGTGACTCTGGAATGTCTTGACTCGGAATCTGAGTTCAACATCAGCACCGTGCACTTTGAAAAACTATCCAGGGTGAGGGTCACTTATGCATCTGTGATCAAATATTTGCATCATAGTCCACTATCTCTTGCGTATAGCTTTAAATACTAAGGAAGCACTAAAGCAGACTGAAAGAGTAGTAAAGCTGGGTTCATTTATAAATCTGAACAGCTGATAAGGTTGAATATATTTGTTGTGAGCCAGGTCTTTCTTAGGTGACTCGTTATCACGGTGATTAGGTCCCTAATGCACGATCCTAACTGAGAAAAGGACACACCGGCGGAAATTGGAGGTGTGTTATTTAGGGAAGCTGTTCAAAAGAACCATCAGACAAATGCCAGGGAGACGTGTGTGTGTTTTAGGGGGCTACAGAGAACATTTATCACTTTGTTTAATTAAGACATCACGGCAATTGGTCTTGGGAGGATTCATGGCATCTGGCTCGGCACAGAAACTGTGTACGGTGTCATTGAAACTCGACGTTTATTCATTTCACAGATCTACGCTTCATAAATCTGTCAAACAGATTAATCTTTTAGGAAAATGATTGAGATATGAAATCTGTGCTAGGCATTGTTAAGTTTAAAAATGATGCGAGAGTCGAGTGTCCGGCTCGACACACTCGCCGAACCAGGAGAGAGGGGGAAAAAACACACACACACACACCCACACACACACATGCACATACACACATGCATGATGTGGCTGAATGTTCTCTCTGGTTTAATCACATTTTTAGCCAAATCCTTTGTGTCACGTACTTTTGTTATAAATTTACAGAGGTAGTTAACATATTCCAGGGAGAACAAAGAGAGAGGAAGTTGCATGAATATCCGTCCAGACGAGGGCTATAGGAAGTATCGCCATATACAGAATGAGGTAGCGCTGGAAAGGGTTTGACAGGAGAGACGGAGAACAAAGAAACCAAAGCCTGGGAAATTTCACAGTAGTGTCAGATAAACCCTAACAGCGGTTTACAGTAAAAGTCCTGTGTAATTAGACTTGGTTGTTTATGCTTCCGAGTGGCGCAGTGGTAAGGTGCTCGCCCTATCATCCGGAGATCGTGAGTTTGATTCCCGGGTGATGCTGTAACCTCTCGCAGCCGGAGGTCTAAAGAGAGCTGATTGGCCGAGCCCCCTCAGAGGGGAGTGATGAGAGGTACTTAGTGTTTCCACATTAATCACGGCTCTACAGCCAATCAGGGGCGTCTGTGAGCTCACGCAAGCGGAAGGAGCGGATAGCGCTTTCCTCCGAGTGTGTTACGCCGCCGCCAACGGTGCATGAGCGAGCCGTTCGAAAAGATGCGGTCGGCTGACATCATGTGGTTCGAAGGAAACATGTGATAGTCCTAGACCTTCCTGACTGAGTGGTAGTAGTAGCCTTAATGTGGGAGCCCCCTAGTGACGGGGAGGGATTGGACACGATTAAAATTACAGAGAAAATCGGGGAAAAATAAAAAGTGGTGGTTTAGTGAATCATTTGCGTGTAGTGACCCATGTTATGTGTCGTTCCTGCAGCACAGGCAGATTTGGCATCGGCTGGACTTATACGACTACGGCTATTATTACCGCCGCTGCTTCTGGTACGACGCGGAAGTGAGTAAAGATGACGGACGCCTGCGCCTTACCTTAGCGAGAGTCCAGACCTGGACTGCTGGAACGTTCCGCTGCGTGTCTGACAACCTGACTGAGGTGGACAATTCATCACTGCCCTTCAAGCTAACAGTGCACTGTGAGTTCTTTTTCCCTTGTGACATTGAGACTGATATGACATTTATTTGATACAGGCAAAATTTATGGACATGAACACACAAAGATAGCAGGGGTGTGTTCGCGCAGGTGCGAATGCAATGCAAATAAGAGGTAGAAATCAGGCTCATGCAACAGTGACTAACACACCATGTTCCCACGTGTAAACACCAGTCACATTTTCATGCATTGTTCAGGGAGATAATTTTATTGTAAATATGACTTCGTCGTCAACTCCACAACCCGACTGCAATTGTCAGGAGTGTACCGTGTAATTTCCAAACATGACATTTGCTGATCTAAGATACCTTGTGGCAATTATAGGTCATGTGACTTATGTTGAAAGTAGTATTTTGAGACTCGGCTGCCTGTAAGAGCTGAGGCTGTGAGAAAATTATTGTTCTTTCACTATGAGAGATCTGGGCTGGTGGACATGCTCTGTCTTTAAACAAGCCGATAATGGTGGCTTATCAGAAAAACGTAGTGGGGTAAATGGAAGGATTAATGGAAATGGGTCAATACACACATATATGAAACAAAAAACAAAAAATCCCATTCCATGTGTTATTATGTTGAGCCAAGGCTTCGCAGACTATAATTATTATTTCTATTGATCAGCCTCCTAGCAGTATGTTATTTGCTACTGTATAAAACCAAGCTTTTTCAACCATGTATCCGAGAACGAACCTCCATAATGCTGCAGAGGAGCATGATCACGTTACACATGAGGAATCAAAAGCATCCCATATAGCTCTTATGTCACGGAGTCAGTTAATATCAATTTAATATGCAGGATTTAAAACCTGTGACTTCTTTGTTTCTACTGTCCCAGTCTTGTGTGGTACTTTCACTGTGCACATGTTATGCATAAAGCAACATAAAGCTGACCGGGAACTGATTCACTGCCGATTTTTTGACCAAAGATTTTGATTTGTATCAGAAAATTTTTTATTCCAGCAAAGGATAAAGAAAAACACACAAAATCCATTAGTTGCAAAGGAAAATCCTAAACAAGACTAAGCTTTTGATGTTAAATGAGATTAAAGAAAATTCTGTTTTCGTCATCTGAGAAAAGAAACATTTGTGACGATGATAAAAGAGATTAAAGAAATGTCTATAGAATGTTTTTTGAAATGTTTTTAGGAATGTAAATAATGAGATTAAAGAATGTTAAATGAGATTAAAGAAATGTTTATAGAATGTTTTTAGAAATGTTTTTAGGAATGTAAATAATGAGATTAAAGAATGTTAAAAGAGATTAAAGAAATGTTTATAGAATGTTTTTTAGAAATGTTTTTAGAAATGTAAATAATGAGATTAAAGAATGTTACATGAGATTAAAGAAAATTCTGTTTTTGTCATCTGAGAAAAGTAACATTCGTTCACGAATGTTTCTTTTCTCAGATGACGGAAACAGAATATTCTTTTAACATCATTAGAAAACCTACTTCATACTGTATAATCTGGCATGACGGACACGTTATGCCACATTCTGATGACAGCTGACACTGTACAGTGGCTTTATCTTTTAATCCATTGTTTTGTCCTCCACCAACCCCTTCAGATATTCGCGACGTGACGGTGAACAAGGCCGGAGCGACCTACCTCACCCGGTACCTCCCCCCACAAGACGAGCTGCGTGTGAAAGTAGGGGACGACGTCGAGCTGGAATGCTCTACCACCGCCTCGGAGACTCCTCAGTACTCCTGGCTCAAAGAGGTAAGAGACAGATTAGGAACGTGTGTGAAATGGCAATGCTGGAATGTGATAAGGAATACGGTACATTACTCTGTCTGTGAATACTGCAGCATAAAGAGGGCAGTGAGAGGTTTTGCCTCCTGGTATGAATTTTTGTAAGACAAGATGCTCAAAAAGACATCGTGGTCACAATTTTGTAATGGCCTTGTCATCTAGAGAGTAAATAGAAATACTGCTCTAATGGCACCCCTGGGGTGCTTCTTTATCAAGATTTAAGGATCGTGCCCAACCTCATCAAATATCATAAAATGAATTCTTAAGCTTGGCGGCATCTTGACAGCTTAATTTTGTTCCAAGTCCATTAAAAATCAATGAAAGGGCACATCATGACAGCAGACCTGCTCAGGATGACATAGTTAACATTATGAGACTCCACGTAGAATGTGACAAGGTCTAATACTTTTTCAGATTAATCAGGACTTTTAATGGAAATTTTATGAGGAAAAGTGCTCGATCCCTTACCCAGTACCAGAGTCGGTCTTTGTTCAGTGATCTCTGGTTCTTTTGTAGATTCAGATATGTTTCGATTTGAAGGGACCCTGCTGTGCAAAGTTGAAATGAAGTAATGGCAGTGAAGTAGTGTGTGTGTTCTACATGAGTAAAACAGACGGAATGGCAGGGAGGCTAGAATGCATGATTTGCCAAATCATGTAAAATGCATGATTTGAGTGGTACAGTATTTCAGGAACATTAGCAGATGCATTTTTGAGACCTCTAAGACTTATGTTAACTTAGAAGGCGTTGGTTGGTTGGCTGTTACAGTAAGGCTCCTTATCCAAAGGTTGACGGTTCGAGCCCGAGTTCCACTAGGTTGTTGTTGTTAGTTCTTGAGCGAGGCCCTTAACTCTGTCTGATCCAGGGGGCGCCGTATAATAGCTGACCCTGCGCTCTGACCCCGGCCTACTAACAAAGCTGCGAAAAATATAGAATTGCAGTAATGTATACTGTATGTGAGGAATAAAGGCTGAACTTAGCTTAAAAAGGAGTATAGTATGGTACATTTAAACATACGAGCAAACAGGGCGTTTGTTTTGTGTCAGTGGTTTAGCAGCAGGATTAGCAGATGCAAAGCTGCGATCATGAAAAAAACGAACTCTTCATTTAGTTTTATTACGCTTTGTTTAACAAGCTTCAAACAGTCTTCAATTGCCAAAATAATTTGTATGGTAATGTTGAGGCTCTCGATTTCTTTCTGCCGTACTTTCTGTTCTGTAGCGCTTTTTTCTCCATCATTACTCTATTTTTAACTACAGTTTAAATCTGTATCTGTGTCACTCCGCAGGGAGAGGACTGGGTGGTTCCCTCCAATAAGCTCAAGCTGAAGCAAGTGCGCGAGCAGGACAGCGGGGAATATACCTGCACGGCTCAGCACCCATCTGTGAGCTCCCTCGTCAAGAAGCGAACCATCAGCCTCACTGTCCTGCCAGGTCAGTCATACCTGTAGGAGGCGCCGCAGAGCTGGTGAAAAGGCCCAGCAGCTAACTAACTAATTGCTCTGTGGGCTGTACGGAGTCTAGTATTAATAGTTATACCGTACGTGTGAAGTATGTTTTGATGCGTGACCTCTGATGAGTCACTGAATGTACTCGTGTGTTCGCTAAAGGGTTACGCCTACAATTACGGTGTTAAATGGTTGGGTAGAGCTCTGGGTGGGTAGAGACCGTGCTTAAGAAGTTATTAACAAGGAAAGAAACAAGGTTTGATTTGGTTTGTGTTTCACAGAGGACGCCGCGTGGTATGAAACGACTTCAGGCCGCATTTATCTCTTCCTGTCTGCAACAATGGCGCTTCTTGTGGTTGCCATCCTGACCACGACGGTCTTCTTGTGCCGCCGGTCCAGACAGAACAAGAGCAAGGGCCCGATGTAAGTAGCACTCACCGGTCTGAGAGTATATGTGCACTTTCAGTATGAGCCATCTGGGTAATTCAACACGTGTGATTCAAATTTCATATTCAAATTTATTCTCGTAATGGGCACAACCACAGACAGTATGATTTACAGGGAAATGCTTATATATGACAGTCTGTGACCTAAAACGAAGAGATAGGATAGAACAGAAAGATTTCACTACAATACAAGGAAAATTACAGTAGAGGAACACAATTAAGGCGGCACAGTAGTGTAGTGGTTGGCACTGTCGCCTTGCACCCGGGCAGGGTTCGATTCTCGCCACTGTGTCTGTGTACATGGAGTTTGCATGCTCTCAAAGACATGCAGATTTGGCTAATTGGTATTCCTAAATTGCCCATAGTGTGTGAATGTTGACTGGAGGTCTTACTATGGGTGTGAAAACAGAAATAAATACACCACTGGTCACCATTGGCCTCCTCGGGCACTAGTTGGACTACAGAGGTTCCTGGATGGATGGAATACAATTAAACTAAAGATAGAATTTCCAAAAAAACAAAAAAAACAAATATTTTTTTATGGTATGTAATGGTATAATTTTTTTTATTTAATACATTTTATTTTATTATTTTTTTTATTTATCTACAAATTTACAGATTTACAAAAGTTACAATACAATACAATATAATTAAAATAGAAATATGAAAAATAGAAAAGTTACACAGAATGTTCAAAGTGTACAGTATAAAAATATAAAAACACTTTAGAAGGGGAAAGATATGGCGTGTGAGTATGACAGCAATAATTGAAAGATGAATTATAGAATGAAATGATGTGTGTGTGTGTGTGTGTGTGTGTGTGTGTGTGTGTGTGTGTGTGTGTGTCAGCAGCGTTGAGATGTTGTTTAGGTCTGCTCCTAACACCTTTATTTCATGAATTTGTCATTTATCATTTTCACTAGTTAATCCATCTTAGGCAACAGTGTCATTTCTTGAAGGTATCTTTACGGTCAACATCTGCTCTCGAGTAACAGGATTAAAATTAGCAGCGTTTTGGCAGAGAATAAGCACATACAGGACAGTACACATACTGTAATGTGTAAATTGCACAAAGACAATTGGGGCTTTTTTAGTAATTCTTAAAAGTTACTAATAATCCTTAGAGGTCTAATTTGGGTAACACACCTGTTCTTTCAGAATGACCTCATCAGTTATTATAACAATAGTAACTAATAATTAATCATTAAAAAATACGAAGAATTCTTCATGTCCCTTGAGGTCTGGATGATGTGACATGATACATAAAGTAGAACATGTGAATATGTGGAAGGTTGCAAAGATGTCATAAAGGACAATAAAAGGAACATCTTTCATAAGCTCTAAATGGATGCCTTATGAGAACGGATGAGCATGAGATGTTAAATGGATTCACACATAGATGTCAAAAAGTATTTTAAAATAATATTTAACAACAAAAAAAAATAAATCAGAAAGTAAGACCAGCGCCATCTGTGCATCCCTTTTTCATTTACAGCATTTGGAAGATGCCTTTAGAGATAGACTTATGTTTTTATCTCATTATACTGTACATCTGAGCAGTTGAGGGTTAAGGGCCTTGCTCAAGGGATTAACTGGGGCAACTTGGTGGTGCTGGGATTTGAACCTGCATCCTTTCAGGCCATAGTCCAAGACCTTAACCACTGAGCTACCCCTGACACACCCGAGCCTTTTTTCAATTCCGTTGTGTTCTTTTAAAACCTTTATTCTTTTTTTCTTTCTTTTTTTTTTTTTTTAAATAAATGCCTTTCTTTTCTCTGCTTCTAATTCTTATTCTGATCTTTTCTCTTTTCCAGCGATGACCACTCCCAGAAGAAGCCTATCTACAGGAACAGCGTGGAATCTCTGGTTTCCACAGCTGGAGACAAACAACCACTGGTCTAATGAGTGAGATGGAGAGGGGTGAGAGAAGAGAGGTGGATGAGGACAGTGAGTGTTGAAGTTTAGGAGAGAAAGAACCTGCTAGATTGGATAAGAGATGGTTTGTTAGTGAAACGCAGGCCGTGAATTGTATTGAAGACAGTAGGAAAAGGGTGTGTGGACTTGATAGGCAGACATGATTGTTTCATGGTAATGGTTCCAATTCAGCAGGTTTGGCAGCAGTACTCCTCGACTAAAGGTGTGCAATTTTCTCTGTATTGATTCACAACCCAACAAAATTGAGATTCACGCCTGTTGTCAAAGACAGGCACTGCGAATACTGGTGTGAGCTTTAAATCTCTGATCTTTTTCAGATATACCACTTTCCTGCTGGTCACTCTTCCAGCCTTGAGTTGTAAACAAGTCTCTTTTTCTGGCAGCATCATTTTGTTAGACAATCATTCTGGTGGACACAATATAATACAGTAACTTTAGGTGAAGTGTTTATTCGTGGGCTCTCGATTCTACCTGACAGCACCTTTATTAAATGCAACTGTAAGACTATATGAAAAATATGATAGCACTTTAAATCTTTTACACCGTGTTTGATCATTGCTTTGTACTTTTGAAAGTTACATTAAACATCTTTTAAAATACATTTCAAACTTGTCATTCTTCTTGCTGATTTTGTAAAGCTGTCTATAAATGTTTATTCTGGAAACAAGTGTGGTGCAACGGAAAAAACTCTCGCGCTATGATCAGGAGATAGTCCTGGGCGTCTGTGGGCATCGTCCTTCATGGGAAACAAGGTAGATTGCTCTTTCCTCTCTGCTCTGTGATACAGCACGAGCAGCAGATTGGAAAACAGCAGCTGATTAGAAAACATCTAGGAAATGTATTTAGGTGTGGATTACGGGAGGTGAAAGGAAAATAGTTTGCTATGAAAAAGAAGGGAAAAAAGGTCATTTTTGTACTCTACACTCCTAGAAACCAATCACCTCACATGTAAGACACCGAACAAATGTCTCAGTGATTTTTCACCAGAAGCCTTTCAGACCCACACAGCCACAAAGCACACTAGGGTTCATATGGTACACTGTAGATTGAGACACAGCCCAATCAGTCACTTATTATTCACTTACTGTGACACTATTAATGTAAGATGTCATGGCAAAACAAACCACTGCCTTGTTTTCCTTAATTATTCATATATGTGAAGTAATTGCTCCCTAAACCTAATAACTGGTTGTGCCACCCTTGGCAGCAACAACTACAATCAAGTGTTTGTGATAACTGGCAATGAGTCTCTCACATCTCTGGGGAGGAATTTTGGCCCACTCTTCTATGCAGAATTGTTTTAATTCAGTCACATTGGAGGGTTTTCAAGCGTGAAGAGCCTTTTTAAGGATCTCAATCGGATTTAGGTCTCGACTTTGAGAAGGCCACTCCAAAACTATCTTATGAGCCACACAGACGTGGACTTGCTGGTGTGTTTCGGATCATTGTTCTGTTGCATAACCCAAGTGCGTTTGAGCTTGAGGCCACGAACTGATGGCTGGACATTCTTCTTTAGGATTTTCTGGTATTGATGGTTCCATCAATTATGGCAACTCGTCCAGGCTCTGAAGCTGCAAAGCAGCCAGAGAACATCATGCTACCACCACCATGTTTGACTATTGATGTAATGGTCTTTTTATGAAACAAAAGGTGAGCAATTACTTTTTCACATATGGCCAGACAGGTTTGGACAGCTTTTTTCCCTTTAATATGCATATTCATATACACTCACTCACAAAAGTGAGTACACCCCACTAATTTCCTTTGATCGTCTCAAAGGACAATATAGAAATACTATAGAAATTAAATTTGAATATGGTTTAGAGTGGTCAATGTGCACCTTGTATAACAGTATAGATTTACTGTCCTTTGAAAATAAACCAACATACATCCATTATTGTCAAAATAGCTGGCAACAAAAGTGAGTACACCCTAAGTGATAACAGCTGTACATCTTTAACCATGCAAAGTCACATGATCTATTCATCATGATCACATGTTTGTCAATGGGCGAGTATGTACCCAGACCTGAGCACCTGTGGGTCATCCTCAAACGGAAGCTGGCGAAGCGCCATGTGTCTAACATCCAGCAGCTCCATGATATCATTATAGAGGAGTGGAAGAGGATCCCAGCAACAACACGTGCAGCTCTGGTGAATTCCAGAGGATGTCCAGGAGGATTAAGGCCGTGCTAGATAACGATGGTGCTCGCACAAAATATTGACATTTTAGACACAGTTTTAACATTTTCACTTAGCGTGTACTCATTTTCATTGTCAGCTATTTAGACAATAAAGTCTGCATGTTGAGTTATTGTTAGTGGACAGTAAATCGGTACTGCTATACTATACATGCTGCACATTGACTAATTTAAAGTATATCCAATTTTAATTTCTATAGTATTGTCCCTTGAAAAAGTAGTTGCTGAAATGGTAAGGTGTGCACTCACATGTGTGAAGGTGTACTCACACCTGGTGAGATACTGTATATACGGAAAAATAAATCCTATAAATCCTGTGCTTGGTGGGTTTCCTCCAAGTAGTCCAGTTTCCTACCACAGTCCAAGGACATGCAGATGAGTTTGATTGGACTTCCCAAATTGCACACAGTATATGAATGTGTGTGCGCGTGTGGAAACCTCAAGGTTGTACCCCGTATCAAGGTTGAACCCCGCCTTGCCCCTTGTCTCTTGGGATAGGCATATATATACTTTCATAGGAATGTTCAGGACTTTCACAAAAAACCATATTTTTTGGGCGAATGCTACTACAAATCATTCCCAGTGTCATAAACGAGGTCGAGTACACAGTAATGTGAAGGTTTTCACAGAAATTTCATTACATGCATAATTTCTATAATTCTCAGGACACCTTTTCATCCTTTAGAACTCACTCAGGCACTGCCAAAGCTCTGCTTTTCAGTCATCTTTAGTGTTGTCTAATAAGAAGAGGATAATGCCTGTTCACCGTGCCTCAGGAGAACCTTCAACAGTAATAATTTTAGACAGAGCAGGCTAACTATCATCATGAAGAATCGCCAAATCCATAAAACCCTATTCCCCTTTCTTTAGAGTACTACATTATCTGACAGAGAATGAAGACACTCCTGAGACCTCTAAAGATTTAAAATCACCAAAGATATAAGCTCTATGTGTATGTGTTCAGCAAATGATTAGTGTAGGGCTGCCAAATTGCAGTCTTTTAATCAATGCAGGGCACATTTTGGGCTTTCAATCAATTACATCTTCTGCTCTGATCTTAATCAGAGCACGAGCTCAGAGCCTGATGCTATAAACCAAAGCAAAACAAAAAAGGCTGGAAATATCCTAAGGCAAGCTGTGGTTGCCAAACGTGGTAGCAAGGAATTGATTAGCGGCAAAAAAAAAAAAGAAAGAAAAAGAAGTCTGTTCTAAAGAAGAAAAACCTTAACAGGTAAAAATTGTCGCGTGGCAGGTTCCCCTATTTAAAAAAAAAAAAAATTACATTAAAAATGACATAAAAGTCCTATTATCCAAGAGTGCTGCATGACTGGTATCCTGTTTAATATTCTACAGATCTTCTGCCTCATTTGGAATTGCCTATATGGCACCCATCCATCTTTAACTACTACAGTTCTTATATTACCTCTTATATGACATTAACTGTAGTGAGGTGCAAAAATTCATTAATGTCCATGATATTATACCTACTAATTTGATTATTATTCTCTACACCGTTTTATGTTCAATTTTACTACCATGTGACTGACCGGGGATTGTCATTAATAATGCAGGAAGCAATTTTTTTTTTTTTTTTTTTTTTTTTTTTTTAAAAAAAGACCCTCTGTTATAGAGACTCACATCACAAAGCAAAACTGGGAAAATGTTATTGAGTTGATTTTTCATGTTCTTTATATCCTACGTTGCTAGTGTGCTTGGTTCTAAATGTAGTGGTGGTGGTGTGGAGTTCAATAGGCCTATGTCTTAAATCCCTGCAGCACCGTATTACACTCTCCATCCATCCATCCATCCATCCATCTAGGAACCTCTGTAGTCCAACTAGAGACCATGGTCAACGTTCACACACACATTAGCACACTATGGGCATTTTGGGAATGGAAATTAGCCTAATCTGCATGTCTTTGTGAGGAAAACCGGAGGCCCTGGAGCAAACCGGCTAAGCATAGGGGGAACGTGCAAACCCCATGCACACAGACCCAGAAATGGGAATCGATCCTGAACCCTGGAGGTGCAAGGCGACAATGCTAACAATGCTGACAATGGTGGGGTTGGAGATCTCGTCACATGGATGCCCCGTGTGTCTCTTTGGGATGCGTCTGGTGTCTGGGGATGGTTTCACTCTA
>JAQMYG010000033.1:7118397-7135319 GCA_030014215.1 Clariallabes teugelsi
AAATGCTTCAAATGAGGAAAAACATTTAACCAAAAGGACAGGACGAACTATTTTAAGCTTGAAACAGTCACAAAATATATATATATAAAAATATGACTATGTACTAGGTCAAGCTGCGGACCTTCCTCGCTTTTTCTGCTCATGGAGATGATCGGCTCTTCTGTATGCAAACTTGCCGAGTCATGTCAGACGTCTCTGCGGCAGATTTGATCATATAAACTTATTTAGCCTGATGGTGATGGTTTTACTTCCTTCACGTTTTATATTGTACTATATTTTACACAGATATATATATATATTTTTTTTTTTCTTGAAATAAATGCTTCAAATGAGGAAAAACATTTAACCAAAAGGACAGGACGAACTATTTTAAGCTTGAAACAGTCACAAAATACTTTCCATAATCTTAAATAAGGTTTAGTGTAATCCTGGATTCAGGATATTGTCTTTTCTCTCTCTCTCTCTCTCTGAGCAATTAGCTCAACACCAGTGCTGCGTCTCAGATGGTGATGGTGATGGTGATTCACTATCCACTATGTATCCCCTGCACTTGAGAATTTAATACCTGGTTTTTATAGCTCATACTTTATTTATACATCAGGATAAGTTATTGCATGCGAACACGCCTTCGTCTAAAGCACAGCTACGAGCATCCTTTTCCCCGGCCGCCGCCACCTCGGCCGTCCCTCGCTGAAAACATGAAAATAATTTTAGAGCACAGTGTATTTCTTTTTTTCTTTTTTACTTTCTTCTTCTTCTTTTTTTTTCTAATTTGTGTTGCATGAAACAAGACGTGCATTTCTTTAGCTGCACCACAGCCAGTATGAGTTTATGGAGTCATTTTTCCTTATTGTACTGACATATTAAACGTGTTTATTGAGTGCAATTTCATGAGCTGCGAATATAAAAGCAGAGCCAGGTAACGGAGGAAAAAAGCATTATGTAGATCTTTTTCTTTTTTTCTTCTTCTTTTTTTTTCTTTTGTTTTATTTTGCATGTAAGCAGCAGGACACGATTATCGTTATTGATGGATAACCCTGATATGCTATTAGAACTGTGTGTGTATGTGTGTGTGTGTGTGTGTGTGTGTGTCTGTGTGTGGGGAGGGGGATCGTAATAGATGGCAGCGATAACTTTTTAAAGATGAGTTCAATGAGTGATTGAAGAAGGTGATATTGTGGCAGGTGAAAGGAAAGCGCAGAGGGAAAGGTGAGTGTGTGTGTTTGGGGTGTGTGTGAGTGGATGTGTTAATTGCAAGAGATGTACTCCAAGCGCGGATGTTAGCGGTGTGTGTAATTCCGGAGGTCGGAAGGCTCATTGTGCAAATCAGTTTAATGATTCCTTACGACTTCAATTCGGGACCCAGGCAGCAGGTCAGACAAACTTACAGCACTATTGGTCAACTGGAATTACAAACCTCTCCTTGTCATTATCTTTTGCTCTCTCTCTCTCTCTCTCTCTTTCTTTCTTTCTTTCTTTCTTTCTGTCTCTCTCTTTCTCGCTCTCTCTCACTGTGTGTGTAATGATGCCAGAGCTGATGGAGAGGAGGAGAAAAGGAAGGAGAGCTGAGCTGGGGAGAGCTGAACAGCAGGTGTTGTGGAGTGTTCTGATGAGAGCTGATTATTATGATTACGCCACTGATAGCGACGATGATGATGGTGATGATGATGACGGCGAGAGATCGAGCGAGAGTGAGACGGAGAGCGAAAGGAGAAAAAGAGATGATTTGAATCTGAATGCCAAGCTGATGGGCACTCTTTTCTCCTTGCCGGCGTGCGGCTTGGCAGGCCTTTCACTTTCTTTCTCTTTCCCTCGCACCCTTCTTAGTGTATAACTCGGTCTTTATATCAATTTCTATTCAGCTCTATTCAGTGGGGCTTTAATGGCATGACTGCATCGGGTACAGTATTGCCAAAGACACACTTTCGCTGTTTCTCTATCTCTCTCTCTTTCTCTTTTTTTTTTTACACACATATTCAGCACACGTAGAGGGTGGTATTTAAATCACAACATGTGTGTTGGATGTCAAGCGAAACTGTCTCTGTGACCTTTTGCCACACCACACTTTTGAGTGTGAAGTCCACATGACACTGCCTGTGCATGCAAATTGCATATTGTACACACACACACACACACACACACACGTCACACCATCATACACATAAATATATACAGTACGATCAAAAAGTGCATACTCTGCTGTTTGAAAGTAATCAGGCACAGGCTTGTGGTGCATTCAAGCATGAAACTTGTGTGAATTTGTGTTTTTTTTTTGACATTGAAAAGAGGAATACGCCAGCCACTTAAGATATTAATCTCGTGAGGACATGGTTGCTAGGCGACGGGGAAACGCGGACGGCGTGCTCAAGTTGGCAAATAACCGATGTTAAACGAGCTACGTAGTACATTATGCCGTTTGTCATAATGTCGACACAAACATAGACAGTGTCAATATTTTCCCGCAGACGTGTCAGGAAATGATGTGTACTAGATTTAAATGGGGCCGTCCCAGTCAAGCGCTTGTGTTGAGACTGACACATTTTATCGTGGTTATGATTATGTCTTCCTACTTACTCTGTTTGGACTACATTAGGCTCAATCGTGACATCATCGCTATCTTTGGAATTGCATGTAGCTGCTAGGTGCAGAAACCGTACAACAAGGCAGACTTTGCAGACATTTGTAGAATATAAAGTAAGTTATAAGAGAGTTTTATGCATGAATTCATGAATTCATGACTCCAAAGGTTAGCAGTTAATGATGATTAGTTAATGTTAATGCACCTACTTTTGTATCTACCTGCATCAATGCATTTTAATGTATTGCATGTACGGATGTATGGATAGATATTTACACACATATGCATAATATGTTTAGCATCAGGACCATAACGTTATGGCTGGTACTGTACAGTCCATGCATCCGTATTAGGAATGGGAATCACCAGGGATCACCTGATATAAACAGTATTATCATGGTTCCTAGGTGCCGATTCGATTAACTCCTTCATAACGGCTCGGCGCCTTTTATTAATTGGTGGTTTTTAAGGCCGGTAACTCTAAATTTTGGTCTTGCTTTCCTTGGATGGTCTTCATGATCATCATGTGCACTTGCACATCTTGCAAGAACTGTTCCAGAACAGCTGACCTTCATGACTTAAAATAATAACCGATTGTTGCTGTTGTTACTTAATTACATAATACCGTACGTGTTATTTCATAGTACTTTATGGAAAATAAATCCAAAAATAACCTTGTGTCCAAACTTTTAACTGGTGCTATAAAGCTCTATCTATATCTAGATCGATTGATTGATTGATTGATTGATTGATCTCTTAAGCTTTTTTGATGTAAAATAGGTGAAGAAGCCAAGTACTTGTTCTCACATAAACGTAACGATTTTTATGCAGTAAGCAACTTCGTACAAGGTCGTCAGCCGTATCCAGACACCTGGACGCCCTGGGACAGACAAACTTTTAGATTACAGATGTCTGTGTGAGTGTGTGTGTGGCTGGCTTATAAATAGAGAAGAAGGATTTCGGGGCTTTACCTCTAATGCTGGCTCTGTCACTGTATTTTAAGTCCACTTTGCAAGGTGCTTTAATAAACCCTTGTCTTTGTCTGTCGCTGCAGTGTCTTCCTTTGCGATTTCCACAGCAATCGATGGACATATCGATAAGATTGATTATTTTTCCTTGTTAAAAATGATCTCAGTATGATTTATTATATTGGATTTGAAACGAAACTGTGATCATACAGTATGAACCACAGAAAGTGAAATCTTTCGCGTTCACAGTTGCATTCAGCATAGAGGTGTTTGGAAACACTCAGTCAATATACTAAGGCACTGACGACATGGGAATTTCCAGAGATTTCGAAATAAATGTTAAGTGAAAGTGATGTGTAGGTGAGCCATGGCGGTGGGTGGCGTATGAGGAAGAAGTAAATGAGAATTTGATCTATGAGTAAGTGTGTGTGTGTGTGTGTGTGTATGTGAGGGAGAGAGAGACACTCCTGGTTAATGCAGATGAATGTCAAAAGCTTTGCGCATTTCTTTGAGTGTGTAGATTCATAGGTCAAAAATGGGTCAACATCCTCTTTCCCTCTCTCTCTCTAACACACACACACACACACACACTGAAAACCTGTGTATAAACGTCTTGTTTTGTCTCTTTTTCTGACTCAGGACAAACCGTGGAGAGATTAGGGTTTGAAAAGTTAGATAACATGGGTGGTGCTCGTAGCCGAACGTTAATCATATGATGTCCAGGAAACGTATCATTTTCACTTTCACAATTAGCAACAGAAAGCCCCCACAATCCCCCCTGCCTTTTTTTTTGTTGAATCAGAGTGAAAATAAACACGAACAAGCTCAGTGACTAGAGACTAGAGCATTTCCATTACTCCTTCCCGTTTTCCATGTCACTTTAATGATGCAACGGTGGGAAACGTTTGGCACCCCGAACCCATTCATCCAAACAGGACGCAAAAAAAAAAAAAAAAGCGAACAAAAGCTAACAAAGTGGTCCCGTGTTCCAACCTGTCCTCCGCTCGGCCTGGCACACGTCCACTTGCAGCCGCGGGAAACTTGGCACAGAACGTCTATGCTGGCAGCAACGCTGTTCTCGGGTTCAGACTCGGCCTCGCCCTGTAGACGGACTTTAATCCCCAGGGGCTGCGAACGCACCTGATTCGGGATCAATGTTCCGAGATCAGGGGTGGGTTGTTTTTTTTGCAGCGTCGACAGTGCCTAATTAGACCAAATCTGCCTCTGAGATCTGCTTCTCTGAGATCGTGTTCTGGTCTTAACATTAATTGCTCGAAGCTGCGTAGAGAAAAACAGACCTCCTGTTTATGACACTTCTTTAGCTCGCCGATTAGAGCCAATTTGACGTTCTATAATCTTCACGTCTAAACATTTAGAAGAAAAGTTGAGGGAATAAACAAAAATACTAAGCTTACAGTCATAGAGATACAGGATACACACACATACTATATGTGGCCAGAAGTATGCGGACACCGGAACGTCACACAGATAGGTATTGTATTTTGTATGCTGAATCTGTAGGATTAAAATGAACTCTTACTGGAAATAAGACGTTCTGGAGTGGGATGCTCACAAGCTCGTATGGATGTGACAGTCATACTTTTGGACACATTGTGGACATATGCCGTTGTTAATCTTTTTGTTGAAAACATTTGAATGGTGCAAACGTGTTAAAGAAGGCCGTACTGTACATCTGTGAATGACGATCACTGCTGAGGTGGTCTGGAGCCCACTGCGGTTGTTCTCGTGAACATTCAGCGAGTTCACTCCCATCCTTCCTTCCTCCTGTTCTGCACCTGCACATTATAGGAACTCGGCCGGGAGTCCTCTACAGGCGACATCCTCCGTTCAGTCCATGCCATTTCCACATATTTGGGCCATTAAAAAAGTTCCTGGAAGGCCAGCGTTGCAGACGTGAAGCAGGCTGTCCGATCATCACTCTGAGCATGGTACTGAGCAGAGTCTTTCTACCTTGATGGTATCCAGGCTCTCGTGAAACGCTGAGATAAGTGCTTAAGTGTAGCAGGGGATTATATATAAAGAATCAAAAGTAGGGTGTTATTCTGCACAGTCAAAAGTCCCGGTTTGACTCGAACGCTTCTCGGAATATAAAAAGTGTGAATCGATTCTGAATTAAAAGAAAGACCAGCAAATGATCCATTAAATTGCATAATTGAATCATTCGCACAGCTCTTGTCATAACTATGGTTATAGATTTTGGCTAAGATTTTATTAGGATCAATTCGTACAGAAGCAATGACTTAAAATATGGCTGACATTGTGCTTTTCGTTCTGCTTTATTTGCTTGATATTGTTTGTGTGACACCAGAGAAGTAGAAGTGAAAAAGCTTATAGTCATATATATGCAGGTCTTCTCATGGTAATAACTGTTCGAAGGATTGTTGTTAGTAGTAGTAGTTAAATAAGTAGTAGTAGTATATTTTCGATTGCTGGTGGGAGGCCATATGATATTTCTGTCTGTTCCTCGTACAGTGTTACCTCTGCGTACAAACGCCCCGCCTCAAGGAATTCTGCCACCTGGGCACCCGAGCCGAGCCGAACCAAACGCCAAATCTTAATCAATTAAGATTAAGTGAGGTTTAATGTCTATTTATTTCATATCTCACTTAATTTGCATATCTTTTCGAAATGTTTTGATTGGTTTGATATGCAAAAATATGATTATAGTGGTGGAAATTGGTAATGTTGGTCATATTTTTGCGTGGCTGGAACGGATTATCTGCATTTACATTACTTCCTATGGGAAAATGCGTTTCACAATACGAAGAATTGGCCTCCGGTGCAGATCAAACCCGTATGCGGAGGTACAGTACCTGCTGTATTTAGATTATTTTATGTTTTATTTCCTTCTTTTCTTCTCATGTTGGAATTGGGATTATGGTGACACGTTGAAAAGCGGGGGGGGGAACCTTGCGGAGCCTAAAACCCCAACTGCTTGGAATTCCTCATGTTGCCCCGAGGTGACCCTGAGGCTAGCTGCCGGGATCTATGACAAAAGACAAAAGAAAAAAAGAAAAAGCAACATTTATGATGTTACCCTCCATCTGTAAAGGCTTTTACATTACGTACATAGAGTATATACACACGTACGCTGAGACCCGAGGCAGGATGCCGGGATGTTTTTACTCTGCTGATGAAAAGACAGAATGTGGACATGAGTAGAGAAGTTCTTTTCTCCAGAAGTGAAATGAGCAAATAACTACATGCCATACATACTGTAGCACCGGCAGCCTGTCTGGCTTTCTGTTGCTATTTTGCGTGACTTTTGTCTCTCTCTCTCTCTCTCTGTCTCTCTCATATTCCCTCTGTAATAAGAGGCAGCTCCTCCTGTTCTCTCAGGGTTACCGTTGATTTTGTGCCTCCTTATTTAAGGGTCAGTTCTCTCTACAAACTCTCTCTCTCTCTCTGTGTCTCATGCTTCTCTTCTTACATATCTCTTTCTTGGGTCTCTCTCATACTCGTCAATTGTATCAACTCGAGCGTGTGCAGTTAATTACACTGCGTGCTAATGAGTAGATAAATCTAATTGCACCTTCTCTCTCTCTCTCTCTCTCTCTCTGTTGCTTTGCTTCTTCTTAAGACGGGATTTGCGCCCTCTTGGGGGAAAAGAAAGTGTTCCGGGTTTTTTTTCCCCTCTAGATTCATTTTCCTCCCTCATCACTCAGCTTTCATGATGTGTGTGTGTATCGTGCATCTTGGTGCTCTGTGGTTGTGCGGAGGATAAATTCCGATTGCCGGAAGGGCAGATCACTGGCGCTGCTAGTTCAGGAGGATTGGCTGGTTAATTGGAGCTCTGCGCTGCATTTCCCTCGGGATGTGCACAGGAGATGTGTGTGTGTGTGTGTGTGTGTGTGTTTGTGTTTGCTGCTATTCCTGACATTAGTTAAGCACGAGCAATGATGGAGCTGTTTGATGGGATGAAAGGGGATCATGCTGCTGAAAGCCCCATGGGCTGCGGTGTCGGCGAATCGTTTTCAGCAGGCTCTCACGATTGCAGATGCGCAGCAATTTATAAGAGGCAAGGCTGGGGAAATATTAACGGCTTCAAACGCATGTGCCGCGACCGAAGATCCGGAGAAACGATGTGACAAAAACATGCCGTTCCATGTGGCGCGTTATGAATGAGCTCATGATGAACAGGTGGCTTGAATAAGCAGGATTGAGTGCAGGCCATAAAAGAAAAGAAATCAATACATCGATTTCGAGATTCAGGACCTGATTTATACATTTTCAGTGTTCGGTAGAGAAGCTCTTATCCAGAGCGAGTTACGTTTATCGCATTTATATAACTGAGGGTTTAGGGCCTTGCTCAAGGGACCAGAAGGGACGGCTTAGCGGGGCTGGGGTTTGAACTCGTGACCTTCTGAGCAGCAATCCAATATCTTAACCACTCAGCTACACATGCAGTAGGTTTGCATGCGGCTCGCAGGCTGTATTACTACCCGGGTGGAGAATTTTCGTCCCCATCATGGCCGGTGGTTTTTATGAAAATTAAGCATCTGTAACACCAAATTTAATCAAATTCAAAGACGTTTATTTTTCCGACTGAACGGATATGTCTGATTTGAGTGCAGTAGCAATACAAATAAGAGGCTTTCTTTTAATATAAATAAAACCAGATTTCTGGCATCTTTTTAAATACTCTGAAATTCATGAAAGGAAAATGCTTTTAATTCTCCAAAGGAAAAAAAATAATAAAGCCCACGCAGACATAGAGCTGCATATCTCCGCTGTATCTCCAAAAATGTTCATTTCATTCATTTGAATTTTAATGAATGTTTTTTTCTTGTTGTTGTTGTTGTTGTTGTTTGTTTGTTGGTGTTAAATAAACATCTTAACGAAAAGAATCCTAATGAAATGCTTCTTCAAGGATCCCCCAGTTTTGATCTTTCCCTGATTCTGTGATGTTTTAGGAACGTAACAGCTCCAAAGATTAAAAAAAGACTTTAAGAAAAATAAGAAACAAATAAAAAAGTTAAAAGTCTAATCAAATATTAATACTGTTGGCTGTTGTTGCTAACGCAAAACAGATTTGATCCCTGATCTTTTCTAATTTGTTTATTTATTATTTTAAAAGACATTACTCAATCTTCTTATAAAGTTCTAGGAAGTTGATCTGACTGAGACAAACTCGTTCAAGTCAAACCAGGACTTTTGAGGACTTGTGCAGAATAACAGAAACGCTTTATATAATTCTCTTTTTCACTAGTGCTTTGATACCATCAAGTCTTCTCAGTACCAGGATCAGAGACATGATTGGACTGCCTGCTTCATGTTTGAAACTCTGGCCTCCCAGGAACTCCAATAACGGCACATGTGGAGTGAGGTCAGGGCTGTACATGGGATGTCGCAAGAACTCGCAGCCGAGTTCCTGTAAAGTGCAAGTGGTGTTGGTGAATGATCGTGTGTTCAGTTCTCACAGACAGATTCGTATCTTGAGCGAGTTGTGTGTTGATTTTCAGGGATCGGGTGATCCACCCACTCAACGTTCACGGGAACGACTGCAGTGGGCTCTGAGCCACTTCGGCTGCCGTCGCCATTCACGGAAGTACAGTATGGCCTACTTTAAAACGTTTGCACTGTTCAAATGTTCTACTGCGGCTTCACTTCTGTAAATGACAGTCCCAGTTTGACATGAACGCCTCTCGGATCTCCTGAAGTAGACGACGTTCTGCAGTTAAATACATTTTCTGTAACTTTGTGTTAGATTTTGTGACTATATAATGCTTTTTTCTGTGTTTCCAGTGTTATAGTGATAAAAAGCAAGCAAGCAAGCAGGCAAAACAAAAAACAAACAAACAAAAGAACCTTAAAACAAACCTTTCCAGTTTAGGTTGTGCCCACATCCATCTGTTTGAGCTTAATATAGATCCAGATTGAGATATCTGCAGCACTGAACAGATACTGATAGCAGTGATCTGGTAAACAGCTGCGATTTGCTTAGCCTTTTTTCCCCCCTTGTGGAAGATACAGTGTCTGAAATGCAGGTGTAGTATTTCTTTCGCAAGTGATAATAATCAGAAAGAAAGAGAAAAGAGAAAAAACAGCGTATGGCTATACTGTATGTATTACTGCAGTTTAATATCTTTCATATGTATGGAGAGCGTACAGAAGTCCAGGATTTAATAAAACATTAAATGATGAATGTGAATACTCAGTATTCGAGATTCCGCACTATTTAAATGCAAGTGAATGCGTGACATTGACCAGGTCGTACAAAAGGTCGGATCCGAAAAGTCTGTAGAATCGGTGTCACTCTACTAATAAAGCAAAAAATGGAAATATAACAAAAGACAAAGAAACTTGCCAACATTTTCGAGATTCTAGTTCTCACTCAGGTTGTCGCTGATGATATCATTTCTAATGAATACCTTTGTGAAAAAGACGAAGCACTCCTGCTGTCAGACTTCTAAACCTCTTGGGTATATATTTCATATTCGCTTCACACCCGCAACTCATTAATTTGGAGTTCAGATTGCATTTGGAGCCGACGACTTTTTAAATTTTTCTATTTTTTTATTTTAATTTCCATTAAAGCTATCAAGAATGAATAGCATGCACAAAAGGTAGGAATAATAATGATAATAACAAAGAATAAGGATCAATTAGTGATAATAATCATATTTCAAATCTTGATGTGCATGGGTAAATCAGCACCTGAGTGTTCTTCCCGACACTTGTCATTCAGAGAAGGTACGAGCTCACATGTGCTGCCTCTAAGACATGTAAAGCGAGTAAGGCGATCTTTTTGAACTGTCATTTATGCACCGTCTGGAATCCTGGACTTGGCTTGGATCACGCTGATTGACAAGGAATGTCGTCTTTTCTGCCCGTCTTCAACTTCAGCAATAACTAGACTAGCGATCTCCTGACATCGGGCCAAATATGTAAACAATTTGGGTGCACAGAACGAACCTCTTGATGACATGCCATAATAACAGCTTTCGCCAACTGCTGTTTCGAAAGGAGCTGTGATTTGTACTTGTGTTGAGTTTTAAGAAGAGCGAGAAAGAGCGAGTCAAGAGTCAAGACGCAGAGACAGGTTTATTTCAAGTGCTGTTATGTGACTATTCATATATTCAAAACTGCGTTCCGGTCGACTAGCAGTTCCCCGAGAAGTGGAGCGCGCAGGTTATTCAGCCATGTGAGGCAAGATTGCTTGGCATTGATTTTGTACACTATGCATTATGATCAAAGACAATAAAAAAAAAAAGTTATATTAATACTGTTTGTAAATCATCTACATATACATTAGTTGGTGAAAAAAATCGACGTATCAAGATTCTTTTTAGTGGAAATTTATGTATCGCCACAGTGTCTCAAGAATCAATTGTTTAAAATTATTTTTTAATTTTGCAGTAAGTCCCCAACATAAGAACGATTTCCGTTCAGAGAGCTCGTTCGTAAGTCCAGTTTGTTCATAAGTCCAACAAACATTGTCTAGGTACTAGGATACTAGCACAATCGGCTATAAAACTAACATGTTCTATGATCTGGTCCTTGTTCATTAATATCGTGCCGACAGTTGAACAGTTCATGTAAAAAGAACGAACAATGGCTGCCATCATTTCACCTCACCCATTCTCTCAATTATTTTCACTTTTGTCTCCATCATTATTGCTTGGTGCTTCTTAGCAGGACCAGCTTCATCGCCGCTGCATCCTGGGACAAACGTCCTAATGTAAAAACGTCCTAAGCAATTTCCCTCTGGGATTAATAAAATTCTTTGAATCTTGAATGTACGCAGGACATGTCATCTAACTTCTGTGATTTAACATGCGTGAACGTATGTTAGTATCTTCGAAAGTTCCTCAAAAGTTCCTTCGAAAGTTGATTATTCATATGTTGGGGACTTACTGTATATACTGTACGTTTGCATTTGAGGTGCTAATATGTGGCAGCATGATGGTGTAGTGGTTAGTTCCTGTCGCCTTGCACCTCCAGGTTCCTGGCCAGGCTCAATTCCTGTCTCTGTGTGCATGGAGTTTGCATGTTCTCCCCGTGCTTGGTGGGTTTCCTCTGGGTACTCCGTCTTCCTCCCACAGTCCAAAGACATCTACGTTAGGCTAAATGGCGTTCCCAAATTGTCTGTACTGTGTGAATGAGTGTGTGTATGTGTGTGTGCCCTGCAATGGATTGGCACCCTGTCCAGTGTGTACCCCGCCTTGTGCCCTAAGCCTCATGGGATAGGCTCCAGGCTCCAGGCCTGAATACAGGATAAAATGGTATATACGATGAGTGAGTGTTAATATGTTGCAATTCCTTGATAATCCTATAGGTGGCACACCTTAAACTATTCACACTTTGGCAGCACAGCGTTCTATTTGCTAAGTTTGTTTAGAATTATAACAATATACTGTATATATATATATATATTATTGGGATATTTGTAAAATCGTGATACTTAGAGAATCGCAATACATATCGAATCGTCACCTGGGTATCGTGATAATACTGTATCAGGTGGTTCCTGGTGATTCCCGTCCCTAATATACAGTACATGTATATTTATCAATCAAATCAGTAATATTACATGCACCATAACTCTAAACAATCTGCGTAATATTAATCTCTTTCCAAATGACATCTTGCAAATGAATCAAATCACAATTATTCACGTTGTATACAATACATTTTATGCATCACTTTCTGTTTCCTTTCATTAGTATGTAATTTCAGCATCCAAAGTGTTTACGTTACCAGGGTAACGCACAGAGGAAGTGATGTCTGCGAAGTGATGTCTGCGTAGGTGTTTCAAGCGGAGCAGTTCTGTCAAGGAAAGTACCCTGAAATTCTTAACTGACATTTCCTGAGCCGCGCGTAGGGTGTTCTGCTCGTGTTCCCTGTGGGAAGGAGCACAGTGCCTGTGACAAGATTATTGCATAGACGCAACATGAGATAAACATCTAAAATCAGACTTGTGGAAAATAAATAAATAAATAAATAAGATGGTTTATCATAAGCTCCTGGAATAGCTTTAAGCTACCTACTAGAAGCTTTAAGCTACCTACTAGAGGTCTTCATAGACGTTTTAAACTGTATTGGTTTAACATGGGGCGGTGGGAGGAATGCAGTTATTAACCCTATTCATTTCTATTTCTGGCCAGTCTGAATTCATGTTGCATATTCTTGCATCTGGATGGGTTATACCATCTTGACATTGACATGTATAAAAAAAATCACATAAATAAATTTTATAAGGTTGTAAGGTGGTTGTTTAGTTCCAGAGCCACGTTCTGGTCATGTGACCTACAGTACTAATGATCAGTAAATATTGTCATGTGTGTAGCAGGATATCCATGCGTACTGTACATTGTGAGGATACTTTTGATTCATACTTATCCCATGTGACTCAATCTTAATTTCAATAGATATCCTCCAGTGTCGGTTAACAGACATATGTCTGTAAATATTGGATATTTTTGTATGCTCCGATAGCAGCATGCGAAAATAATATTCCGGTCAGACTATTTCTAAAATCTATTGTACAGTACATATTAGAAAATGCATTTATATAAATAAAAGAAATGTTTGTCTGTACATTGGTCAGAACTCGCTTTTTGAATGATACTGTATCTTTATGTTTCAGACATTAGAGAACCAGAAACCATTCTCAGAAAAAATGTTGTCTGTCTTTCTAGCCACTATTCCTCAAACTGTGGGCGCGTCTTAAACCGACTGCTGGACAGAATTCAATGAAACTTTTGCAGTACTTCGATATCTGCCTGAAGTTTAACCTGCACCAGACGTGAAATCAAAACGTTATGTGCCGGATTTAATAATCCAGTTTAATAATAAGCTTCTAATAAGCTACTTGCTCAATGTAAACACACACCTGCACCAATAGATATTAAATATAAAAGCTGAACTGAATATTTGTACTGGGATTAGTTCATATTTTCAGAGCTGAAATAACAGCACTGAAATGTACAGTACAAGTGCATAAGTATAAGTAGCGTAAACGAGTCCACCTTACAAAATGTTTTTCTTTCTATTAGTAAGTTGTGTCGTACAGAAAGAGTAATATAGTACAGTGGGCACGGTGAGTGCTGTGAGAAACTGGAACACGGTCTATACTGTACCTCGGGTTTGGTTTGCATTCCATCTTTCTCACTTCAACCAGTTGGCAAAGAAAGTGTTTCACACTAATTATTCCAGACAACGAGGTGTTTTGGTTCTCTAGGAAAAAGTAGGACAGTTTTTGTGCGAGTGTGTGTGTGCGTGCTCTTTCAGCACTTCAGCTCCCTTGGAGGCCTGTGATAGGCTCAGCGGGAAGGCAGGACCGCGGGATGGCGGGTCGATGAAGCAGAACTAAACTAAACTGATCTTCCGGCTTGTATCGCTCATCCTCCGTGTGTGTCTGGTCAATACGTTCGAATCTGAATGTCCACTTACTCACAAATAAACTACAGTGTGCACAATACAGTACAGCTACGGATCTACACAATGCAGCTACTGCACATCCTACTAATGGTCTTCCTTTGTAAGGCAACAAAACACATTCTGTTCAACCAAACCTGTAAGAACTTCTGCTGTTGTTATATACAGTATAAAGGAATATGCCCTAACATCAGAGCACGCAGTGTATCAGTCCCGAAGAGCAACGAGCATGTCTCCGGGCCTGGGCACGTTCAATAGCTTCCTTATAGACACCCGTTTGATCAGAGTTCAAGCTGTTGTTGGACTTTTCTTCCCTCGAGGCTTCTCAGAGCGGAGCCAAGACAGAGAGAAGGGATAAGAGGGATGAGCGTGTGCATGATGGATGGAGAAAAAAAAACCCAAAAAAACCCCAAAGATCGTTTTTCCCTTGATATTTCTACTGTTTGAGAATAATAATGAAGATATTAACACGGTGGAAGAAAACACACACATGTGACTTTAACACACCAGGAAATTTTTAGGTTTTTACTGAAAGTTCTTTCACTCACTCATCGTCTATACTGCTTTTTTTTTTTTTTTTCTTTTAAGTTTTACCGTTATTTCTCACATAGGGTCAGCCATGTTACAGCGCTCCTGGAGCAGATAGGGTTAAGGGCCTTACTCAAGGGCCCAACAGTGGTGAAGCTGGGGATCGAACCGCCGTCCTTCCGATCAATAACTCAGTGCCTTATCCCTCTGATTGGCGGGGTGCACACTCTGACATACCGAGTCACTCACACGCCCATTCACACAATTTGGGAACGCCGTTTAGCATGTGTTTGGACTGTGGGAGGAAACCGGAGTACCCAGAGGAAACCCACCAAGCACAGGGAGAAATTCAAACTCCATCACAAATCCAAGGCGGGAATCGAACCCTTGAGGTGCAGGGAGACGGCGCTAGCCGCTACGCCACCGTGCCGCCGCATGCACGTCTATTTGTGATGAACAGATTCAAGAGTGTGTTAAGGCTCCATGTGCTGGAGGTTTAATAAAGACCAGACTCATATTCCTTCTACAACCACATCAAATAGCTGTTAAGATTAGAAACGGCCGTGTCATGAGTACGCCAGCGCAGAAACCAGTCACTAAGCCGCATCTGAATTCGTTCCAAGAGCTGTGATGTGTAATATATCGATGGTTAAAGGGGGGAAAAAATAAAGTGTAAATAGGATTTGTAGTGAACAGCCGTCGAATGGCTTGCGAAGGAAAGAATAGGTCTCTCTTGTCAAAGGTATGAAGAGAAACACCTTCAATGTTTCAAGGTGACAAGTGGAAAATAGTTTTGTGTATTTTTATACACAAATGGATACCTCTGTTTGCGTTTTTTAGAGGAGTAATGCATCAGAGGAAAGCGTTCCGCCTGCAGCAGTTGGCTGCGCTGTATGTTTTTGAACGCAGCAATGCATGAAAATGATGTTGTGTAGCTTGTAATGTACGTTTGTGTACGTGCCTGGGGTTCGCTAGTAGAATATATAGCTAATAGCTGCCTTTCCAGGACGCAGGCTATCCGATAGCTAGCGAGCGCTTCGATCACTGGTGTGACCACGCTGCGCGAGTGTGCATCGCGTTCAGAGAGGATAAGGAGTGTTTGAAAGGGAAAAAAAATGTTAGTGATGGGAAAGCCTAATATCAGTACATCTTTTTGGCACAGAGGAGTGTTGCCTCATTTGTGTCGCAGTAGCTCTGATGGATCATCAAGGCCCTGTGTAATCAGGTCAGATCGGAGCGGTAAGGAGGAGGAGAAGGAGCTTGGCAAGCAGACATAGCCTTAAGGAAAAGGAGATGCTTAGTGGGCTAAGTTCAAGTTCAAGTCAAGGAGAGCCATAGCCTGTTTTCATTTCAGCCTTGATACTCACTCACTCACTCACTCATCGTCTATACAGTTTTCTCCTGTGTAGAGATTATCCTAAGGGACTTGGAGTATGAGCCCGGGTACACCCTGGACGTGGTGCTAATCTATCACAGCGCACACCAATTTGGGAACACCTATTAGTCTAATCTGCATGTCTTGGGACTGTGGGAGGAAACCGGTGTACTCAAAGGAAACCCACAAAACATGGGGAGAACATGCAAACTCCATGTAGGAGGCGGGAATCGAACCCGGACACTGAAGGTATGAGGCAACAGTGCTAACTGATAGCGAGTTCGATTCCCGGGTGATGCTGCGCAGCCAGTGGTCTAGAGAGAGCTGATTGGCCGAGCTCTCTCAGAGGGGAGGGATGAGAGGTACTTAGTGCTCACACGTTAATCACAGCTCTACAGCCAATCAGGGGCGTCTGTGAGCTCACGCAAGAGGAGGGAGCGGATAGCGCTGTCCTCCGAGTGTGTTACGCCGCCCCTAACGGTGCGTGAGCGAACAGAAAAGTTCGAAAAGATGCTGTCGGCTGACATCATGTGATCATAAGGAAACACATGATAGCCTTCAGCACTTCCGACTGAGTGGTAGTAGTAGCTTCATGTGGGAGCCCCCTAGTGACGGGGAGGAATTGGACATGAAAATCTGGGGAAAAAAACATGAAATCGGAAACACATGAATTGCCACCCAAAAGTTTCACCATATGTAACTGAATAACTCAACTGAGTTGAGTTGAGTTGAGTTTTTTTTTCAGTGTAACAAAAAAAGCAGTATGAGCACTCCGAGTATCCGATCCAGACGTCTTCATTAGCGACTCGATTCTCAGCAAGCTCTCGTTTGCAGGCGCATGTCGCGTCTGTGCTCACATGCAACATCTGTTATGTGTCAGTCAACATCACAGGCTTTTATTTAATAAGAACACATTAATGGATTGGACCGGGAAAGATGGAGCGAATCTGATTTGATGCCGATTCGACGTTTCGGGGACGCGTCAGACACAACAGCAGATCCACCGCTCAGTACCGCATCATTAGATCCCTAATTTCATACAACTGCTAAAAATACTCTGGTGTCAGTTATA
>JAQMYG010000033.1:7165947-7178256 GCA_030014215.1 Clariallabes teugelsi
AATGACTCGGACCAGAAGACTCATGAGAAGAACCATTCAATTCTGTTTCCTGTGTAATGCACTGCATAGCGTCTATGGGAGTCACACGACAAAAGAAAGAACAATTCGGACCAGAAGATATGAGAGGTGAGCTGCTCATTCTGTTTATCATAATATGTCATTAGCTGCATTGTAATATTTTCATTACTGGAACTATAGCCAAACTTTGTGTATGTAGACAGGTTGCGGGTCTGTTTATTGAAAATGTCACATTATATTTTATTTCTGATCAAAATAACGAAATGAACTAAATAACAAAGTAACGCGTTAGAGCACTTGGATTACTTTTTAGATGTAACGAGTTTTGATCTAACGCGTTAGGTCCGCCATTTAAGTACTCAGTTATTAAGTTATTTTTTCAAAAATGTAATCCGTTATTCGGACAATTTATGTAAACCGTGAACCAGACAGCAGTCATTCCCAATCCGTTAATGTGTGTATGAAAGTCGTCCTACAAGCCCCGCCCCCCCCCGTTATTTCTGCTGTTATACCCCTATCTCACCTATGCGGTTTGACTATGCGAGGACCGACGTGAACCCTAATCACAGCGCCAAAACTCGTGGTGAATCATGATGAACCGTACTTACAGGCACCGTGTGAAACCGCGTAGGTGAGATAGGGGTATTAGTAGTTAACAGATTACGGGCCAAACTTGGCTGAGTGATGATGGTAGAATAATTATAAAGGTCTTTGACTAAAACAACATGCATGAGGAATCACAAATGAGTTTTCATTGTCTGCAATGGAAAAGTACTCAAACTAGTTACCTTTATCAGAAAGTAACGCTGTAATGTAACTGATTACTTTTTAAAGACAGTAATTTTGTAATGAAATTAGTTACTTTAAAAAGTAACGTCCCCCAACACTGGTGTTAATGCATGCCACACAAAAGAATCTTAGTACAGTATATCACTGAATACTGAATCAGCTTCAAACCAGCCTGTGAAACACTGCATAAACAGAATATTTGTGTTCATTCCGGTTCACACTTTGAACATGTTCCAATAAGATGATCTTTTTTTTTTTTTTTTTTTTTTAACCTATGCGGTGTGGATCGAAATAGTGAAATGTACGAGTGAGTATCTGTGCTTTGACGTGAAGTGATTCATTAGACTGCTGAGAGCGTGCAATAGAGAACGCACCGCTAATTAGGACTCACCTCGGGCCCCTGAATCATCTGTTTTTCCGCGGTGCGTCATGGCGCTTTCGTGTTTATTAGCGAGCATGTTGGGTCAACCGGTGCACTGCACAGTCCCGAGGGGATTTCAGCGTCCTCGTCTGTAGATCTATCACTGTTAGACGTTGGCGATGAGGGAAAACACGCAAGAGAAAGTCAGTGGGAAAAAAAAAATTAAAAAATTCTGAATAAAGAGACACTGTGTCGGAAGCATTAGGATCCTGCTGTACTCATTGCAGCGTGAGAGAGACAGAGTGTTTAAGGCTATACTTAGTGATAAACTTAGCCTTTATGATTGTAGATGGCATGTCTTCTAAAGAGAGCAATGAGCAAAAAAGCAATTAGTGACTTGAGAATAGAGCAAGAATGAACAAGAGAGCATTAGGGACAGTAGCGTGAAGGAGACTCCTGCTTTTCCCAGGGGTTTGCCTCTCTCTCTCTGAAACGTGCACAGTTTTTTTTGTCAGCTCAACATGAGTCCTTTTGATCCGTGCACACGCTGCTGGTACGCATTCACGCTCGCCTGCTTGCGCTCATGCTCACGCTCTGCCTGACTGATCCCGCCATCAGCAGGGTGAAAGAGCACCAGAAATGAGGAGTGAAAATACTCTCTGCCACGCACTGCGAGAAGGACCGGGACAAACAATCAAGCATGCGCTCTTCATCCTGCCCGCGGGAGCACCGAGGTATCGGCTTCTGCTGCTCTGTTTGTCATGCCGCATCACGTGGAGGTGAACGCCACAGCCCGAGTGTTTAGGCCTCTTCGTTTAGTCTATTCCTGGATCAATGCACTATATCAAAACACGCACACACACCTTCATACCTCCAATCTTCTCTCTATACACATGAGCCTGGAACATGCACACACACACACACACTCAGGCAAGTGGGTCAGCCCATTTCATTTTATAGCATTTCTGTAGGCGGAAAATGAAAGACGGCCAGCAGGGACAGCGCCTGTTTCTACACATTTTATACATGCTGTTGAAGAAACTTTTTATTCCTAGATTGCAGGAAAAGAAGTTTGTAATAAGTTAAGAAATATATTTTTTTAATGAATTTTTTTGTTTATTTTAAAACATCCGCAAATTACATTGTATGACTGGGAAACTTCATATTGTCTTTTGTAACGGGTTCGACCCATGTTGCACGGGAAGCACCATAAAGCACGGACACGAAACGAGGTCTTACGGGGAAAAAGGGTAATTTATTTAGGAAAATAAGAATGTGCACATTCTTTGCTAATTCTGCGGCGCCGCTCCTTCGCGCACCTGCAGAAGGGGAGGCCGCCCAACTAGTGAGTGAGGAGTGATATTGATTTGGACGCACGCCCTTCACAGGTGCACGCCGTGACTCTTTGTATGTGTTATATTTCAAATAAGTTTCAATAGCGGAAAATCAGATTTCATGTCTAGCCTATTATTATTATTATTATTATTATTATTATTATTATTATATAAATTCATAGTTCCCTGACAGGAAAAAAAAAAAAACTTCCAGAAGTCGTCAAACAAAACCTCGACTTCTCTTTGACTTTTATTTAATTCATTTGGTACAGTATATAGGCCACGTTTATTCTCTCCACCCGCTGCACTACACACATCAGCCGAGGGTCCTGGTGGGGCTGTTTTTCCTTTTGTGCATGGCTAACAGGGTTTCTTTTCATGCACAGCATGAGGAAACTCTGATGAAACTGAACTAAATAAAGCGCAACACAATAATATAACTTTCCTGTTATGAATGGATCAAAAGAACTTGAAAAACCAGGCATGAATACAATATGTTTGTACGATGTGAGGATAAAACACTCGGTTTCACAGCCAGGATGTTGGCCGATGACTTGCTGGCTGGAGTGCTTACAGTACAATAAATGGTGTTGGTTTTAAACAAAGAAAAACTTAATGGTAGTACTATTATTGTACTGTTTCAAAGTTTCAATGAAAGAATGTTCTTGGCAAAATCTTTTTCCACTGACCTTTCATCATCGCTTTTTATTCCCTTTCCTGTGAGTTCTCATGAGTGCTCTTACTCTCACTAGTAAACATCGCTGTGATTTCTACCGTCCATGCAATTTTACCCCGCACCTAAGTGATCCTGGATCAGAGTCGTTTATGAACACATTTGGTCTGTGAAGTTGATGGTTCCCCCACTATCCTTCCAGGTTGTAATAATTGTATTGGACAGAACCTAACCCAGTTCCAGTAATTTTATGATTTCTTTGCTTGAAGCAGGCCAATAATTTGACCCTTCCAGAACAGCAACTTATCTTTTTGGCAATGTACAACATAATTGATGAGAGAATCTTATTTGCATTGTGAACGTTCCATTAAAGTCAATGTAGGTGATTAAAATGCATGATGTGCTGTTTATTAATAAATGAAAAATGCAATCATTGGCAAATGGGATTTCCTATTTCCTATACAAGGAATACTGGTCTAAGACCAGTAATACAATTTCCTACAGTAAATACCTGTAATTAGCTTTGCATTACTGTGTTTATAGGAAAATTATTAGCTTTGCATGATTGTGTGGCAATACAATGGTGCGGATTATTTGTGTTTTGTAAATGTTCCATGAACACGGTTGTTTGCTAGCTAGCAAACTGGATGTACTTCCGAAGCAACAGACAACTATGTATTTGTAGTCGCACTTCAAAAACCAAAGCAGCATTAATGATCTAATGTCAATTAATTGGAATATTTTACATTTAAGTCTTCCAATACTAATAATAATAGTATATCAATTCAGAATCACGAGATCATTGAGGTGGTGCGGTGCAGCTCTAGGGTGATGATTCTTGCTATTCCACACTTATTGTAATGTGAACGTTTAGAAGAAGCACAGCTTTAATTCGCAGAAAGATGACTAACTGCCTATTAATCTACCAAGGGATCTACCAAGAGTGTACAATCACTAAGATTTAACACCAGTTATCACTTCGATAATATTCTGTATAACTGTTAAGAATATTATTAAAACCATCCTTCAGGTTAACACGTAAGTTTTGAGAATGAAACAAATATTAATTCTCACAAAGTCCTCTCAAAGTGCCTCAGGGTTTTTAGATCTTTTGTCAGATGTTACTATGGTGTACTGAAGTACTGTATAATTACAAGCATTTCATAAGTGTCAAAGGCTTTCAGTGACGGTTGCATTAAGTGTTTACAAAAAGTCAATATTTGCAGTGTTGATGCTTCTTTTTCAAGACCTCTGCAGTTCACCCTGGCCTGCTGTCAATCAACATCTGGACCACATCCTGACTGATGGCAGCCCATTCTTGCCTGGAGTTTGTCAGAATTTGTGGGTTTTTGTTTGTCCACCCGGTTCTTGAGGATTGACCGCAAGTTCTCAATGGGATTAAAGTCTGGGGAGTTTCCTGGCCATGGACCCAAAATGTAGATGTTTTGTTCCTTATGGCGAGAAGCTTCATCATGCTGGAAAAGGCATCGTTCGTCACCAAACTGTTCTTGGATTGTTTGGGAGAAGTAGGTCTCGGAAGATGCTTTTTTTGTACCATTCTTTATTCATGGCTGTGTTCTTAGGCAAAATTGTGAGTGAGCCAACTACCCTTGGCTGAGAAGGAACTCCACACATGACTGGTCTCAGGATGCTTTACCGCTGTCAGGACACAGGACTAATGGTTGCATTTAAAATTAATATTTGTATCATTCTCAAAACTTTTGAACATGGCGGTGCATAGTACTAGTATCTAAAATGTAGTATAAAAAAAACAAACAATTGACATGTTATGGATTCACGATTATTCCGTCTCCAGACACTCCTCCCCAAGTGCTGTGTGATTGCTTTTGGTTTTGTGGAGCAGAAGGAGAATTGTGTCGTGCTCAGAAAACTATCATCTTAAAAGTAATTCCTTAAATTGTGTTAGTACAGACAAAAGTAATAGCATTACTCAAGCCTTTTTTTGTAGCAGTACTGAGTATATTCCCCCTCACTGCCTCCTGGAACACTGAGTTTAATTTGATAAGACTGTTTCAACCACAGCTCCTCATTTCCATTTGGCAAATTACAGAAGCAGATTTGGCCCGCCGGCGAAAAAGAAAAAAAAAAAACTTTAGACCACTTTGACATCATGTTTTTGCCACATCCTACTGAAGCCCCTTTTTTAAAAAAAGAAACTGCGTCTGAATCCAAACACCAATTTCACATCCATTTGCCAGAACCCCTGCTCTTTAAAATCAACTCCTCTAGAACTGATCGCTTAGCCGCACGTACAGTAGGATGAAATCTACCATGAGTTAGTTTCATTCCTTAGATCCTAAAAACATTTTTATTCTTGTATGAAATTAAATTATATATAAGTATTTATACTATTTGATGAAACAACAAAATCGCCAGCACTGTAGAGATATTTCATTGCTTGATATTTCAACATATCAGTTATTCATATCCAGTAATAGTAAAAACGTTTTTTTCCCCCTCATCCGTAGAACTTTAGTTTTGGAAACAATTTTGATTTTTTTCTTTTATTGCTGTTTTGCACCCTTGACCTCTTTTCTCATCACCAGAAGTGATTAATCACCTCTGCTGTAGGCTGAAAGTGTTGGGATGATTGGCTGGATTTTCGAGAACATGCTGCTTTCTGGTCTCCGGTTCAGCAGTGTAGCGCCAGTGGCGAGGTCAGAGGGGATGTGGCATCCTGGTTCAGGTTGATGAGGTCAGAGGGATTACACAGTGAAAGCAGATGGGTCAGATTCACCTGAGGGAGTATATTAATGAGCGAGCTCGGTCAGTATGATGAAGATTGGCTGGTGGCCTGCACACCCTGGCTGACTGACATGGACAACATTTGTTTAGCTTGATCTGGACTTCACTGTTCTTCATACGCGGATTACTGATTTAGCAGCGTCGGGCTTGGCTTGGTCTATTCTGAGTAAAAAGCAAAACTACTAAGTAAATCTCATCAGATTACAACACTAAATAGAACGATCAACAAGTAATTTCAATAAACAATTTAATAACCACTGCAAGCCATAACAACATCCTTTGCACAAACACCGATCAGCCATAACATTTAAAACTACCTAGGTTTTGGGTTCCCTTGTGCCTCTTTCCACAGGACCTCTGGAGGTGTTTTGTGGTGTCTGGCACCAGGACATTGGCAGTAGATACTGGGTATTCTTGGTTCCAGGGTAGGGCCCATCTGGATTGGACTTGTTTGTGTGTCCCATGGATGCTCAATAGGATTGAGAGGTTTGGAAGCCAGATTGGTGGCCTTGGGCTCATTGCCTGGTAGGCCCCAATCCCAGGACACTTAGGGAACACAGCGGGGTACACCCCGGACAGCAACATCAACACAGTCACTACGGACAATTCACAAACACCATTTAACCTAATCTGCAAGTCTTACACAATCTTACATGTGTTGCCCGGAGGAAACCCACCAAGCACGATGATGCAAACTCCATGACACAAACCCTGAGGCGGGAATCGAACCCATACCCTGGAGGTACACGGTTCTACTAAGTTGCTCTGGCCCCTCATGACATCTCCATAAGACCTCTGGGGTGTTTTTGGTGTCTGGATTCACAATGTTGCTCAATAGGATTGGGAGCCGGGGAGTTTGGAGGCCAGGTTGATGACCTTGGGCACTATGGCTGGTGGGCCCCTTGTACAGCCGGCTGTGGAACACTGGGTGTTCTGGTGCCTTCCTGTTTAGGCCAGCATTGACTTTTTTTTTTTTCTCAAGGATTTGTGCTGCATTGGCTTTTTTGTGCAATTGGACTAGAACGGATTGGCCTTTGGTCCACATTGGCTTGGGATCCTTGGCTGCCAATGTTCCTGTTACCAGTTTGCTGGTACGTAATTGATAACCAGTGTTAAAATTTTAATGTTATGTGTTGTTAATGTCATTGCTGTTTAATGTATTTTTGCTATGTTTTTTTTTAGTTTGTTGTTTTCAGTGGATCTTTCCCAAGCATCAATGTTTTCTTTCTTTCTTTTTTTTTTTTTACTGCAGCTTAATATCCCAACATTAAATTCACCGTTGCATCGCTGATTACGGTTTTGAGTCACTCTACAGCGTGTGTAATTTCAAACAACTCAATTTTCAATCCTAATCAGGTTTTCAGGTTTGTCCACAAAATCAAAACAGCCCGTTGGGATCGTCAAGACTTGGCATCAGCATTTTGTCTCCGCTTTTTTTTTTTTCAAAGCAGTGTGTGAAGAATGAGGCTCAAGTGAACTTTCTTTACTCATCCATTCAGTCTCAACAGAGGTTGATAAAAACCCCCGGGTTTTTATCAGAAGGGTGTAAAGCTGTACATGAGCTGATGGGAAGCAACACATGCTCTGCTTTCCTGAAGGCCCGATGCATTCTAAATCCTCTCCTCTTTCAGGACTCACAAAAGCCTTTTATGATGTGTTTACTTACCCTTCAGACACTCCCTTGAGTGGTGAGTAAGTGCATATCTGGGGTCGTTTCATGCTGTATGTAAACAGAAAGAGAATAGATATGACGGCTCTTAAAAGTAGTAGTTGTGGTCCAGGAGTGCTGGCAATTTGACATGAAAAACCTCTTTCGGTACTCAGTAGGTTCTTGGCCTTTCTAAAATTTGGGAGCACATTAATGACCCTGCGCTTCGGACTAAAGAACATGTTGGGCAGGGAGTGGATGTAAGTAGATATGCTTGTGATTGTGGGTCCTGTTTGAGGCTCTTGGCTAATTTACAGCTCATTTTCCACCATTGATTAATTATCAGCACTCAGCATTTTGTGTAAAGAGTTGCCTGTAAAGCTGTATTGATCGTTCATGTACGGAACCACATGGGGCCAAATGACCACCTCATAATATTACCGCAAAGAGTAAAGACTTAAAAGTATTCCTTGAGTCTTGGAGGAGCAGGCGTTATACAGTACTATACGCTGTCAAGTGAAAAACGCTGTCGTGTCGGACGGAGTCCTTTCTCACAACCCTGATGGTTCTGCCTGAGATTATAGGGTGCTCCCTCTTCCGAAATGGGCAGTTCAGATCTTTCTGTCATCGTATTTTTAGCGGAAAAGAACTCTTTATATTTTCCTTATAACACAAGGACATATCTTGCTCAAGGGTGTAATGACAGGCTGCAGCGTAAAAGATATTAGAATCGGCAGTGACTGAGATTTAATCTTGTTTCCTTATTGCACCACAGGGCTGTTTGCACCTGCAGTTCTACAGATATAGATATAGATAACTTTACTCAATCGCAGGATTTCTTCCTACAGCTAGCGGAGTAAACCTTTATTTGCGGTGGTGTTCAGATAGCAAAGAACCTGATTCACTGCTCCCTGGAACTGAAATGATTCATTCTGCACCCGCATCCCAAGAACTGATCTGATTCACTTTCAACGGATTTGCTTGAGCTGAACTGATTCTTCACTCAACTGATTCACTAAAACTGAACTGATTACTTGATTCATTAGAACACTCACTGTATGCTGGGTCGCGGGGGGGACTGGAGCATATCCCAGAAGACTTAGGTCACGAGGGTGCCAATCCATCGCAGGGCACACACATACTGTACTACGGACAATTTGTGAATGGCAGTTAGCCTAATCTCTATTTCTTTGGGAGGAAACCGGAATACCCAAGGGAACCCCACCAAGCACGGGGAGAACATGCAAACTCCATGCAAATTCCATGCAAACAGAGCTGAGGCGGGAATCGAACCTGGAACCTGGAGGTGCAAGCCGACAGTGTTAACCCCTCCCCGTCTATGCTGCCTGAACTGATACCCTACTCATCTAATTTGCTAGGATTTACCCGATTCACTTCTCAACTGATGTGCTAGAACTGAACTGATTCACTACTCGATTGATTGTGTGCATGTGTGTGTGTGAGAGAGAGAGAGATATCCAAACAATCAGCAGTTTCTAACAACAATGCTACGATTAAATCCAGAGATCAAGCTTTTTCTTCATTCCGATGTTTGATTGAAGCGTTAACTAAAGCACTTGACTCCTGTATCTGAATGATTTTATGCATTGTGCTGCTGCCACATGGTTGACTGATTAGACAACTGCATGGATGTGCACGTGTACAGGTATCCCTAAGTGGATATCTAGTTTCTGGTATAAATTAGTATTCTAAAAGTGGACCCAAGCGTATGTTTCCCGTTTAAAGATTTTCATTCTGACTCGGGTGCATGAGCATCACAGGCAATTAGACAGCCGATATCTGATTACAAACTGAATTGATTAGGTCTGTTTCGCAACAGCGAATAACCATCCAACAATTCGATCAACGCCGTTTTGGAAGATGTTCTCAGCAGCCTGTTTTTAACCACGTCAGCTGTTAAACTGCCTTCTAACCCAACTTGATTTTTGCCGAAAGCCAATTTGTCATTTTGATATTCTGAAAAGTAGAGATGTGGAAGTACCTACAGTATTACCGGCTCTGCGCCAGCCAGGTTTCAGCTTCAGAGACGTCTGTTGAGTTTTCCCCGACCACAAACATTTAAGACTCCTGCAAACATGTCAGTAATGTAACAGGAAATCATTAGTTTAAGTCAAAAATAAATACCACATCAAACAGCAATGGGTTTTCCAGTTTCAGATGTACAGTCATGGCCCAAATCGTTGGCAAGCTGAAATTTTTCCAGAAAATCAAGTATTTCTCACTGAGAAGTATTGCATTAACACAAGTTTTGCTATACACATGTTAGCAGATCAAAAAGGAGAGAAGTTCACTTTGCATTGCGTGAGTGAGGACTTGAGAACGAAAATTGTGGGAAAATATCAACAATCTCAAGGTTACAAGTCCATCTCCAGAGATCTAGATTTGCCTTTGTCTAGAGTGCGCAACATTATCCAGAAGTTTGCAACCCATGACACTGTAGCTCATCTCCCTGGGCGTAGACGGAGGAGAAACACTGATGAAAGGTTGTAACGTAGGATAGTCCGTATGGTGGATAAGCAGCCCCAAACAAGTTCCAAAGAAATTCAAGCTGTCCTGCAGGCTCCAGGAGCATCAGTGTCAGCGTGAACTATCTGTCGACATTTAAATGAGATGAAACGCTATGGCAGGAGACCCAGGAGGACCCCACTGCGGACACAGAGACATAAAAAAGCAAGACTACAGTTTGCCAAAATGTACTTGAGTAAGCCAAAATCCTTCTAGGAAAATGTCTTGTGGACAGATGGTCTCATAGATCGAGCTTTTTGGTAAAGCACATCATTCTGCTGTTTACCGAAAATGAAATGAAAAGGCCTACAAAGAAAAGAACACAGTACCTACAGTCAAATACAGTATGGTGGAGGTTCAAAGATGTTTTGAGGTGGTTTTGCTGCCTCTGGCACTGGGTGCCTTGATTGTGTGAAAGGCATCATGAAATCTGAGGATTACCAAAGGATTTTGGGTCGCACTGTAGGGCCCAGTGTCAGAAAGCTGGGTTTGCGTCCGAGATCTTGGGTCTTCCAACAGGACAATGACCCCAAACGTACTTTAAAAAGCACCAAGAAATGAGTCCAGATCTAAATCCCATTGAACACCTGTGGAGAGATCCTAAAATTACTGGTGGGAAAAGGCGCCCATCCAATATGAGAGACCTGGAGCAGTTTGCAAAGGAAGAGTGGTCCAAAATTCCGGGTGAGAAGTGTAAAAAGCTTATTGATGGTTATAGGAAGTGATTTTTTTCCAAAGGGTGTGCAACCAAATATAAAGTTAAGGGTGCCAATAATTTTGTCCAGCCCATTTTTGGAGTTTTGTGTGACATTAGGTCAAATTAGCTTTTTTTCCTCCCTGTTTTTTGTTTTATTTCAATACACACAAAGAGAATAAACGTGTATAGCAAAACATGGTGTAAGTGATGATTACTATAATGAAATTCAGGCATTTCTGATTATTTAGTTAGTTGGTTATTTAGGTATTTCTATCGTGTTTACAAAGAAGGTGATACTCTACGTCTATACCACTTTATCCTGTATCCAGAGTCGCGTGGGGCCTGGAGCCTATCCCAGGGGCACAAGGCGGGGTACGCTCTGGACAGGGTGGCAATCGTGCAATTTGGGAACGCCAATAATCCTAATCTGCATGTCTTTAGACTGTGGGAGGAAACCGGAGTACCCTGAGGAAACCCACCAAGCACAGGGAGAACATGTAAACTCAATGTGGGAATCAAACTCTCGACCCTGGGGGTGCAAGGCGACAGTGCTAAGCCACTGTGCCGCCTGGGGGGGGGGGGGTGATACTATAAAAAACTATTAAGACTAACAGAGATAACATGGTGCTGCTGTATTTCTCTATATTTGATACATTCCCTCTACTTTAAGACACATTTCTCCTGTTATCCCCTGGGGATGCAAGCTTTCTGCATATTTAGCTTCCAAAAAGCCAGAGTATTTTTAGTGCTGTCTTTAAGAAATACTTCCCCAGGCTTTCTGAAGAAGGCTTTTTTTTTGGCTCTCTCACTTTTTTGGCAAGTTTTTGTCTCTCATTTTCAGTCCAGTCCCTGTACCTGAGCAGTTTCAGATGAATGTTTTCTTGCTTGTTAAGCCATACAGCGATCCATGACTCATTCCAGCATAAAAAACAAAAATCAAAATCAAACTTAAGGCATGACCGAGTGAGAAACGGGGAGGAGGTGAGGAGAGATGATCAGGCCGGTGATTAGGACTGTACTGTATACTGGTGATGCTGAATGCTGAGTGGTTGGAACAGATGAGAGGGGAAATGAGGTCGCTGCTGAGATTGTTGCATAAACAATCGATCTTCAGGCACTTTGTAGCTTATCACAGTAAAACATTTGTTCTCATTTCTTTCATTTCATTTACATGATTAAATTTAATATGAAGAAATGACGGATGGCTCAAGACTCGTCCCTTTTTGATTTGCGCGGACGTTGTTAATAAAACCAACATGTTGATGTGTATTGTCTATCATATTAAGGCTTTGAATGATTTTAACGACTGTCTTGATGTCGGGTAACAAAAAACACTGGCTGTTTAAAGAGACATTTGTTAGCAGTGGAATGAAATATCAGATTCCTGGACAAACAAGATGGATTTCAGACGGATTTCGGGTCCATCGCAGGATTCGTTTCCTTTTTTTCTTTCTGTGTGTACAAGTTATTTATAACCTCTTCTTGGTCCTTCGCTTT
>JAQMYG010000033.1:7184565-7201008 GCA_030014215.1 Clariallabes teugelsi
CGCACACATGGCTGATTAATAAAGAGCTTTGTGTCTCCCTCTGATAAAGTCCCACTGTGTGTCAGGGTTAGCTTAGCGTTCATTTGAAACACTTCTGCTTCTGCGATTGGCCTTTAAAGCATCCAGACATGCAGAGCTTAGCGCTTTCAAAGGGACACTCCTGCTGTGCCCACGTACCTGTCAGTGGAGGGCAGGATTTACGAGCGTCGCCCTGCATGACTTGATGAAAGTCCATTAAAAAGGCCCAGTCTGGGACCTGCTGGGGTCATTTAGTTCCTTTGCACTCCGTTAGCTTGGCCTTTATTAAACAGAGCTCCACACTCCCCGTTCGTGCTATTAATCTCTCCGTTTTCGCCCACCACCCCAAAAAGTCATGAATAGCAAAATGGCCACCAATGACGAAGCTTTTCACTGCTCTTTTGATGGGAAAGTGTTTCTAGTTCTCCATCTCAATGTCCCCTTTTAAAACTTGATCTGGTTCACACCGGGTTGATGGTTTGCCATCGGGTGCAAATCTAGGCAATCTTTAGTGTGATTTTGTGCTCTGTGGTGATGAATACGCCAAACAATGGGATGTTTTGACTGGATTTTGTTCCAGCTGTTCAGCATTATTAGCAGGTTTTAGGTGTCTAGTTTAGCCTTTTATCCTCTCCACATTCACATCATTTTGTCATGAGGTTTTCATGAGAGCGAAAGAAAGACTGCATTCGCTCGAGTATTCAGTTTTATATCATAGTTCATTTATCCCAATAAAGCCTCGTCATGTACAACGTGTCAATACACTGCGCGGCTGAAAAAGGGGGGGAAAAAGCGTTGATTAGCTTGAAAGACATGGGTATCCCGTTGTTACGTTTGAAGAGAATCCGCTTCACCGTGATACACTTACTGGCCAGTGTTCGAACCTGGAGAAGAGATCTCTGTTCATTATCAGGAAAGAGAGCATATTTAAGCATTTGGTCGGATGCCCTGTGTCACGTACTGTACATACCGTATTTTAATAGCAGCAGTCATTAACATGTAAGTCAAAGACCTGGAGATGAACAGATGATAGGAAATACATTAGCAGTTTCCGGTTAAACAAAAGGATTCTGAACATGCAGGAACAAAAAACAATGATAAATGGCGATCACTAAAACGCTTGGTGAAGTTGCATCGTAAACAAACTTCACAAGTATTTCTATTTCAGCGATGTTCAATAGTGCAAGTAAGGGCATTTTCCCATGCACAAGGATTCAGAACTCACAGGATTGGGACTGAACAGCTGTCTGGCCATAAGAAAACCACCCTATTCATTTACCAGACACCCTTATCCAGAGCAACTTACATTTTTATCTCATTATACATCTGAGCAGTTGAGGGTTAAAGGCTTTGCTCAAGGCCCCAACAGGGACAACTTTGTGGTCATGGGATTTGAACTGGGGACCTTTCGAACTGTAGTCCAATGCCTTAACCGCTGAGCTGAGCTACCCCTGACCTACAACCTGAGGGTTGCTGTGAAGTGCATGAAGCGATGCAACCATAATGCATAGAGCCCACTGTACCAACCTCTGGAGACACAGTATGATCTTCAGTTCCAGGCTCAGCAACGTTATGTGGCAATAAAATGCAGTCAGCTGACGACCTGATGGCATGAAACAACAATTCATTGGGCTCAAATTATGAAAAGTTGGCTGTGGAGCGTAAAGAATCATTCTCATACATAAATTGGCCACCATAGACAAAAAGGCACATGCCGGAGAAGACGAACATCATCGATCTCTGCCAAAGACTAGCACATCTCTGGATGGGAATATATTTTGTGAAGTTGCATATGGTTATTGAAACAATGCCACAGCGAACACATGCTGTAAGCAGGACTAAAGGCGGTCCAAGGAAATATTATGATATTATATTATTACATTGTGTGCGACTTTATTATTTTATTTTCCTTTTATTTATTTTTTTGGCTCGACCACATACTTCACAACTTTTTCCTTTGTAAAATGCATTAATGTAGAGTGTAAATGTCATACTAATTAGTCAGCTAAAATACTAGGCAGCAAAAACAACCCAGTTATGGAAGTTTTATTTAAATGATTTAAGAGTAATGTGAGTTTACCTAATAAACTGTAGCTATTACGTTTTTTTTTTTTTTTTCTCATTGCAAAGAAAGCGTTAAAGTACGATTTAAAATTCAGATCAATGGAAGCAATGAGAAAGACATCATCATACTGTAGCATATATGCTGTTGTCTTAAAGCAGATTATCTTTTAACTTTTTTCATTAGAGAGTAATGAACTACTGGTTCTTTTAAATCAAAAACACACAATGGTATGTGAAAGAGACGGTGGGGCTTGAATTCTTTCTAGACCAGAGTGTGGGTTCATGCTGTGTATAACGGACATCGCCAGGTGATTCCATGTGACGAGATTTGATCAACTGATTGATATATACTGTTTATTATTATTATTATTATTTTAACTGATACATCCAAGAAGGTTCACAAGAATTGAATTTTATCTCATACATTTTCCTTACAATGTGTCAGGGAGTAGAGAAGCAGATTAACTAAACACACACAGTCTAATGGTACGAATACAAACTGGATTATAGCACAAGTGGCATTTTTAAAAAAAAAACTCTTTTGTGATTGAACAAAAGATTTAGAAGCTCTTCAGAGTTCTGATGACATGAAGCCATTACAGACTTTAAATGCTGAAATCATAAATCACGAATGCAGCCATCGCATTGCTTTTAATACACTTTTCCCAGCATTTCATAAGTGCTTGGATACTATCAAGGTAGAAAATCTTCTCAGTATGATCTGCCTCATCAGGTCTAAAACGCTGGCCTCCCAGGACCTCCTTTAATGGCTCAAACATGTGGAAATTGCATTCCACATTGGAGTGAGGGCAGGACCTTTAGCAATATCTCCCAGTCTAGTTCCTGTAATGTGCAAGTGGTGCGGTGTTAGTCCTGCGAAAACAGAATGCCTTTGATGATCAAAGCAGGCCATTTGTTTCCAAAACAGGAAACTTTTCAGACGTAAAGCAGACAGTCAGATCATGGCTCCAGCCATGACTAAGTCCCAGTTTGACTTGAACACCCCTCGTCGTTCGTCTTACATCATTCTTCCTATGCCACGACTGAGACCACATGATATAATGTATTGCTCATGGCTGATAGTTTCACTGTTGAGATATTGACAGATATTCATTTTTCTATCCTCACACTAAACATCAGTATCAGCCGCCACTCGCAGCTTCTCCCGACTTTATCGTTATTAAACACTAAACTCTGCAGACCTGTAGCTAACAAGAAAGCACATGGCTTTAATTACGACCATGCTGTTTTAACACAGCGCGCCGTTGCAGCTGAGCTGCGGATGGCGTTTAACTCCCTGCGCATTCTCATCCTGCCATTTATTAAACCGAGCTTCTCTCGGAGAGCATTTGATTTCACACAGATGCTTTTCCCAGTGCGTCCCCTGTTTAAGTGGCGTGTTGCCCCCCTGGGGGAGAGAGAGAGAGAGAGAGAGTCTGTTTGTCCTGCACAGGTGTGGAAATTTGGTTTAACCCTGAACTCCCACTGTGCGAAAGCAACTGCAGCATCCGTGCAAGTGTGCAAGTGTGTGTGTCCCATTCTGTCCTCAAGTCAGAGAACTGCGCCAGGGATTAGCATTTATTAATCTGCGCTCCACGCTCCTCCTGTCCCCGACTCATATTTATTCATTCATGGCAGATTTTTTTTTAAAAGCCACAGTAATTAGTCGGTATCCAGGGGGAGAGTGTAATTGTGTCCTGGGGGATGGAGGCATGGCATGGGATGAAGGAGAGACAGAGACGGTGGAGGAGAGGAGACCGAGCAGCAGACGGCGGAGACAAACTAGAGAGCGCGTCCTGCTGGATGAAAAGACAGTGATACAGGGTCGAGGGAAACGCTGCGGCGACGTGTTGCGAAGTGTTTACACGGATTATGTCAAGAAGATTTTTTTTAAATGTAGAAGCCTATAAGCATGTCAGGATTAGGCATTAAAAGAGACAGAGAGAGAGCGAGAGAGAGAGAGATGTCCTTGCCATTAGTACTGCTTCTTGGTTTGTTGCATAACAGGAAGTGCTTTAAAACACAAAAGCGCGGAGAAAACGTCCATAAACGCAATAATAGCTTTTAGGTCCTATTGCTTATCTTTTTTTTTGATCTCCAAGAACAAAAAGAATGATAATTTAGCTCATGAATAAACAGTAATAACCTTAGCAGGCTGCCGTGACCTTGCTAATTAGCTGATGAGTTGAAGCGGCGTGTCTGGGAATCAGCGCGGCGGCCCTCAGGACTCAAACTCGTCTCCGCCGCTTTAAGACGAACTTAAGAAGAAAACTACATGAATTAAAACAGTGGTTTAGAGGCAGATCAGATTTACACGCTCGCGTCAGCTGGAGTTAGTCGATCAGTCAGATCGCGAGTGGTGTGTAACCTGCGCTTTTCTTTTCCTGGTGGTGTTATTTTAGAGCTACTAGGATTAAGATAATGCACGATGATGATTAGTTTCAGGCAAAGTGCTTGCGGAGCTCATTACACGCTCACCTCACTTCAAACAGTGTTAAGTTGCCTGCTTATGTCAAGTTGCCTGCTTATTTCCTACATGAGACAGCGCTACTTACTTATTCAAACACAATCTCATTACAATTTCTATGTATTATTTTATTATTTTATATAATTATAGAAATGAAAGCTCTAGCTACAGTAGGTTACTATTACTTATTATTAATATTGGTTATTATACTGTATATTAACAGTAGTAACACCACTGATTAAATAGCTTATTAAAGTTTAAAAATGTGCCTAATTGTGGAGGAATTACAGCCTGTTTGTATTTATGCAGCACAACAACAAAATGTCCGAAAGGCACCTCAGCCAAAAAAGGGCACATGTGGCACACAGTGCAGATGCTTAGGCAACTTTCGCCCCTGTCCTGCGCACTTCTATGGGGCGGAAGACACGCTATATTCTCATGAGCTCATTAAAATCTAACACCTTTAACATTAATGAATAACTTTCACTTTATCAACACTTTATATCAACACTAATGAACATTCAAATGTGCAAAATAAGAGAAAAAATGTAAAAAAAAATGGAGCATCAATGATAGTGTATGTGAAAGGTGTTATTACAGAAATTATATCATATGAGACCAAGCGCATTAATGTGAACCTGTGATTATAAAGCACTTCTACTGTATTCAAGCCATGTTATTATATGAAATAAAAAAAAAAAAAATTAAAAACCTGTCTGGCCCAAAAAAAACAAAAAAACAAAAAAGCTACTGTTTTAAAAGAGTTCAATTATTGGCCTGCATGAAGCAAAGAAACACATTATTAACTGAATTAACCTGGAAAGATATCAAACTATAAGGGTAGTGAACAAAAAAAAAATCATGCTTTCTGAAGTGGATCTGGGGAAAAATCGCCAGTATAAATCACAGCTATGTTTATTAGTTAATAACTTAGTACGAGTGTTTCCATAAGAGCACAATGTGATGAGAACTCGCAGGATTGGGACTAAACAGCTGAACAGCCATAAGAAAAACATTTTTCCCTATTTTTAAATCTGAAAAAAGGCTTCAATTCGTCTAGGGAACATAAAAAGTGGACTAGAGAAAAAAAAGTCATGTGGTCTGATGAGTCCAGATTGACCCTTTTCCAAAGCAGTAGGTGCATCACTGTACTGTAAAAGGGGAAGTGCATGAAGCAATGCACACATCATTAATAATGTACAGGTCTCAGGAGGCTCTGGGGTTGCTTCAGGTCTAGGCTCAGCAACGTTATGTGGCAAAAAATCAAGTCAGCTCTTGACCTAAATGTTTTGAATGACCAGGTTATCACATCTCTACACAAGAGTTTTTCTCCTCTGATGGTATCGGCATAATCCTATGAGTGGTTCTAGAATCGAGCACTTTTATACATGAACATGAAGGTGTTTTTGCCAAATGGCGTTTTTAATGAACAATGACTGAAGTTTGTCCAAACTGTTTTATTTGATGCTTTCTTTTTTTTTAAAGCCTTTTTTTCATCACATAAACATTACTGCACAGTCTTTATTTTTCGCATATCCCAGGTTTTGTTAGTAAGCTGGGCTCGGAGTGCAGGGTCAGCTTTTATATGGCCCTCCTGGAGCCGGCAGGGTTAAGGGCCTTGCTCAAGGGCCCATCAACCACAACTTGGTGGAGGTTTGACTCGAAACGCCAACTTTCTGATCAGTAACTCTCAGTAACACCACTGCCTCTGTCTCACCATCCTCTCGAGGTGTTTATTTAGCATTTACTGTATAGAAGGAGTCTCCAGCTTTTGCACTTCAGGAAAATGATCGTCTAATAACAAACCTGTTCTTTAGATGATAATTTTCCTGCGAAGAAACATTTTGAACTGAAGCTTGTCTGTTATTAATGCACACACGGTGTCACATCCTGCGTAGAGGATCGGGTTTAAAGGCCGAGAAGTCAGGAGGATGAGAAGGAGGGAGAAAAGTCAGCATCGTAGATAAAGAGAGTTAGAAAGTTGGAGTGTAAAATGGGGTTTTGTTGATTTTTTTTTTTTTCTTTTTTTTTTTCCTCGGGGTTGAGAGCAGAGCATCGCTCTGACAGTGACGGAGTGAGACATTTTGTCATTCAAGTCATGTCCTTCAGTAAGTGTTCAGCTAACATTGTGGATTTTTTTTTTTCCAGGATCAATTTAGACATCACTGTCACACACCCTGTATTAAAAACAGAGAGAGAGAGAGAGAAAGACAGAGAGAGAGAGAGACGTAATGCTGAGCAGGGAAATGGATGAGAAATGCTGAGAAAAGTCGCGGAAGGTGTGATGGACGTGGCATGAATCAGAAGAAATTACAGAGAGTATTATAGATAGGCGAGGAGATGAATGAAATTGAGTAGAGCGTGAACAGGTGAGGGGTGATGAGAAATATTTCTCCCCAGGAGAGTCCCTGACCTTCAATCAATCACTCAATTAATCACAATTGTTTTGAATCTTCCTCCCATTTTTCTCACCTGCTTGCTGCTCATCCTTCTTCACTCAGACAATCTTTTCTCCCCCCCCCCTTTTTCAGTTAATTTGTTTTTGCCTCCAGGTTTAACAGAATTCACCATCCTTTTTTTCCCCACCTAATCTCTACCCACCACCGTGTGATTATGCAGAAAAGAATTTCGATGCATTTTACCTGACAGCGAGAAGATTTAAGGAAAGGTGTTCACCTGAACTCAGACGTTATGTCTAAGGCCAGTTGTAATGTACAGTATGTGGCTGTATAATGGGAATAGACAAAGTCTTACCAAAGCATTCGAATGGATTTTAATGCTGATGCCACCAGGCAAGCTTACAAAGAAAGAGGGGGAAATTATTATTATTATTATTTTTTTTATATATAAAAAATAAAAAGAAGAAAAAAAAAATTTTTTATATAAAAAAAGTTATATACTTCCGAGTCATTCATCAATTTCAGGGAAAGTTTTTATCAATATAATCTGTCTTTAATGAATGATTGAATAATCAGGTAAAGTGATAAAAATAAATGTTTTTAGACTGACACTGAGATTTAGTAATTACTTAATATTAACAACATGCCAATAGCTAAACTGTGATAAACTATACTGCAGTGGTCCTGCATATAATTGCCCACGCCTTGCGAATTTTCGCTCTAAGAACAAAAAATTTGCAAGAAAATCGCATGTAATACCAAGCATTTTTAGCATACGAGCAACCGAGCTGAAGCGAGGCCGACATAGCACCATGTGTTCCAAGACAGTGAGATTTAATATCCATTCATTTCATATTTTACTTCATTTACATGTCTATTCTAAATGTTTTGATTGTTTTTATATGCAAAAAAAATAGGATTATAGTGTTGGGAATATTGTAATATTGATAATATTTTTGTTGGCTTGAACAGATTATCTGCATTTATATTATTTCCTATGGGAAAATGCGCTTCGCAATATGAACTTTTGCCTTAAGTTTGTATGCCGAGGTACCGCTGAACTTCCGGATCATTCATCAATTGCTAGAAAAGTGTTTAGCTAAATAATCTCTCATTAATGACAATACTATTGGAAAATAAGGTACAGTAATTAAAACAAATGTTTTAATACTAACCCTGACAGCGATTTATTATTAATTATTAATATTAACAACATGCTGTTAGCTAAACTGTGCTAAACGATACTAAAAGACACTATAGATTAAGTGCAGTGAAGATCAATAGGACAGTCTGGCAATTTTAAGTTACTAATGGCTGGCTGATTTAAAAAAAAAAAAAAAAGAAAAATTCAAAAACTAATTTGAAAAACCTTTGACTTAAAAAAAAAAAAAAGGAATATGAATGGTGCTTCCTGTCTTTTATTGTGTAGGTGTAATAGATTTAGAAATACGAAAATACCCAGCACTATAAGGGTCAAAACTAATGATCTAAACCAATCACAGTCGAGAACGGATTTTTGTAACCAATCATAACATAGAAGGTGGGATTTGTCAGAAAATGATGAGAGTTCGGGCAAATCTAACCCCACGTACTGTAGGCATGCTAACATTAACAATCATTATTTTATACGTTAATTTTAATTTTAAAAACAATATAAAATATGGTGTATAAAATTCATAGAGGTGATTTTAGAAAATGTCTAGCAATGTCTCTGCTTACACTGACCCGGATATACTTCCTCTTAAAAAAAAACACAAAAACGAAAGAAAGGAAGAAAAACACTCTGTTCTTTTCATGTGCCTTTTCTGTTTTTGTTCTCCTTCTATTCAAGGTTCAAGAGATTTCATTTGCCTTTTGTACACATACAGCTCTCTGAGTCAGTGACAAAAAAAAAGAAGGATAACAAAAGTAGAATAAATATATAATGCAGGGATAAATAGTAGGAAGTTATAAGCTTTCGGACTATAACATGCTATAGAATTATCTAGTACTGTATTGTAAGCGGCACAGTGGCTTAGTGGTTAGCAGTGTCACCCTGCACCTCCAGGGTCTGGGTTCGATTCCCGCCTCAGGGTCTGTGTGCATGGAGTTTGCATGTTCTCCTCGTGCTTGGTGGGTTTCCTCTGGGTACTCCAGTTTCATCCCATAGTCCAAAAACATGCAGATTAGATTAATTGGTGTTCCCAATTTGCCTGTAGTGTGTGAATGTTGACTAGATGTCTTACGATAGTCATAAACATAAGGTAAAGGTATTTTAAACCTGGACAAAGGTGTCTGCCAAATGGCGTAAATGTCAACGTAAATGGATTACTTTCTAAGTATTTTACAATTCAAAACATGACGTAAACAGAATACACATGCATCGTTCAGACAAAGTACAAATTACACAATAGGACAGTCTGGCAATTTTAAGTTACTAATGGCTGATTTAAAAAAAAGTGCAAAAACGAATTTGAAAAAAAAAAAAAGGAATATGAATGGTGCTTCCTGTCTTTTATTGTGTATGTGTAATAGATTTAGAAATAGGAAAATACCCTGCACTATAAGGGTCAACCCTAATGCTCTGCTCAGTATATACGTATAACCACAAAGTGTATCTGCTTTACAAAAAAAAGAGTTTTACTTTACTAATATAATTGACTGAAGCATTTGAAATGAAAGCTTTCTCCCAACATGTGTTCCACTTGAACATTTATTGATAGAATTTAAGAGCTACCCTTAGACTTCCATTCAAAGCTTTTTTTTTTTCTTTCTCTTTATAAATGGGTTTTCAGTTCTTTTCTCAGTTCAGGGGAACATGTTCCAATTTTTGTCTGTGATCATCTTACATGTACTGTGAATTCTCATTGTCATCCATATCCAGTGCTGTTGTCTATAACATCACAAGCTCCAGTCGTCTATAAAATATTATTCTTTCTTTCATTGAATATACTCTGTATATATGGGACGTTGGGCGATCTAGTCAAATCAGTACATCTTGTTGTGCAGTGTAACAAAGTTATAAGAATTAAAACTACCTTAATTTCCCTATATAATCCCTGCTACACTCAAACTTCTTGCTTCATGTCTGAAACGCTGGCCTCCCAAGAACTCCTTTTCCATCAATTTTCCTTGATTGTTCACGGGAATGACTGCGGTGGGCTCCGAACCACCTTCGTCATTGACAGACGCGCGGCCTCCTTTAAAACATTTGCACCAATCAAGCTAAGAGTCTCATCACCGGCAAATCTGGTGTAAATCTGTTTTACTTCTAAATTCAAATTCAAAAGTCCCAGTTTGACTTGAACACCCCTCATGGTATGCCTACACACACCCACTCTAGCCACTTCATTAAGAACACCATCTTGTACTAATATCAGGAAACTTCTCTGCGATTCTGGTCGATGTTGACGTGACTGCATCAGTTGATCCTGCTGTTGATTGGACGGCTTCGGGCTTGGACATTCCTGCATTGAAACTCCCATCCATCCGCATTCCTCAGGTGCTCTTTTGGGTTTCGATCTGGTAACATGAGGCATTATCATGCTGGATGTTGCCTTTATAAGACGGCCATAAAGGGCTGCAGCAGAGATACTCGCATACACCGTGACCTTTCAGATCATGATCGATCGGCATTACAGGGCTGAATGTGTGCTAAGAAAACAATCCCCACACCGTCACCCAACCCCCACCAGCCTGAACTAAACCTCCATGGAGTGGCCAAATCCACGGAGTCACGCTATTGATGCCAAATTCCATGCTCATGACGATCAGATTTCCTTTCAGGACCTGACTAGATCTCCTGCTGTCCCGGCGCGTCCACCTCAAGGTCCGATGTTTGGTCCGTTCTGGAATGCCTGTTTTGCTCTAAAACATATTGTACTGCATTAACTGACTATTAGCTTTGAACGAACCGTGCCCACTCGCACCCCTGCAGCTCACTGGATTTTGCACCATCCTGTGTAGATGTGCCAAAATGTCCGACATGATCACTAAGAGATCATATTTTGTGGCGCTTAATATGAACATTTACTTAGTATCTTGAGTGTCATGATATATACATGATTTCGAACAGCGCGCCACTGCCACCATGTGATCGGGTGCTTCAATACCGTAATTGCATTGCATGAACGAGCAGGAGTCCTTTATAAAAATGCATCGTGAATTTATATATCCATTATTTATTTATTTCAAAGACTTCTCATTTTGCCCGCGGGTAGCAGATACACACTTCAGGATCGGTGAATGAAAGTGTTTGTTTAGTACTACTGAATGAATTTGCAATGCCCACCTACTATTATTTTGAATAGATTTATTGCTTGTTTTTTCTTTTGCTTATGAAGGCAATAAGAGTTCAAGGGCATTCGTCTTCGTTGCATTTCAAAGCTTTGGGTATATTTTATTATTTTTTTTCCAGCATGTGTTCCTGTTCCTTTTTAAACATGAATTTACATGGCTTTTGAGGCAGGAGTGATATCCGTCTATCCATGTCTGCCATCTTTATTATGGAACCGCGAGCCTTTGCCGGGGAGGCCATTATCATGGTTTTTTGTGCCGCATTATTCCACAAGGACATCAATACTGTTGGGCCTAGAAGGACAGCGTGTGCAATGAAAAGGTTGACATACAATTATTTCATATTTCCTTGGAAATGTAGCCGACTGCCTGTCCATGTCTCTCTCTCTCTCTCTCTCTCTCTCTCTCTCTCTCTCTCTCTGTCTCACTGGCTTTTTCAATACACAAAACTCGGTCTCTTCACCCGCCCACACAAACCCCCATGTTCGTCTGTCTAACCGATTCATAAAGCTCTCTCTGTCTCCGGCTCTCTGTCACTGTGTGTGTGCGTCTCTCTCTCTCTCTCTCTCTCTCCTTCTTTCTGCCTTTTGCCCTCTCCCGCTTTTCAAATGTCAAACAGGAGCCATGGGGCGAGAGATTGGTGTTTCTGTATTCACACACACAATGACCCTTAAACACACACACACACACACACACACCATCTCAAACAACCACCAGTGTAATGGCTGAGGACACAGGCTACTTTGCATGCCCCTGCTGCTCTCTGCAGAGTAAGTAAGGCTTCATGCTTAGTTAGCTCTCGCACACCGAGGCCGCCTCTCCAAGTTCTCGGGCCTGAAGATCCCGCAATTACGGGCCAGCTGTTCGTACCGACTAGTGTCCTTAAGCCTCGAGTGCTGCAGTGCGCTTGCCGAAACAAGAATCGAATTGGTGATTATAGCCGACTCCTGCGTGTCGCCACGGCAAAAGAAGCGAAGTGCATTAGGCATTCCGCGCACATTTATTAGGGAAAGAGCTTAATTGAAATGCTCGTGTTAAAAAAGCCTCCGTATTTCATTAGCCAGTTACACGCACAAGAAACATCCTAAAACGGTAAGCTCGGAGTGTGTGTCTAATTTCACAGCTGCTTGATGTCTCTGGAGTGGTGTGAGGGCAGGAGTACGTGAGGCGTACGTGTGCGCCTCTGAGGAACGGGAATGCAAATTGCGGAAGTATTGACTCTCTTTTTTTTCCCTCCCTCGCCGAGCAGTCATTTTGTAGCAGCTGCGTTTGGGGCAGAAAAAGAAACGAGACAGACCACCTTGATCTTTGAGCAAACAGACTGAGAGAAACAAAGATAGATAAAGAGAGAGAGAGAGAGAGAGAGAGAGAGAGAGAGAGAGACACATATACACAAGGAACATTGTATAGATGGATGAAACAGAAGGTAATCAAGTGGCAAAACAAATGAGGAAGTCAATAGGGAAAGATGGAGGGATGAAAAAGCGTAAGGCGGATAGGTTTCTGCGCTTCTCCTCCAGCCAGGGGATGGACAGACCAAAAAAAAAAAAAAAAAGGCCTAGAGTGCGAGCAACTAGGGGCACTTGACCATCTCCTCTCCCTTTTCATTTATTTAGTGTGAAAGTCAAACGCCGCCGGTCGCTCTGACAACATGCAAATGAGATGCAAACGAGCGGAACCCTGGGAGGAGGGCTGGATGTCGCGGCGATGTTGTCATGGCGACTTCCAGTGATGTGCGACGACAGAACACAAGCAGAGGGGAGGCGGTGGGGAGGGAGGGGTGTTTAGAGGAGTACAGGATCTGACGGAGACATTATGAAACTTGGACAAGGACAGGGTGAAGGAGGAGAGTTTCGTTTAAAGAAAGAGAGCAATGGAGAAGAGCCAGAAAAAGGAAATAATAATAATAATAATAATAATGATAATGATAATAACGTGCGAGCCAGAAAGGGGGGGAGCGGGTAGGGGAATCGGCAAAGGCGTGGTTGGGACTGAAAAAGAGGAGAAGAGTGAAATGACCTTTCTGCTCATGTGGATTTTGAAATTGTGAATTGGTCCATTTGCACGGAAACAAGGTGCAAGATTGATTACAGCGAACCGCAAGCGGGAACGGAGACAAAATCTATTATGAATAAAGCACGCAATTTAATACGGCGGTGTCAGTAACAGCGGCTAGTTGTCATGGAAACTGGGGATGTTTTCTTATGGCTGATAAATGCTTAGTTAACTAGTTAACACTTCAGGGGGAAAGGGCTTTGCACTGTTTTGCAGTAATGGAAAATAAATTGTTTAGTCGTATTAAGTCAGAGGCTTTGTCCAACTTTAATGTGATCTAGCAAGCAATAGTAAACATGGGTGCAAAAGTCTGCACACCCCTCCACTAATACTCTGCACCATTTCCTTGTAATACAGCACTCATTATGTGATAAACCCCATCTTTCGTCTCTTGTTTAGTCCGCTCCCTGTACCTGAGCAGTTTCGGATGAATATATTTGGTCTGTTAAGCCATGCACTGATCTATGAATCATTTAAGCATATTTAAAACCTCTAACTTACGGCATGAACCAGTGAGAAACAGGTGCAGATGATCAGGCTGGTGATTGGTATACTGGTGATGCTGAATGCTGAGTGGTTGGAACAGACGAGAGGGGAAATGAGGCCGCTGCTGCGGTTGTTACATACAGAAATGGGTTTTTAAATTGTGTCTTTAGACACTTGGAAGGCTGGTTCAGTTAAACATAATTGAATTTACATCATTTAATTTCCATCCATCCATCCATCTAGGAACCTCTGTAGTCCAACTGGGGGCCGTAGAGGCGATGGTGATTACCAGTGTACCGGTCAACACTCACACTCTCTATCACACACTACGGGCAATTTGGGAACGCCAGTTAGCCTAATCTGCATGTCTTTGGACTGTGGGAGGAAACCGGAGAACCTGGAGGAAACCCACCAAGCACGGGGAGAACATGGTCAATTTTTATGATCCTGAGGGTGGAGCTTTTGTGAATAAGCTCTGGAATCACTCAAATGTTCAACCCACTTAACCTTTAGACACCTAATCTTGAGGAAAAAGATAAAACTTATCTAATGTTCCTTAAAGCTAGCCTTAAATTGAAGATTATTAGGTAATTACTTGAGTGCGGCACTGCTGAAGCCATAACCTGGCACTATGCATGTTGTGCCGTTTTGGATAAGAGATTATTTTTGCTGAGAAAGATAGAAGGAGAGAGAGAAAGAGAGAGTCATGGACAGGCAGTCTGCTACATTTCCAAGAAAAGACGAAATAATTAAATGTCAGCCTCTTCATTGCGCACGCTGCGCTTCTACATTGTAACTTCGCAAGAAAAAAAAAAACCCAAACACGCAAACCTTTATATTTCTAACAGGCTCTTATTTTTAGATGTTCGCGTACAATTTGCGGGACATTAAATTGAAACATGCCTATTAAGACGGAGGGAAATGAGCTGCGTATACTGATGGATAGGACGTATAACCATTTTCCATCTGCTCCAATCGGTTCGGCCTCTCCCCCCTTCCTCCATTTATTTATTTATATATATATTTATTTTTTTTCTCCGTTTTTAAGGATCCTTCCATCCTTTTAATGAGGACCTTCCCTGATAACAAGAGGCAGAAAGAACACGAGATGTTCTTCAGGGCGAATGAGGAGAGCTGAATGTGCGAGGCATAAAAGAGAGAAGCAATTTGTTGGGATTGAAAAGCGAGCAGGAGCTGTTCTGTACAAATATGAAAGGGGACGAGAGAGTAGCAAAGCAAGGGAAGGAAAAAGATGAGTGTGTGTAATCTTCATGCAGGGAGAAATTGTGAAGTGGAAAAGAGGCTAGCAGAGGGCTGTGTTTTACAAACCACCACCGAGGGAGAAAAAGTGTGTGTGTTTGTGTGTGTGAGAGAGAGAGAGAGAGAGAAGGAGGGAGAAGGAGAACGAGTACAGATTGCTCACAGCGAGAGATGTTCTCTCTCCAGATTGAGGTGCGGGCACGTAGCTGCCTCGGAGATGAACGTCCTGCCCCGATTCTGTGTGTGCACGCTGAGCGTGTGCGCCACACACACACACACACACACACACACACACACACACACACACACACATGTACAACTGATGGTTTACTTGTTGTCGCTGCCTCTAGATCCCTCCAGCTCACACTGAAGCCCAAACTCAGCTATTAGATGTCGCGACACTTTTTTCCTGGAGCATAAGCACATCAACCACAGCAAGATGGGCCCGAATAGTGTGTGTGTGTGTGTGTGTGTGTGTGTGTGTGTCCATATCACAATGCTACATGCTCACACTCCCTTGCACACATACGCATCATGTGCCGAAGAACAACTGCGAGCATCTGACAGGTTACTCATGTCGTGGATCAGCTCCTGCTGCACTCTCTAATCACTTTCCTTGAGATTTTTTTTTTTCCTTCTTCTTCTTCTTCTTCTTTCATCTTTCATCTTCCATCTTAGGGAATATCTACGCTTCTATCTAAGCCTTTGGTCACCTGTCTTTCATTTCCTTCTACCATTTGAATGTGACCCCTTTTACTCTCCCTTGCTAGCGCAAACATTAGATTAGATGTAATGATACCGTTGTCCTTCATTCAGTTCAGCACATTAGCAAGACCTGCTCTGATCAGTTGTCCTGCTTGTTTAACACACCGGATTGTTCAGAAGGTTTATTTTTTATGCTTTTAAATATAACAGATCAACTGCCTGGAGCAAACAAAATGTCAGCGATAAGGTAAGGAGTTGTTACTTACTGTAGATGCAACCCAGAGGTCAAGGGTAACTCTGGAGGAGTTGGAGAGATCTCCAGCTCAGATACAAAGAAGCTCTTCACAGGAGAACCATCGCCTGGTGGTGTAAAGCTCACTTATTGTACTCCTATTTTTACTCCCAAGTTACAGTATGTAATATATTCTAGGTGTCCAAAAGGTGTCTGTTAATGTTTCAGCTCAAATACAACCCTGACCCAGACGGTTTGATGTTTGACTTAATTATAAGATGAAGCTACAGAGTATATTATTTGTTATTTTTAAATTTTTTAATTTAAATTTTTAATTTTTTTTAAAGACAGACATTTAAAGAATAAGAAAATGAAGGATTTGTTTTCCCATGTACGCACACTAGTGATGCGCGGGTCGTCTGGTAGCCCGCGGGTCGGGTTGGGGCGGGTAAAGAAATTGTCACTTTATTTGCGGGGCGGGT
>JAQMYG010000033.1:7206560-7219378 GCA_030014215.1 Clariallabes teugelsi
CACACACACACACACACACACACACACACACACACTCTCTCGCCTTTACAGCCCCCCTCCCACCCCCTCCTCCTCTCGGCTTCCCACACAAACACACACTCTCTGCCATACACAGAACCTCTGCAAGCAGTAAGACCCAGCAGGTGAGACGAGAGGGGTTGGGAGAGGGGCTGTAAAGGCGAGTGTGTGTGTGTGTGTGTGTGTGTGTGTGCGCGTAATTTGACACTGTGCTCCTTCATTCAAACCAACACACACACTCTCTCTCTCGCCTTACACAGAAACTCTGCTCTGTCGCAATTCTTTTCAAAATGTAAAGTGCAGGTTAATTTGTTGTTGTTGTTTTTTACAGCAGTGATTCCGGTAGTATGCGCTCATGCGAGTGTGACTAGTGATGTTCCTTGCTAATTTTTCTGATAAAACAGTCTCTCCGTTAATGTGTGTGTGTGTGCACGCACATTACACACACACACACACACTCTGAGCTGGAGCATGAACATTTACACTTTGAGAGAGCTCTGAGACCTTCATTAACTTGTTGTAGAAATACTAACATAGGGGACCTTTAAAATATAAAAGCTTATCGATTGAATATTGAAACAAAGTATGGACGCATATTTTAATTGAAGTGCATTTAATGTGAATGTACAAATCAGTGTGAGCTAGTTATCCGGATAGCTGATGTGCAATAGTGGGGCTTCTTTTTTTGGGATCCGTTTCTACTAAGAAAGAACAAAGATTGTCCAAAATGTCACTTGCGCTATATTCATTTCTTGTTTATTGCATGATGTATAAAAGCAAATAAAATTTGCTTTCGTGGTTATACTGAATATCGGCTACAGCTGAATTGCAGCCGTGCTGATATTCGGTATAACTGAGCACCTGCTTGCGCAATATCACTTAAATAAGAAGTGCGTTAGTTTGATCGATATAAGTCGCGGGAAATCTTTAAATCAATTATAATCACTACGCGTCCCATTTTACGCAATTTTAATGACCATGGAAAAGATGAAACAGTCCGCATGTTACTCTAAAACGTTTAGATTGCATCTTACATTGCAAATGGACGAAAAAACAAGAAGAAAAAAGGAAATGAAAGACTTGAGCTGGCTTTATGAAAATCATTACAGGTAGCAGTGTTGTCTAGATGTCCTTGTGTGCATTGTGTGTGTGCAGAACATTCGCGCTGCAACGCACAGCAAGTTGATAACGGAGGTGACGGCACTGATGAATACATGTTGGTATGCTTGGTGTGCTGCGACCAGAGTAAGGGATTTAGGGACTTCAGAATGGGTTCTACTCAAATAGCCTCAATTTACTCCTCTTCCTGCTCACTCAGTCTTTCTTTTCCGCGCTCGTTTCTCTAGTGCTCCCAGCGGATCGCGGCTGATGTCCCACTCTCTCCCACTCGCTCTCCATCTCTTTCTCTGCATGACTACAGTGCCATTATGGCGAATCAGTAGCCGTGAGGGACTTGGCAGCATGATCTAGTAGAGCCACGGATTCAGCACGCTCACTTTGTGCTGAGCTTCAGATTCTATTATACCACAGGCAGTCTCAAATCGGATTGGCTTAGAAAGTGTTGATTCGTTTTCCGTCGCAAGCGCAGACAAAACAAAAACCTCAGGTTTATACGGTATTAATGCACTCGTTCGGATACGTTATTGCAAGAGCTTAGACGGGGATTTAGAAGACAAGATTGTGGTGGAGATGGAGACGATGTGCTGTGAGGAGATAATGTGTTCATTTAATGTGTATGGAAGAAGTCTGCGGGGATTTGTAACAGTCGGAAGGGAAGGTGTACATTTCAAGTTCTCTGAAAGATGAGACTGTCTATACAGTACCTGTTACAGTGCAAGTAATAATATGAGTGTAATGAATGAAAAGTAGGACATGTTAATGATAAATGGTTATTACAGCTTTACTTCAACTTCTGCGACGAATTTTTTCCTCCTTTTAAAATTTTTTTATTCATTGCCAATTCTTACATAGTTTCCCCATCCATCTGATATCAGCGTGGCAGCAGGCCAAAGGCTAAGGCTGCTCAACGCCATGTGGTATGCTAAACACTCTCAGAGGAGATGCTAACCGCCCCCATCTTTAACCTTGAATTCACAGACAGACAACCATAATCCTTTAACGTTCTTCCTTCTGAATTATAGAACAAGTGCTTCTTCACATCGTCCAAAAATCAGGTTTGCTAAGGATAGTTGCTAGTGCGTGCTACCTGTGAAATAAACCACATCGAGCCGATCACTCGAACACATCAGCATCTGACTATTAACTTAAGGTTGTAAATACTTGTTTTTTTTTTTGTGTGTCCCAACGAATCATCTGTCTCCGTCTAACTCTGTCTACCACATCTTCCCTTGTCACCCCAGCCTCCTCCCTCACCACATCCGTAAACCTCCTCTTGTGCCTTCCTCCCAATATACCCCTCGTCCCTCCTCTGCACATGTCCGAACCGTCTTAATCTGGACTTTCTAACTTTGTCCCCACACCGTCCTACCTGCACTGTCGTTCTAATATACTCATCCCAAATCCTGTCCATTCTTGTCACTCCCAATACTAAATTACCCAGAGGCAAGTGGATGTCTATGGAGTATCCCCCACCAAAAAAAAAATGTAATATCTAGCAATAAAAACAAAAATCGAATACTAAAATAAGCCAGGGTGACACGGTGGTACAGCGGGGTGCTTTTCCACTTCACAGCTCCAGGGTTTCAGGTTTGATCACGAGCTCGGGGTACTGTCTTGTGTGATCCGTGTGTCTGCAGAGATCTCCCTCTTCTCTCAGCTGCTATTCCGAGCTGCAATTTCAAGGTCCTTTTGCATAACAACTTCTTAGAATTTTCAGTTACACAAACCACTCATGACTCATTTTTTAACTTGAGAAATCTATTTGCTTTTAAGGAAAAGGACAGATCCTTTTTTTAGCGCATTGCTGGGGAGGCTTTTTGGGGAAAAAAAAAAAAAAACTTCAACATTAATACTAAAGTTTTAAAAGTTTTAAACATATAAACGGGTTTCCTCCTAGTACTCCGGTTTCCTCCCACAGTCCAAAGACATGTAGGTTAGGTTAATTGGCGTTGCCAAATTGCCCGTAGTGTGTGAGTGTGTGTATGTGTGTGCCCTGCGATGAATTGGCACCCTGTCCAGGGTGTACCCCGCCTCATGCCCTAAGTCTCCTGGGATAGGCTCCAGGCCCCCTCGACCCTGAATACAGGATAAAGTGGTATAGAAGATGAGTGAGTAAACATATAAACATGCATTATTGTGATTGTTGTTTGGAATATGTTCCAATTAACAAGGTTGATGAGCACGGTCCAAGGTTTGTTGTCCAGGCTTCATACTCGACCACTCCCTCACACACATGCCCGTTAAAAAACAGAAACGTGTGAACATTTCTGCCAAGCTATTCAAAAAAGAAACAAGGATGTCAGAAGTGAAGATGTTGGATGAACTTGATGTTGGCTTTGGGTGCATGTCTACTGCACAGTACATTCGGAGAGGTCCTGTTCATATTGTTTTCATTTCAGTGCTTAGTTACTACTTAAAGGTTAGAGGTTCAAATCTCACCTCCCCTCTGTGTGCTTGGCGAGTGCGTGTTCTTGGGCTTGGTACGTTTCCTGCGGGTACTTCGGTTTTCTCCCATAGTCTAAATGCAGATTGGTGTTACCGGATTGCTTGTTGTGTAGGAGTGGAGGTTGGCATCATCAGCAGTGTATCTTCCACTTGACATTTGCTGTGACCCACTGGCATGAAGTCATAGGTTATTACAGCTAACCAGCAGATAGCAATGACTGTTTAAGATAGACAGACAGACAGACAGACAGACTTGACAGCATTTGGAAAGTCTGACAGCCAGCCAGACAGATAGCTCGATAGATAGAAAGATAAATAGACTTTCTGCAAGGTGTGTGGATTTGTTCTCAAGTCTAATAATGTTGTTCTTAGGTCTAGAAATCTTGTCTCCTATTTGTATTCATCTAGAACACTTTCATTCTGAATATATTCTTTTTTTCTGGTTAGATAGATAGATAGATCAATAGATAGATAGATTGATTTGGGAGAACATTCTGCATATGTGTGTATGTGGCCCCTTAACTGCACCTTGCCTCTGTCTCTGTCCTCTTGCTGAACTTTTCTGCGTGACATAGCCAGTGGCGAACATCTTAGCGTGACGGAGGTAATGGAAGGGGGAAGAAACAGGGATAGAGAATGAGAGAGAGAGAGAGAGAGCGCACAGTGTGAAGAATAGCTGGGGGAATGTGGTTGTCACCCTGCCAGGTCTGCTGTACTTTCTGATCACAGTGGAACGTCTCAGGGGAGTGGCTCACCTCATTGGCCGAGTGGTTCGGATCGGAAAACACTGTTCGCTCAGCGATTGGCCGTTGCCTGGCAACCGGCCGCTGGGTAGCAAATAACATTACTGAAGTGTGATTGATGGAAGCAGTGCCCAGCTGTGCGGGGAGAGACAGAAAATAGCAGAGATGGAAGTGTGTGTCGGCTTCATGTTGAGACAGGAAGGCTGGCCGAGTGTAATTACCGGACAATAAGTCCAATCAGTCACTGTAAACAAGCTTGTCCTTCCAACTGGGGAATCCTCTGCAGTGCCATCACATCTTACACTCACATATCAGTGTGTATACTCCGTTGTAGTCTATTTACAAGGCCAAGAATTCCCTGTGGTGATGTCCCTGTAATAACGTTTTTGTGCGATTTCGCAAAACTCAGCATCCTCTAAAGGAAAAGATTTCCATTTACCGAAGTGCTGAATTTAAGTTGAGGCCTGCAATTATCCAAAGGCGCAGCATTTAGCTTTGACATTTCTAAGGTTAATGGAAAACCCCATCAAGTTGGTGATACAGAAGTGTTTGTGAGGGATGCGTGCGCACAAATGAGCCTTGTGATTAGCGCACTGAAACACAGAAATGGGGGGAAAACTCTGGAGAGCAGCGACCGAGGTAGAAGAAAGAACGGGATGACAGATGATGATGACAAGTAAACATGTTGATGTTGAGGGAGGAGAGGAGCGTGCACGCGCTCTTTATTCTCGGCTGCTGATTAACACACGCCGTCACCTGGACTCTGACACGGCGGGCTGGAGCTGGAGAAGAAACGCGTTATTTATCAAAAGGCATTAAACTCGGGTCACCTTGCATCGCTGACTGAACAATGGAAAGAGACACAGAGACGGAGACGGGCAGGGATAAGAATCTTTATTCGGCAAGACAGTGAATTCGTCTGCTTAGATGTCATATTTCAATAACAAGGATAAAAGGGTAAAATGTACAAATAAAAAAATAAAAAAATGATAACTACCGTAGCGGTTAGTCTGTTAGCTTGAACAATTCCTAGCCAGCTTTAACACTTAGCTTTAAAAAGATTATGATAATAATAACATTTTTACAGCTGTGCGAGATGCTTGCTAGTCATTTTCTTTACAAATTCTTACGCTAGTCGTTCATTTATTAGCATGGAATTAGGTGACGTAGCCTCTGATCTATTAGCTGCTAATTGCAGTGTGTGTTCTGACTGCAGGTTTCTCACGCTCACCCAGACAAAACCTAAGAGGTCTAATATTTTATATATAATTATCCCTTAATTGTTAATGAATCCTTTCGTTAAGACTTTATTAAAGCTAAGTGGAATTTTCAAGCGGTTATACGGCTAAGACCGAGAGTCATCATAATCAGGTTTACTCACTTCAGGTAGTAAGGCAGGAGGAGTGGCGGTGACGGTGATTCTGAGCTTATAAAGTGAAATGACTTGTAGGTAATAACTATAGCTATATTCCCTCGAATAAAATTCTATATTCTTGGGTATATTGTTTACGGCAAATGCTATACTGTACAGTATAATCACAATACAGCCTTCTAAAACATACAGTACAAGTCAAAATTTTGAGTTTATTTTCTAGATTCTAAGACAAATGAAAGATTTAAAAACTATGAAATAACATATGGAATGACACCAAATCAGGCATAACATTATGACCACCTGCCTAGTTTTGAGTAGGTCCCTCCTTTTGCCCCATAACAGTGATGCACTGTATGTTCTGATACCTTTCTATCACAACCAGCATTAACTTTTCCCTCAACATGAGCATTAGTAGCTCTTCTATTGAATCGGACTACACGGGCCAGCCTTCACTCCCCATGTGCGTCAGTGAGCCTTGGCCGTCCATGACCCTGTCGCCAGTTCACTGGTTTTCCTTCCTTGGATCACTTTTGATATGTCCTGAACACTGCAGACCAGGAACAACCCACATGACCTGCCGTTTTTGGACTTGCTCTGACCCAGTCCTCTAGCCATCACAATCTGGCCCTTGTCAAAGTCTCTCAAATCTTACTTCCAACACATCAACTTCAGAAAAAAAAAAAAAAAGGTTCACTTGCTGCCTAATACAGTATGTCCCACCCACTCCCAGCTGCCATTGTAATGAGATATTGACACTATAGCTACTGTGATAAGGGCCAAATTGTGATTGCTAGGCAACTGAGTCAGAACAACTCCAAAACGTTTGACTGATAGTGTAAAGTCACAGAATCCTGGAAGGTGAATACTATAAACACGGATACTACTGTAGGAAAGGGCTGTGCGATGTCCGACTTTTCAACAGAGGCAATGTTTAGTCAGCGCCTTGACATTTTTTGAAGACAAACTATCTTGGGGACAAAAAATACAATAAGAGGTCAGAGACTGAAGAAACTCTTCTAGAAACTTTCCCAGCAACCTTTTTCTTCTTTTTAAAGTAGTTACATACACTCGTGTCCACTTGCACCTTTATAGATAGATAGATAGGTAGATCGATACAGCTTTACAGTCATTGCACAGTGCAGGTACTCGGCAACAAAATGCGGTTTAGCATCTACCAGAAGTGCAGATACAGTAGTAGTGTATACTGTATACACTATGTGCGAATATTGTGTTGTGCAAATTACAACGGGTGTTCAAGCCAAACTGGAACACATTATTGGGCTGCCTGCTTCGCATCTGAAACGATGGCCTCCCAAGAACTCGTTTAATGGCCCAAACATGTGGAAGTGACTTGGAGTGATGTCAGGACTGTGCAGGCGATGTGGCAATATGTGTAAGTGAATGATTTTATGTACAGTTTCCACAGACGGATGTATTACTTCCAAATGTTGGCGACAAGTTACCCGTCGATTTTCATGGATCAGTCATTCCATTTGCTGAATGTTCATGAGAACTACCACAGTGGGCTCTGAGCCCTTTCGTCTGGATCATCATTCACGGATGTACGGCCTTTGCACCATTCAAATGAAGAGTCTCATCACCGTACAGTCTTCTGTCATAGAAATTTCTTTCAAGAGAAATTTCATGACAAGTCCCTGTTTGGCTTGAACTCTCCCTGTACAAGATGTAGGTAAAGTTTACATATAGGTATTGTTGTTGGTCTTTCGGCTGCTCCCGGCAAGGGGTCGCCACAGCGGAATATCCAGTCCACACAACAACTTGGCACAGGTTTTACGCCGGATGCCCTTCCTGACACAACCCTCCCATTTTATCCGGGCTTGGGACCGGCACTGCATCCAGTGGCAGGCGTTTGGGCACTGGCTGGGAATCGAACCCGGGCCTTCCGCATGGCAGGCGAAACGCCTACCACTGAGCCACCAGTGCCCTATATATTGTATATATAGGTATACAATAATAATATACAGTATAACAAGGCTATGGACAGTAAATATGTGCAGTAACTCTTGAATAGATAATGCTATGAAATATAATACAGAAACGTCATGCACTCATGTTATCAGCAAGTCATGTGACAGTGGCACAGTGTTATCATGAGTACACACTCTCTGAGCAGTTACACTCTCTGCGCAGTTGCATTATCTGAGCATAAAATGCACAGTTGGGTTGAGTTTGTGCCCGTGACAACCCTCAGATTCATATTCTTGGCCGACAGGAGTGGAGCACAATGTGGAGTTCTGCTGTTGTAGCACATCACAAGCACAGCGTTTAATGGTTTGAGATGCTTTTCTGTTCACCAGGGTTGTAAAAGAGTGACCGTATCCTTGCTGGCCATTGAAAGCAATCTGGATTTTTTTCTTTTTCTTTTTCAGTCATAGAGCTATAATTAAAACCTTATCAACCTTGACAGTACACCTGTTAGAACAGATCATTTCTGTTGATTTCTGTGGAGTTTATTAGGATTGATGTGAATAGAACCACATTTTTAAAATAGATTTCTTTGTTATCTTTCCCTTTAACAATTAACAATGGATGTGAACACAGTCAGTAATTTCCACTTTCCAGTCTCTGTAATCACTGCTGTTGTTGTCAGTCAGGGACAATAAAATTTCTTCTTCGCCAAAATGGAAAAAGATTGATGCACTCAGCTGCATTACGGGGTTTTTTTTTTTTTTTTTTTCCATAATAGCATATCCTGAAGTGCTTTGTTCATCTTATCCCACAGTATAACATTTTTTAATCCTTTATATGGAGGCATAATCTTTATGAGTTGCTGGATCTCTGCATCCATTTAAGATCCTTAGCATGAAATCACAAGATGCCATATGTGTGGTTGAATGTGGAAAGTAGAATTTCTGTGGAATTAATACTGCATTTAGCACGTTTACTGATTAATGCATACTGGATCAGGATTTTCATTAGGAGCTTCCATCCTATTTGGAATACAGGGATGTTACACCTTTGTATTCTTAAAACCGTTGCCCACTTTCTACCATCTGTCAGTTCATTGGAAAATCGTATTTTTCATTGCAATATCTCAACAAACTTTCTTTTCTATTGGCCTTTTCTCACATCATGCCCTTCTAGACACAACCCTCCCATTCTTCTAACTGGGCTTTGAACCGGCACCGCTTGCAGTGGCTGGGTATATTGAGTGTGGCAACCCACCGATAGCGGGGCTCGAACCCGGATCCTCAAATCAACAACCTAGAGGCTTAGGTGCCTGAGACAGCACTCCCTTTGTACTGTAATACCTCAATACGTTGTTAAATCATTGCACGATGCTTGATACCACCGTTTGAACATTTTGGTGTTGATCAAAACATACTCAAGGTATTTTTTCAGAATATGTAAGACGATAGACTAGACTTGTCAGCAGTATAGGCATCTCGGTCAATACGTTTTATTTCTTTTTTTATTTTTAAAGATTAAATTTCAGTCTAAATTTGATCTCTTTGTGGTGACGTTTGAAAGTTGCAGAACGTATCTTACGTGTGTCAGAGTAGCTGTAAACTGTCTCTCTTGTTGTTAATGTCATGTTACTTAGGAAACAGTAAGCCCTTCATTATTCTGACCAATCAGAATAAAGCATTCGATAGCACCAAGATATAAAGCATTACATTATAGATTGCATTATAGAGTTATATTACATTAAGAGTTACATTATAGCATTACAAATTAGACATGAAAAAACGTGTACATTTATCTTGTATCTGATGCATGTACAGGTAGGTACCAAAGTATTCCTTTGGCAGCTGATATAAGTGACTTACTTTATAGGTGAGGCAAATTCCAGTGCAAGCATTTAGGGTTAGTGTAATTGGCCAAAGCGTTCCGGATTGAACGTCAGCTTTGTGGTAACTAGCTTTTGAAACAGAGGTAAGCTCCACTGCTGAGATGGACCTGCTCTCAGAGGAGACATGTCTATAATCCTTGTTTATGAGAATTATAGTGTAGTTAAATAAAGAAGCTGTGCAGGTGACGGTTAGTGCCAGTTTTACAATGCTGAGAGGGTAATTGGCGACACACTGAAATTTACCTCGTCTGCTGCGGGAAACAACTTGTACTTAATGTCAAGTGAACCACCTTTAAGTTCATCTGGTCAGTCAGTATACGAGGGTGTTTTTAAGCAGAGGTGGCCGGAGCACTTTGCAGCGTATTTCGAAAGAATTCTCACTCCTAGGTTCATTCTGTTTTTTTTTGTTTGTTTGTTTCAAATCATCCTTTTTTTACAACCAAAATCTGTGATACAGCCTTATTGTTTCAGCATCCCACCTCCAACTGCGTTTATCCTAACAATGGCTCCTGGGGCTTAGGCACAAAAGAATGCAATCTGCTAATTAAGCAGTACTAAAAACATTCATTCTGGGAAAGAGAGCCTGAAACGCAGGGATACCACGTTGCATGGGAAGACATAGGGGGTAATTTCAATTCAGTAAACGTTTGGCTTATCCGTACTTTACTTTTTCTTTTTCTTTTTCTCCGAGTTATGCCACAACATATGAAGAATACAAAATAAAGCGTGTCTCTGCGCATGCTGAGTGACTGGATCTTTCTGGCAAATATGTGAACTGCTTAAACTCCCAGAACAAATTGATGGGTCCCTAGATAGATATAGATATATTTCCATTTTACTGTAGTTACTGAATAATATTCTTTTTAAATAGCTTCAACAGTTTCAAGTGGTAAAGGTCATGTAGTGCTTATAAAGTAAATTACCCCCTTCAGAAGCATTTACTGCGTTTTGATGCTTGTAATAGAAGTATTGCACTCTTCTACACAGGATACCCAGAGTGAGATTTGTCTATGGCATGATACATGGACAGGCAATGATATAAAACACAAATAGATTGGCAATTTTCCTGCTCCCTTTTCTCCACACTTAGCCTTCTGTTCATGACCACATTTACACGTTTGGCTCACTGCTAAACATATACAGTTCTGTGCAGAAGTCAAAAGCCACCGCTCATTTCTTCATATTTTGCTTCCAAAGTGCCAGACTGTCTTCTATTTTTTATATAGTCTTGAGGAATAGTTCTCCAGGCTTCCTGAAGTATTTTTTTGGCAAGATTGTGGCTCTCATTTTTCAATCTAGTCCCTGTGCTTGAGTAGTTCCAGATGAATGTGTTTGCTAAACCATACAGTAAACTATGAATCATTCAAGCATAAAATAAATATAACTTAAGGCCAGTGAGAAACAGGTGAAGATGATATTAGATGATCAGGCTGGTGATTAGTATACTGGTGATGCTGAATGCTGAGTGGTAGGAACAGACAAGAGGGGAAATGAGGTTGCTGCAGAAGTTTTTATGCAAACCACCTTTGTATATTTATTGTATCTTTAGGCAATTTGCAGCCTGTTGTTATAAAACACATGTTCCCATTTCTTTAATTCAAGCTATATCATTTAATTTAATTTCATTTAATAAAATTTAATTTAATATGAAGAAATTAGATACCTATCACACAAGGCTCCCATTCCCTTAACTGCTACATCACATGCTATCTGGAAACCCTGGGCATAGTAGTGTTTGTGTGTCTGTGTTTGTTGGGGGGTGTCATGGCATTTTTTTTTCTTCATTGAACTGCATGGAAGTGCAGATTCTAGCAGGCATTACTGCTGCCTAAATGCCACCATCATCTTTTGCTTAAACCAGGTTTCCATCCATCTACAAACCGCTTTGGACCATGGGGTCCCACTGGTGATTACCTTTGTATTTATTCCCATTTTACGACCGTTATAGGCAGTTGTTCAATTGGCAATTTGGGAATGACAATTAGCCTAATCTGCATATCTTTGGACTGTAGGAGGAAACCCGAGTACCCGCGGAAAACCCACCAAGCACGGGGAGAACATGCAAACTCCATGCACACATACCCGAGGAATCGAACCCAGACCTTGGAGGTGCAATGTGTTCTAACTAAGCCACCGTGCCGCTAAACCAGGTTTCAGAGAATAGTATTATTATAATGCTGGCTCAGACTTCCCACATTAATCAGGCAATTCTGTGATTACGTTATCATTTAGTCCTTCCTACTTACTCATTAGCACTGTTAACTAATGACCCCAGGTTTGGGGGTTCAGAGCTTGTCTCCAATGGAGTTGGCATGTTTCCCTGTGCTTTGTGGGTTTCCTCAAGGAAAAGTTTCCTCCTACAGTCCTCCTACTGTCCACTGTTAACTTACTGGTGTTTCCAAATTGACTGTAGTACATTATTACAAATAGTGGATGTATGAATATAATTAATTTACCACTGGAACAAAAAAACACATCTCGGGTAGCAGTATGTTATTATTATTATTTTTTTTTATATAAGGTTACTTTAATGACACTGACATTGTTTTGCTCTTGAAATATTAGATTTTTTATTTTGTTTTTATAGAATTATAAACATACAAAACAAAATCTGGTTCTAGGGGTCATTCCTGTAAATGGACATTTCAAGCATGAGATGTTAATGGATTGTCATATTTATGAAAAGAAAATAATAAAATAAAAACTGTTTTTATGGCTATTTTTCAAGGCAAAGTGTATTTTAAGAGGGCAAAGGCAGGCAGAAATGCTGCTTTCTAACTGCGTTATCACTATTGTCAATGATAGAAAAAAAACATTAACTTGAGTAAGAGCACTGCTAATGTAGGAATAAACAGTTTGATTAGAGTAAAAGTAATGATCAAAAGTAGGAGTGAATATGTTGAAAAACCTGTTAGAATTACAGCACAAATACATTTACACTTTTACCAACAAAATGCTAAAAAAAAAAAAAAAATGCTGTAGGGTTTCATAAAGGCTTTTTTGGTTAGCTAGCTAGTGAAAACAAGGATTGGTAACTATCTAGCTAGCACCAAGTGAGGTAGCTGACTAGCTCCATGTTTCTTGTTCTATGTTTTTATGTCGCTTGTTGATTAATAAATGTTTCTTTGCTAGCTACCTAGCTCTTCATAATTCATAAATTTTTTTTTATTTATTTATTTATTTTTTTTTACTGTAGCTAGCTACCTAGCTCTTCATAATTCATTAATGCAGGGCTGATAGTGGAAAAAATTCCTGAGCCTGAACTTTTTTTCCTTGCCCCCGAGGTGAGTAGGGGTGGGGGTAC
>JAQMYG010000033.1:7235241-7248101 GCA_030014215.1 Clariallabes teugelsi
TGTTGTTGTTCTTTCGGCTTCTCCCATTTATGGGTTGCCACAGTGGATTATCACACACTTTGGCACAGGATAACCTTCCTGACGTAACCCTCCCATTTTATCCGGGCTTGGGTCCGGTGGCTGAGGTTTGGGCATTGGATGGGAATCGAACCCGGGCCTTCCACATGGTTGGTGAGAACTCTACCACTGAGCCATATACTGAAATATAATCATTTAATATAATTAATCTTAGACTTCTTCATCTGTGAGTCATTCAATAGAGATTTTTTTTTTTTTTATGTACATTTTAATGTTTAACTTGATCCTGTTACCTGATGAAACGCTTCCTTGCGTCACATTTTCAGCAGGAAGTTGCATCACCTAACCAAAAATTATGTTCTCCATTATTTTTCTGCATTTTAAATTATTATAAAGAAATAACTGAATTCATGTCTTAACTCAAGTTCCATTAACGGGGATACTTTATATATTGTACATTTGTAAATTCGGCGCTGAAGCCTGGCACTGTTCCTTATTTTAGAGACCTATAAATTGTTGTTCTTGCTGTTGCCCACTGGCAGTGTACGTGCAAAGGCATACTTTTCCTAGATGTGATGTTGAAAATATTATGGTTTAATAGTTACAGGCACTAAATGAAACAGCAACTGCAGAATTATCCATATACTGTACATATAGTGACAACTTTGCACTGTTTGTTAATGCACGTTCCGGTACAATAGTTCAAAAGTTACACATTCTAAGATTAAATGTGACCACCTTGTGAGGCACACTGTGTGATGGTCAATCATGTATGAAAATGTTTCCTCTTGCTCCCAGTACCACTCCTTGATCATTTGAGTCCTAGAATATGGCCATGAGATCGGGGAAGAAAAGCTTCATAGATGTGATAACCTGGTCATTCAGGTCATCAGCTGACTTCCTTTTATTGCCACATAACGTTGCTGAGCCTCGACCTGACCAACTGAAGCAACCCCAGATTATAATACTGCCTCCAGAGGCTTGTGCAGTGGGCACTATGCATGATGGGTGCACTGCTTCATATGCATGTTCTTTACAATGCAATTTCATCAAGTGTTTAAGTCATCTCCAATCGTCTCCAATTTTCTTTTTGTCTTTTAAACAGATTAATAATCTGACTTGTCTGAAATGTGACTTTTTTTTTTTCACCTAGCCAGTGCGATACAAATAAAAACAATGCTATCTACAGTATGGTACCTTGTGCTACTGTGTTATGTTGGCTTTGCACGTTAGTGTTGGGTTTGATGTTGAGACCGTTTTCTTTTTGTGCCTTCATTAGAATGTTAATTTAAAGAAAACCACGCTTAAGGGTTTAACTTGTAACAAACTTTTGAAACACATGGATGGAAGTGTGTAGTGTATGTTTGTGTGTGTGCGTGCATGTGTGTGTGCACAGGCTGTAACTCAGCCCTCTAATCCGTTCCTGGCTACTGATGGTGTGGATTTACTGTACCCTGTACTTGGCATTCTCCCAGCCCCCTAAATCCAATTTGCCTACATCTCCCATAATTCACCACTATTTCTCAGTGACGCATTACACCCACCCTGGCGTGGCCTTGTTTATTTATTCTGTATGCTTTTTATTTATTTATTTGTTCTTTTGAAAATGATGGCCTGTCTTTCTTGCACTTGAGTCCAGCAAATTAGGGCCATTTTTCACCATGCCGACAGGACATCGTTGTGTTTCTGAGAGCGGTTTTACCTCATTGGTATGTCGCCCCCATCTGGCTGAGACGTTAAGTACACCCAAATTTGATTTTCTTTTTTCTTTTTTTTTTTTCCTTGTTAAATTTATATGCTTTTCAGAGCAGTCGCGCATTGATCTCTTTACCTGCCGGTTTAACCCATTTCCGAGGATGTTAAGTGCACTTGTTTTATCGTGACTTGATTTTAATGGGGTCATGATTAATCCATCTCCTACAGGTCTTTGTGTTTTTCTGCTGTGCCTCGTCAGAAGCTTAATAGCTTACCCACGATGCACCTATCACACCAATTTCCGAAGACATTACTAATGAAGCCTGTGGTTTCTATTGTACCGCTTACAGCTGTGGACAACTCGACAGCCATTTGTCTCCTGTTGTAGGATACGCTTTCGGCGTCTCCCTCTTTCATCACAAGGGCATGGGCTCGGTCGTTCAGATTTTGCCGTTAATCTTGCCTATTCATTTCAGTCATTTAGACAGTGAGGGGGCAGATGCTGTCGAGATTTGAGCAGCCCCTCAATTAGGCATGTTTTTTGCATGATTTCCCAGTCCAACTCGCATCACCTACTTTTGTCACCGATTCCATGAGGTTGGTTCCTGATTGGCTGGAAAGTCTTTCATCATGATGCCTTTCCTGCCAAGGCTTCACTTGATGTATAGAACAATTAGGGCCCATTAAAACAATAGCGGCCCAGTCAGTAGGTGCCAAAGTGCTGACTAATAACAGTCATTAAAATGATCATCGTAATGGCTGTGGCATCGGCGATCACCCAAATATCAATCACAATACTGATGAGTGGAATAGACGTCGTAATGGCCGAATTACTGCGACAGTTGTTGGGAGGATAAAGGTCTGTCAGACTTTCTTTTTTCATGCTCACCCATTTTCATCCTTCTTTTTTTTATTTTAACTCAATACCTCGCCTGACAATGTTTTATTACCCTTCAACCCTTCCATGGTGAAAGCAGTGATATGGTCCCTAAACCTGATTAAGTCGGACTAAATCGAATTTAAATGAAGTCAGAGGAGCAGGACGAATAGTGATGGGAGATTCGCACTGCCAAATATCACTCCGCTATAGCCTGTTCTTTCGCTTCCCTTCGTTATTCCTTATTCCGCCTCTGTATTTTTATTCTTTTTTTCCCTCCCCTCAGCATACGTACTCATGAAGGACATGAACGAGACATTTATGGCTCTGTAGGCGTACGGCTACATCAGCAGTTCTTGTGGAGTGACAGCTCTTGATTGCCACCTCTGACGGTGTGCAGCTTGAGGGATATCCAGAGAAAACACCACCTGGTGTGGAGGATAACAGGTGCACTAGCAATATGCTCGGCTTACCTGGGGTATTAAGTCGCGTGCGTTTCCTGTTCGGGTCCCACCTCAGCACTGCTCCACAGTCGTTAGCCGATTAATTTGCCCTTAAATAAGCCAGTGAGCTCGGGTGGTTAGACGGGAGAAACGGCCTCGAGAGCGAAAAATCTTAACAAGAACATCTTGATGACCAAAATCGATCAAATTCTACAGATGTGTAAACATCTTGTCTAGTTCGTGGGCTCGGCTGTAACATCAGGCCTCATCAGAGCTGCAGTAACAGATTTAGACCCATGATCTGTGCAAAGATTCATTGTTTTTTTGGGGTTTTTTTTTTTTTCTTTCTCAGAGACCTCTGTGTCAGCGCTGCAGATAATTGCATTTCGCCAGAGCTTCACATCCTGGGTCTTTATTCGTGCGGCCAGGCTAATGGCACGCTGTGCACACTCGCGAAAGCCGCAGCCAGACGCTGCTTAGTTGAGCATTAGCAATGCAGCACTGGCTTCAGCAAATCCTCGCAAAAGCCCAGACTATGGAAATGCAAAATGCCATGTGCCAGTGAGCACATTAGAGGTGTGCGGCTGCCAGCGCACATCAGAATGCGTCAGCGAGCGATCTATGTTGTAGGATGGGGAAACCGGTTCAAAAAGGACAGAGCACCAGTTTTCACTGATTCTCATGATCGAGTTTCTTGAAAGCATCCTCAAAAACTGGAGTATGTATTTTTGTTTCATGCCAAGCTTTTAGTCTGGAACGGAGGAATTATAATCAACAGGTAGCCTATTGTATGGGAAGAACAACAACAACTACTGGAAATTCACTGACAAAACCTACAACTCCAAAAGTTTTGGTACCTCTCAGCGAAGTAACATTACACCTTTTTTTTTTTCCTTCAGGAAAGAGCTCGCTGAGTATTATTATGAGTTGAGGGATAATCTTTACAAGACAATGTTTGTTCTGTACGCTGTTTGTTTGCTGTTATAAAAATGGATTATTTATGATGGAAAGCTGTGCGAACAGACTGAAGAGACTGTCAGCCCACACTCATGGAGAAAAATAACAATTATGATTCTGAGCTAAACAACATGTAATTGATGCCCTCTCTCTCTTTCTCTTTCTCTCTCTCTCTCTCAGCACGGGGCCAGGCGGTGCAGGCTGAGAATGTGACAGTTCTCGAGGGCGGCACAGCGCAGATCTCCTGCCGCCTACAAAACTATGACGGCTCCATAGTGGTCATCCAGAACCCACGCAGGCAGACGCTGTTCTTTAACGGCACACGAGGTGAGCGCAACACGACCTCGGAAGTCAGGAGTCATCTAATCCACTTGTCGTGCGGCTAAACATTCAGTCATTTGTATAGTAACAAAAGAAAACGGATTGCGTAGAATGAAAAGGTAGTAATGAAAAGCAGACTCTTGTTTTTTTGAAAGCGTCCACAGTAGTTAGTGTGTGCAATTTTGTTCCACACCATGCTTTCAGTCTGGAACTGAGCAAATTATGGCCAATAAGGATTTTTCGGGGGGAGCAATTGCAACAACCAAAAAGTGCAGTAATAAAGCCTTCTCCCAAATGGGTGAAAAATGATCCTATACAATTAAGCAAAATCACACCTGCACAATGTCACTCCGCCCTCGTGTCTACGATCACATCGCACCTGTTCTGATAATCAGCACAACAGCACAACCTCGAGAGTGATATTGCTTTTATACACCGATCAGCCGTAACATTATGACTATGTGCTTAATATTGAATCTGTCCCCTCCTTGTTTTGACACCTTCCTATGGACACCAGCATTAACCTTTTCAGCGATTAGAGCTGCAGTAGCTCTTGTATTGGATCAGACATGGACCAGCCTTCACTTCCACTGAGTCTTGGCTGCCCACGACCCTTTTGCCGGTTCACCGGTTTTAATTCCTTGCACCACTTTTGTAAGGTCGTGCCCTCTGCAGACCGGGAACATCCCATCCCGTCACAATTTGGCCGTTGTCAAAGTCAATCAAATCCTTACGTTGCCCATTCAACACGTCAACTTCGGTGACAAAACGTTCACTTGCAGCCTAATAGAGCCGGCCACTTTCATGTGCCGTTAGCACGAGATATTTTAACTGTAGCTACTGTAATAAGGGCCAAATTGTGATGTCTGGATGACTGAGTCAGAGTAACTCCAAAACTGCGGCTCTTGTGGGAGGTTCCCAGTCTGCAGTGGTTAGGACATACCAAAAGATGGAAAACCGATGAATAGTGACAGGGTCATGGGTCACTAATGCACATGGGGAGCGAACATCAGGCCTCATCAGCCCTGTGTAGTCTGATCCAATAAAAGAGCTACTGTAGCTTTAATTGCTGAAAAGGTTAATTCTGGTTGTGATAGAAAGGTCTGAAAACATAATGTTATGGCTGATCGGTGTACAACAGTTCCATAAGTGTCATTTATTATCATGAGATTATGATTTGTTTGGTTATTTAACCAGTTAATTTGTTGCTTCGCCAACAAATATCCTTCCGTGGATATTAGCCCTATAACCTACAGTAGCTTTGACCTCAGACCTCTGTGTGATTAACAGGGATGAGATTAGGTTTAAATTCTTCCTGGTACTGTGTAGCCTAAAGGTATGGACGATAGACCATGGAGGTGATGGACAGTTTTTGAGATTGACTTGATATTTCCACTGATTCTGCTTTAGGCTTTAGAATATCAGCTAACTTCTGGGTTCTGGTGTTGAATCCCAAGTAGAGTTAAATTGAAAACTAGTCCACTACGTAGGGTATAATTATTAACGGTTATTAGAACACCTGTGACACGGCATGATACATATTGGCTCTCGTCCAATCAGATTTCTCGGTCAGAAAGAACTGTTGTATAATGAACATGGCAAACGATAAACCTTATTCATCAACCTTTTTTTTTTTTTTTTTTTTGGAAGTTTGCATAAACCAAACCAAACTATGTATTTCCACTGGATTTCTAAAGGTTCATCTTTGCGCCGTTGTTTTGATGAATACCAATCATCAGTAAATTAGCAGGCACATGGTGCATTTCCATGCTGCCTAAGAAACTCAATAGAAGGCAAACAACAGCAAAATCGGCTGCCAAAAACGACAGAGAAGGAGAATTAGTTCTAAGTTAATTAAACCAAAAAGAAAACCGTTTGTCATGAAAATAGGGGGAAAAAATTACTGTCATCAGATAATAATAAACACTAAGCATTTCACAATGGAAAGCATATTTTTATTGAAAGAAAAATTACCCATTATTCTTAGTCTGGAAATATCTTGCACGGCAGTGCATCCTCGCCCATGTCTTTTTTGGAAAAGCATATGGCTGTGTGTCATATAGGAGCTGCGTAGCACAGCAGGAAGTGTACAGCACAAGGTAGCTTTGAGACAAGGTAGATCACTTCCTATTATCACCTAGTGGGGTTTGTAATAAAGGAAAATGAATAAATAAATGATGCCATGGAAAGGACGATGAAAATCTTTTAAATAATTGCAGTGGATCGTAATTTATAGATTTATTTAGCCTTGATTTTTTTTCTTTACACATTCAGCATTTCTTTAGGTAATACCTTTAATATGAAACAAGTGGGTTTCACAAGGTGGCACAGTGGCATAGTGGGTAGCACTGTTGCCCTTCAGGGTCTGGGTTCAATTCCCAGCTTGGTGTCTGTGTCTATGGAGTTCGCATGCTCTCTCCGTGCTTGATGGGTTTTCTCCAGGTACTCTGGTTTCCTCCCACAGTCCAAACACATGCAGATTAGGCTTATTGGTGTTTTTCAGATTGAGAATGAGAGCGTGTGTGTGTTTGTTTTGCGATGGATCGGCACCCCGTCCAGGGTGTATCCCACCTCATGCCATAAGTCTCCTGGTACAGTATAGGCTCCAGGCTCTCCATGAACATGTATACAGGATGAAGTGGTACAGTATAGAAGATGGGTGAGAGTGAGCGAGCGAGTGGGTTTGACCTAAAAGTTTCATTAAATTTCTATGTGTACATTACACATCGTTTAGCATACACTCATTATGCAGAACAGGTTCACGTACGCTCATCATGAATATGAATGTCATGCCAGGTTTGGGCTTGAAGTGATTCCTTTACCTGGTCTTTTCCTCAGGCAGACTGATTATATAGCAAACATCTTTAATAGAAGAAAGCCGCAAGTGCACAAATTAAAATTTATGTTGGGGCCAAAAAAAGATTAAAACAATGCATACAACAATCCCAGTATGTGGTTAATGGTCCCATAGCAAGTTTCATCTTTAGCAGATGCTTTCAATTGCCATCAGCAAGCTTCTGGCAGGATTTTGTTTATTCTCCTTGACAGAATTGATAGAATTTGTTGTTTTCCTGGCACAGACCTGTCTTGTAAACACAGTCGACAGATTTTCAATAGGGTTGAGGCTCCAAAAGCTTAATTCTAGTCTGCTTTATCCATTCCACAACCAGCTTTGATGTGGTTTTAGGATGATTGTCCTTTTTGAACACTTAATCATGTCCAAGTTTCAACCATCTGATGATTTGAGGTTCTGCTGAAGATTTTTGCACTAAGTCCTCCTTCTTCATGATTCCAACCACAGTCCAACTGGCAGCAAACCAACCTCAAAGCCTGATGCTACTGTAACACCACCTCTATGTTTAACAGTTGGTACGGTGGCACACTTTTCCAAGCAGAATCTTTTCTCCAGAACATTTTTTTACGTTGTTCATGTGGTCATCTGCAAAATCACGCTGGTGTTCCAGCAGCTTCCAGTTCATGGTAGGCCCGTGGTTTGGTGGTTCCTGACCTTTTTCTTCTTCTAGACCATAACAAAGTGGCTACAACTCCCTGAAACATCTGAAGATCTGCAGTTATTTAGTACTTGACTTAAATAGGCTTTCCTGACTTGTGTAAATCTGCAGTCCACTTTCTCAGATCTGCACTGAGCTCCTTGGACTTTCCCATTGTGCTGTGTGCTGGTCTGTCCAAAGAGTGCTGATGAACACACTGTTTTTATGTTGGCACAGAGAAGCTGCAAGCTATAGTTTATCAAGAGTTCTTAGGCTTGGGAATTAAAAAGCATTTAAGACATTCAGCTCCACTGCATTTGTAATCTAAATGAGTGTATACACATTTTTGACGCTGTGTTGATATCAGAAAACCCAAAATAAATGCTTCAAATTCTTGGGGTTTTCTACTAGTAAAAATGTCTGTTGTACCATCATTCTGCCCCGGAAAAGAACAGTTCCAAGAAATCATTAAAAGCGCAATATTGCCATGATATTCATATTTATGAAGTGTATATAAAATTCTGACTGTAACTGAAACAATAACCTATTTAAAGTTTAACGCATAATCTGTATCTATATCCTTAGTAACTTTATTGCAGATTATAAGATTTGCATCCATTGAGTTAAGGTTTAAAGTACAGTAGTCACATCTTCTCATGTATAAATTTACTCTCTGGAGCATTGGGTAGCATATGAGCATTACAGATTTATGAATACCATATTTCTTGATTAAATGCCTTTATGCATGATTGATGAATAAATCAGTTCATATCTAGCTCGATACGCGAGACCTATAGATTTAAATAAAAGATTTAAAGTTTTTTATTACCGTTTCTTTAAATAGTAGCTGATAAAAATTATTATTTTATTCCCCTTTTTATTAATAAAGGTATTATCTGTTAAAATAATGAGTCTAAACTATATGGTTTTGCTATATTATAATGCTTAAAATATCACTCAATGCATTGATTTTTACTGGTATTCATAAAGAATTCCAATGATGATGATATTATTATTATTATTATTATTATTATTATTATTATTATCATTATTATTATTATTTATAAATTATAATAATATTATCATTTGCAGTAAAAGCAAGCAGTAGTAATATAGTAGTAGTAGGATTGAAGTACTATAGAGGTATTGGAGTAGTGGTCATGGTAGTAGTATTATATTAGTAGTAACAACATAGTAGTTTTCTTGTAGTAATGTATTAGTAGTAGAAATAGTAGCTGTGGTATAATAAGAGTAAAAGTAGTAGTATGGTAGCAGTAGAAGCAGTAATAATATAATAGTATGATGATGATGATTAGTAGTAGTAGTAGTAGTAGTAGTAGTATGACCGGAGTATTGGAGAGCAATATAGTAGAAGTAGCAGTAGTAGTAGTATGTTAGTAGTATAGAAGTAATAGTATTGTAGAAGTAGTAAAGTAACAGTGATATAATGGTAGTAGAAGTAGTAGTAGGATAGGGTTAGGGTTAGGGTTAGCATATTATTATTATTATTATTATTATTATTATTATTATTATTAGTTGTTGATGTAGCAGTAGTTGCAGTAGGATGAACTATAGTTGAACCAAGATAGGTGTAAGATTATTATCTTGAAAATTAATAGCTGCTTTAGTGTTTTACTGCGACAACGGTGATGAAGTGATTTTGAGAGAAAGGGTTCGGCTCATTTGATTGGTTCCTATCAGTCATCTTTCCACCAGTGAAATGCTTTGTAGATGGAGCTAAGCTGAAATTACACATTCCTTCCTTGACAGAGCTTTTATCATCATTTTGTCACCGTTTGTCTTGTTGAATTACTTTTAACAGATTCATTCTAAAGATCTCTTTAAAGCTTTGATTTCCTTCTCTCGTTTTTTTTTTCTGTCACTCTCACACAGTTTTGCATTTCTTTTAAGTTGCTGTGCCTTATCACACTCTGGCATCCCATTTTGTTACAACAGCTTAGTCCTATCTAAAGGAATGAGAACATCAGGGGGGGGGGGGGGGTAATAAAGTTTTTAAATTTTAAAGTTTATTAAATTTAAATAGACTGGGGTTCAAAAAGTTCAAGGTGAAGAACAAAAATAAGTAACGGTGTAAGCCTGTGCTGCTGCGCGTTGTTCATTTCGATGGCACTGAATCACCTCTAATTTGCAGCTCTATTTTTCTATTTTAAAAAAAAAGTGTTTGGGCTATTAATATCAACCGATCCACAGCGAGAGAGTGTCAGCTCATGGCTGGTCTAAATGCTCTGAGAGCGTCTCGCTTCACTAACTAATGGATTTTGATGGCGGGTTTTAAATGAATGGTGGAGCAGAAATATCCCTTCGGCCCTGTAAGCACAGTGACCTATCAGGTCTGTGTATTTCCCCTGAGGCTGTTCCGATTGGCTGACCATGAGCGGTATGCAAATGAGGCGTGACTAAAGGTGACACGGGCTTAAACAATGCTTTGACATTTCGCTGCCATTTAGCATGTGAGAAGGCATTTATCTGTTTTAGAAGAGCCTCTTTTCTTCTCTGTGTTAAACAGGGTTGAATGAATAGGTTCACTCAGATACAAGCCTGTTGTTACACATTAGTCACTTGCTTACTGACTCCCTTAGTTTCACGTCACCTCCCTTACACACTCCCTCAGTATGCACTTCATTCGGGTAACTACGATGGCGAACATAAGTATCCACCCTCTTTAAACTTTGTCCTCATTTTGTATTGTTAAATGTAACTGAGATTATAAGTCATACACAAACTAGTCCACATATATTGTTCTATATAGCAATAAAGCTGGAAATTCATTTACAGTGTAGATGTTATGATTGCGCAAGTATTTACCGTGGGACCTCGGCATCAAATTTAAGATTTGTAAGATTTTGGCGAGTTCTTAAGGTGAAATTTCATATTGCAAAACACATTTTTCCATAAGAAATAATGTAAATTCAGATAATCCGTTCCAGCCACCCAAAAATATTACCAATGTTATTTTTGCATATAGAAGAAAATCAAAACTGAAAGTGGCTGCCTTTTCTTTTTGATAATGTCCTTGCTAACATTCTTGGGACCCATGGTGCTAAATTTTGCACAAAATTTAAACCCTCTTTGCTTGCAAACGCAAACAAGGTTTGAACGGCTCCCGGCAACTTAGCCGGCGTTTGGTTCGACTCGTGTGTCGAGAATGCTTCATATTGTGCGACAAATTGATTGCAAAGTTTCAGGCAAAAATGTTACGATTGTACTCCTATTGCTCTGAGATGCCTAAACTGGTATGCAACCAGCTCCCATAACCTTAACGAACAGAATCCCGAAGGCTAAAAAGCAATCCGAACAAGTAGAGGAGTAGAAAACGTTCTAGAGCTTTGTCTGTTAATAAACCTTAAACTGCAGAACGACGTTAAATCTAATAATAAAAAGCAGAAAGAATAGTACAAAAATACTGTACAGCCATGCCTTGGAGGTCGTCTACTGAAAAGTCAGTAACCAGGTAGTAGGCAGAGGGCAAAGAAGCAAACTTTCTAAAGAAGCAAGCTGTGAATACTTACACGTACATAATTTACCCATTTATTCACTCCTACACTCCTTCACTCCGCCTTAGCATGCATTCTCATAACTCTCAGTTATGATTATCACAATTTCAGATACCTGTTTCACTCCTCCGCACGAGCCCTGAATCACAAACTGGAACACTCCCTAACCTCCGTCCTTCCCTCAGTCATTAACTCTCTGTCTATGACCTCTTTATGCAGTTCGTTACTCCATCAGACATCACTTTACTTTCTCTCAATCAGTCACTCCATCACTGAATCGTCACTCCATCAAAAAAGTACGCAAATGACCCCACTCACTAAATCACTCAGTCACTCTAACAGTCCATGACACCTTTGACCACACACTCCCATTCCCACTGCATCACCATTTCACTTAATCCTCTCAGTCATGGCATTGTTCACTCAGTCCCTCACTCATCCCCTCAGTCATTCCCCTGCTCCCTCCCTTGTCCGTTCACTAATACTCTCCTGACTCCAGACTTCACTGACTCCTTCATTTCTTCCAGTAATTCTTTATTCACCAGTTCAGCCACTCCTTCCCTTCTTGTCTCATATATTCAATTCCTCTCTTGATCACCTACTCATCTATTCACTGTCTGCAATGAAGTATTTTGCTCAGTCACACCATCTATCACTCAATCACTGTCTCTTTGTCCATATCTTGTAGTTCTACTGCCTAGCATTGACGCCAAAACCTTTAAACACGCCCTTTAAGCCTGAAACGAATACGGGATAGAAATGAAATATAGAAATATGCCATGTGTTGTAGTTCTCCCAGGTGATGTCACTAATGAGTTCTATCTTCCCAAAGAGTTGTGTTAATTAGTTGAAAAACTAGTGAAAACTGTCTATGTACCAATGGTGTTCAACGTCTGGAGTCATGGCCTGGGTCAACTCCGGACCTGAACCCGATAGAAAACTGTTGGACGATGGTGAAGAAGTCAAGAAACCTTCTTCTGTGCATCATCTCCAGGAAGCAGTCACGCAAGTAAGGATTGAGCGAATGAGCACTGCAGACTGCAGGTTTTCCAGCATAAAGGACTTCATACTGAATATTGATTGATAATCAATAAATAAATTGAGAATGTCATTAAAACATTAAATTTCGTTTTTGTCTCCATACTTTTGCCCAGCACTGTATTACTGCATCAATAACCCTAGTTGTAATTATCACATTAATCACTACAAATGCGGTTAAATTTAATTTCCTTCGGCTTCCCGTTTTATTAATTGCCACTTGCTCCTGCACATCCTGTTATTTAGCATTTCCTTTTAATGCTGTGTACCAAGAGATACCTCTGCACACAACTACTGTAGCTGTGAGATACTCATTAAAAGTTCCCGTATTAAACTCAGGAATTTCTAAGGGTGTGTGTGTGTGTGTGTGTGTACTGGTGTGTACTGGTGTGTGTGTGTGTGTGTGTACTGGTGTGTGTGTGTGTGTGTGTGTGTACTGGTGTGTGTGTGTGTGTGTGTGTGTGTGTGTGTGTAGGTGTGTGTGTGTGTGTTTGTGTGTGTACTG
>JAQMYG010000033.1:7261301-7279543 GCA_030014215.1 Clariallabes teugelsi
TGTTTTTCCTGTAAATGATTCAATAAATACCGTACCGTGCCATTCATACCGAGGTATTACCGTACCGTGAAATTTTGTTACCGTTACATCCCTACGTGTAAATGAATAAAATGTGAAGAAAAAAAAAAGTATATTAAACCTCACTTATCCTTAATTTATGATTTCTCTTGGCACCTCTGCTTTAAAGACAAAACTGAAAGTTGCTCCCTTTTCTTTTGGCTACCTTCCTTGATCCCTTGACCTTCCACCCAAGGTGCTATGTCTTCACAAAATCTTGCAAAAATGCTTAAAAAAAACAACAACAAAAAACTGTATGTGAACACTCGAAAAGAACTTGAACCCCTCGGAAATGAACTGAACTGAGACCTCCTCTGGAGCACGGCTGCTGGCCGGTAATCTAAAGCTGAAAAGGTCTGAGAGCTGAAGAGAACCCATATTGTAAACAGAAAGGCGGTTGAGGCCATATTAGAGCTCAAGTGGACAAGAAAGAGACACGAGTCCTCTCTCAATTGACCTCAGAGTGCGAACACAAAAAGAACTGAGGCTCTTTTCTGTTGATCCATTTTTTGGTTGACTTTAAGAGGACCGAGTCTGGTCCGTTTGAAAAGCACCGTAGGTGAAAACAGCCTAAGTGTCAAAAGGATTGGCCGGTATTTTGGTGTTTCAAGTGGTTTGTGGTCCGTGTTCCTTCTTGTACTCCTTGATATGATTAATTCAGATACTGATACAGAAATGAGTGACTTATTGGGTCTTAAGCAGTCGTGAGTGTCATGAGACATTATATTTAACCCTCTTACTCTCTAATATGCTAAAATACTTTTTAAACACCTTTAGATGTTTTTAGAAGGTTATTGTAATGAAGGAAGATCCGTTTAGTGCTTCTGCATCACATTGTTTTATGCAATATTGAATTTTCTTATCAGAGCAGTTTTTGGTAGCCAGTACCGTTATTAGTCTTGCTTCTTTGGCTGGTCTGTTTGGGGAGACCCTTTAATGTTGCACCATAAAACAGAGTACAATTTCTTCATTAGTAACGCTTCCATGCAGAACCCCTTTAGCAAGCAATAAACTCTTAACAATCCCAGATCCCTTAGGGAATCATTTTAGCTTCATTGTTCAAGCTTTTCTATTTCTCTCTGTATTTCTTTAGGCCACGGGACATCCACTGGTCACGAGTGAACGACACTCTTCCTGAAAGGGCGGAAATTGCAGGCACCACTCTCGTCATGTCACGCCTGAGCCAAACACACAACGGCACCTACCTGTGTCAGGCGCACAACAATTACGGACGCGCAGCCGACCAGTACACACTGCTGGTGTATGGTAAGAGGCGACTACTCCAGACCATTGTGACTACTTCAGATTACTTTATACCCCCAGTCGTTGAACAAAAAGGCCATTTAGGTTTGACATCATGATGAATTTGTGCTGACAAACCGGAATTTCAGCTTTTTATGTGTTACACGACTCAGTGGTAGGTTTCTCGCCTGCCATGCAGAAGGCCCGTGTTCAATTCTCACCCAATGCCCAAACCCAATGCTGGTCCCAAGCCTAGCTAAAACTGGGAGGGTTGCATGAGGAAGGACATCCGGTGTAAAACCTGTGCCAGGTTGTGCAGATCTGATGGTTCACTATGGCGACCCAACCGAAAGACCAACAACAGCACAACTTAGAACATGTTTGACACCTTTAGTTTTTTTGTTGCATTATTTGTTTAAATATTCTATAACTTTTAGTTTGAGCCCCTCTGATTTTGTCTGGACAGAATGCTTTTGCTGTTAAAAAGTATAAACCCACATTAAGACCAAAGACCTCTCCATGGGAGAAAAAACATCCGTTTTGTCTTACAACCAGACAATGAAAACAACAAGTGGTGCAGCTGATGATAAAATATTGTTCATATTGATAATGAAGATCAGCCTTCACCAAAAACCTCCAGCATTGCCACAAAGTCTTTAAAAGATCAGAAATATACAGGTCATACCACTAGATGCAACAACAATCATCAGCAGTGAAAAACTAAAAGACCCATTTGGAATTTGCCAAGAACGACACAGATGAGCCACTCAAGTTTCGGAACCAGGATTACGCTCTACAAAAGTGCTTGAAAGGCCAAAGTGTGGAGAAAGATAAAAAAAAAAAAAAGACCTGATCCCAAACGTCCAAGCTCGTCGATCATGCAGGTGGACGTGGAGTGTTGCGGCATGGCTGCTTGTGCAGTGGGCTCTTGATGGTGGCAGTAGAACGAATTCAGAAGTCTACAACAACATTCTGTCTGCCAATTTCCAGAGAAATGCATCCGCTCTAATTGAGAGGAGCAGCAAGAGCAAGTGGATGACCTAAAACACATTGCCAACACAACAAAGCACTTCATTAGGGGAAACGGTAGAAGGTTTTCCACCAATTAAGCATTCATTTCAGCTCCTGAAGAGGAAACTGGAGGGATAACTCTGCCAAAACAAACAGCTGAAGCTGAACTTTCATTTATCTTTTGCTCTTAAACCTTTCAATCGGCAACTGACATCTTTATTAGGAACAGCTGCCGCCAGATCATGCGTGAAGTTATTAGCCAATCATGTGGCAAAATTGCAGACCCTGTCGTAGCCCTTGAAACTTTTATAGCCATTATTTGTTTTGCCCTTTTTTTTTTTTTTAATAAACATATATCGGGCTTAGGATTGTGCAGTATAGAGTGACATATCCTTTTTGTTTCAGAACAAAATATTTCTTTTATTTAATTATAACCAACTAAACATCATTTCCATATTCTGGTAGCAGTAAAATTTACACGGCATAAAAGTAATAATAACTTTCGGTTTACCTGACATACCCATAACCCAAATGCACAGTGTGATATCCGAGGCCTCCTTGTTAACACACACCAGCACTCGGGCCTCCGAGTGGCGCAGTGGTAAAGCACTCGCCCTACCTTCTGGAGATCGCGAGTTCGATTCCCGGGTGATGCTGTAACCTCTCGCAGCCGGAGGTCTAGAGAGAGCTGATTGGCCGAGCCCCCTCAGAGGGGAGGGATGAGAGGTACTTCGTGCTCCCACATTAATCACCGTCAATCAGGGGCGGATAGCACTATGAAAACTTTAAATAATAACGCAACAATAAAAACTGAAACAACACCAGTCAGTGTCATCCTTCATAAACAGTACGTGCCATATATTCTTATCCGACATGATACACACACATTTCTAAACTTGTACACAAAGTACACACTAATGCCTTCGAGACCAATACTGGGTCTGATCCTTGGTGTTTCCTGCCTTATAATTCTTACTCCGTCTCCCATCTGACCAAATAGTCCATGATCTAAGCACTACTCGCAGTCTTGTTTTATCCTTTAGTGGGAGTACGGGGCTCTGATGCAACATTGATGCTGACTTTAGGTATTATACCTTTCACCACGCCTGATTTATTATTGAGAAGTTATGTAAGGGATTAAGCCTCCGGAGGCAGTGCCCTCCCTTGCTCTTTTCTTTTTCCCCTCTCTTTCTTTGCATGGCAGAGCTAGCCGTCAAGCGTGCCCCTTAATGAGGCAGCTCAGTGAGCACAGGTGGGTGGGAATGTCATCTTTCATCCGGCTGCCATCCCTTGCACCCTCATTCTCGACGCTCTGTTTGGTGGTGCCGAGTAGGCAGTTTGAAGTCTCATTTAATGCTTCCTCCATCCTTAACAGAGTGTGTCCTCTCTGCCTTTTTCTTTTTTTTTTTTTCTACCACTCCTGGAGTGGACAGGAGAACAAATGGTCAGTGTGTGTGCGTGTGTGTGTATGTGTGTGTGGATGCTGGGACCTGAGTCACAAATTAACACCCTGTAGAACCCATTGTGTGTGAGGTGGGAAGGAGGACTCAGGAGACATGCGTATTTTTGGCAGAGCTTTGTCTTTTTTTCCTTTCTGTTTTAGAAGAGAGTTTTTAATGAGGAAAATCAACACAAAAACACACGAGGCTGCGCATTGCTTGTTTTAAAGTTCAAGTTCAAGGCTTCGTTTTTGCTTCTGGGATCTCCGCAGGCTCCGTCTCTCCCTAGTTGCCAACACCTACTGAAAGAAAAACGTATCATCATATAAATAGGTTGTGCGTAACAACACGGGAGAAACCCCAGAGTGTGAAGGTGTGGAGGACGTCTTGGGAGACAGACGGAATTTCAGTCGAGCTTCTTCCTTGTATTAATTCAGTCCACGCTTTTGGAGGCATCTCGGAAACCTCAACAAACCCAAAATAACCCAAGAGAAACGTGTCCGTCCTTCACAGCATTCGCTCTGTCAAGTTAAAATGCATTTTCTATAGCGCACATGACTTTGTCTGTGTCTTGCAAGCTACATCAGCCGTATCTAAGTTTTTTTGAAAGCATGAAGTCACATAAATGATTAAACTTTTTGTGAATGGAGAGGGATAAGAATCATTACCTGCTCCAGCATTACTTGACTCCATCCACTGCTGACACCTGACCATGCTCCCGCTGTCAAATACCCCCACCACTCCATTCAGGGGTACAACTAATTCTCCCCTGCCTACAGTCTGCAGACCCGTCTTTCGGTGTTACATTCAAATGACTGACTGAATGGCACATACCAGCGTGTGAGATGCCACCCTTCATGCCATGGAGCAATTGGAGCGAGGCCTGATCAGAAAAGAGAATAAAAAGGGACACCCCACATAGATCCCCGCTTAATGGCCAGGCACTTATTCGTGCTGTACTGGTTCTTCTTAACAACGGCTTCCAGCTGATGGACAGCACCTTCTTCTCCACTACCCTAGACAAAACAGCCCCCAGGTCTCTATATACTGTACCATGCTGGTCTGCAGAACAAAAGCGAGAACAAAAGCAGGAGAATGCAACAGCAGGCCAAGCTACACACAATCACCTTTACCTGGCAGAAATCCTGCTTACGCTGCATTGTCCACTGAACCGGATTATGCTGTTCCCCTTTTAGTAAGGTCAGTCAGTGGGCAGTGGTGTCTAAAACCTTAGGTACAAATCTTCAATAATGGCCTGCCAGGACCGAGACCCAGCACACACCCTTTTTGCTATACTGTACTTCCACCTGGTCAATTGCACACTTCTTCGGGTTTGCCGTGAGTCTCAGCCATATCAATGATCTTGGGACAGACCTCCGATCTTGTAAATGCCACTTCAGAAAATGCCTTGAACGGATGGAGGATTCTATTCATGAGACATTGAAAGGTTGCTGTGGCCCCAACCCTTCCTAATGCAAGGGTGGTGAATCTGCCAATACCACTTGGTTAAGTACTTGCTTAAGAATAACCTCCTTTACAAGTCGTTACTGCCACTTGAAATGCTTACCCAAGTTGTAGTACTAAGTACATGCACTACTACCAGTACTCTACAGAGAAACTTATTTTTATATAATCTATCTAACTGAGCTACTGATAAACCGCATTTTAAAGTATTTTAAACACAATAGATGTTGATATAATGAATGTGCAAGTCTAGAGATTGATAGTGACAAGATTTGACATTATTTGAATGCCTGGCAGGTAGCTTTGTTAGTCTCTATCATTACTTCGGTAGCTGTCAGGTTTAAGACAAGCAGCCAAATTGTTAGGTTTAAAATGAAGTAAAGGAAGAATTATTGCTTGATGTGTCCACCACACCTCGAATCGCTTACCGGACATAAGCATAATACTGTAAAGTGTATAATAAATGCAACATACCTTAACACAGAATCATTATGATCCCTGCGATGAGATTGTCCCATCTAGAAATGATGGCAGACAATTACACCCGTAGTGTATTCCTAATGTCCAGGCTGCTTCGCAAATTCGTTTTCATGGCAGATAACCGTGTTTCACTAAAGATATTTTGTTGAAAATGGAAGCAGGGTTTTCAGTGGCGATCTCAGGGTATTCCACTTTGATTGGAATCCTGAACGTCAGCAGAGTCGAAGTTATCTTAAACATACGTTTAAGGCCACATCTATTATACAGAGCAGGCTGGGAGCATGTAAATCACCTGTTGCAGTAAACCCATAATTTAGGTAGGACCCTTGGCATTTTCTTTTAGTTGGCAGTCTCAGAGTCTCTTCAGCTGTCTCATTATTGAGTATGATCCCTTTTTCAAAGAAGCCTTTTTTTTTTTTTTAACTTATTTAAGCTGTAGTTAGCATGTAACATTAGCTTCATTTTATCGGGCATCAAAACGATACAGAGAGGGGCGGGGGGGGTACAGCTGGATATATTATTATCTTATTAAAAAAACAAGATTGTAATTGGCATAAAACACAAACCAAATGCATAAAACCATAGTTCACAACTCTTTCATTCTGTATGCTAGTTAGCTAGCTTTTGTCTAATCTTACCTTGACAAGTGCACCCGTTTGAAGGGAGTCGGAAAACTCTGCCACCCAGAGACCTAGTAGGCGGGATCTGTTGCCCAGGTAACCGTCAATCTCTTAGGTCCTGCTGCACTTTCACACTGACCTGCCAGTCATTTCTGTAACCTTGGACCTCGATTAAGGATTATAAGCACAATGGCACTATATTTGGCTGGCAGATTCACCAGCTTACATTCCTAACAAGACATCAGCCAGAATGCTTGGCCAATAAAAATAAGCCATTACATGGTTTAGGCTTTTATCCTGCCCTAAATGCCTGGCCATGGAATTATAAGCTCGATTGCTTTTCAGTACTGGCAACTGAGTCGTCTCGTCTTTAGTGTCCAGCGGATCCATAATATTACACTTATTTTGTCGAAGGTGTGTTTCAAGAGGCTCATCATGTGACTGCTCCAAGGGGATATCCCCAAGGTGACGACGCCAGTGGATATTCATGAATATTCCCATGCAAACACCTCACCTTCACCAACCACCTTCACTTCTTCTCAAAGCACTGAATCAGGCTTGGATGGACTGGGGGTCTATTTACCCTTCCAAGCCCACCAGGGCTTGTTTTGCAATCCTACTGTATACCTACTGGTATGCAGTTTGTTATTGCTCGATCGGTGGAGGCTTGTGGCTTCCTACAGTGCAAACACACCTGTCTGGGCTTTGCCCCAGCTCTGGTGGGCACAGAAAGTAAAAAAGTAAAAAAAAAACAAGACATTAAAATGGTTCAAGACATCTGGAATAGGCTTCCATGGCTGCATTTTCCTCAAGTCCTCGGTTTCAGCACCACTGTAGAATGCCAGGGTGAGGGTGCGGAGGAAGGCTTGGGTGACAGGTGGAGTTTCAGCTGTGCTCTGGCTTTTTAGCACACCGCCAATAACTTAACAAAACTAAAATCTCCAAAACAAAGGTTCATTGAAACCACTAAGGCAAATAGATAAGTACATTTGCAGTAACAGGTAAGAATCATACAGTAACATGTTGCCTGGTGGTTCAACCCACATCCTCTCTGTCCACTGACAAACACACAGACTCGTTAATGACCAGATCAGCCAAAATCTGTATCAGAAATAAGAGGGAAAATAACAGATTGAGGAAATTAATAGGATATCAGAACAAGAAGAAGAAAGAGAAAGTATGGAGAGAAGAAAGAAGAAGAGCAGATGATGAATGTGCAGGAAAAAAGCAGAGCGAATGACAGCACAAGGAGTGGATCCTCAATCTTCCATGCTTCTTTGCTCTGAATCAAGAAACATTTTTCGTCAAGATGTAGCTCCTGGCTGGGATGCTGTGAAGCACAGAAAATGCAGCCGATTTTGTCACGGTTTCTTTTGCTGTGTCTGTTTAATAGATTGAAGAGGCAAAAGAGCAAACATGGCTAGAAAATGAAACAGAGAAATGAGAAAGGTAAAAAAAAATGCAGTTGGAGAGATTCAGGGAAGATGAACACGAGTCTAAATCTAAAACTAGAACCTAGAACATTAAAGTTGTAAAAAGAAATCCACCTAGATTTAATATTAACAGTGAGATGTTCCCTGAAAGGTACATACATTGGACCTTCATAACACGTTCATTAAAACCGCATTGCTGCAGGGCTTAGGTAAGACCTCCCTGATTTCACATGAAAGAGAAGAACCCTTGATTATCATTTTCCTCTCAAGGTTTCTTCCTATCCATCATCTCAGGGGGTTTGTCCTTGCCACCGTCGCCCCTGGCTTGCTCATGAGGCACGAACTAATAATTATAATTTGTACCTTTTTCATTATATTGTATATTATATCGTTTCTTTTTTTGAAAAAGATGATTTTTTTTAATGATGATTTGTGACAGTGACCATTGGAACTCCTTAAAGCTCAGAGCGTATTAACCATTATTTGTATTGCTGATTTTCTTTTTCTTTTTTTTTAAATAAACATATATACTGTAGCGCTCAGGATTGTGCAGTATACAGTGACATATCCTTTTTTCAGCAGAAAATAGACAATATTTTGAGATGAATTTAACTCATATTAACCAACTATACAAACTCGATCACATAGGCAAAGAAATAGCACAGACACACATGATCACGTGTTTTTATTGTTGCTTTCGGGTGTTTGTATGACCAATAATAATAATAATAATAATAATAATATGTTAATTTTGAGAGTTCAGCGTTTTTGCAACGTCCTTCCCATATTCCGGTGGTGCCAAATACACATTTTGATGTTTAAAGCCTCCCTATTAGCACATATTATTATTATTATTATTATTATTATTATTATAGACCTATGCTGTGTTGCCGGCACGTACCTGTGCCGCTTGAGTTTTAGGAGTTATTAAAAGCGCTACAACAAACAAACTAACTTACAAACAAAGATAAATTGAAAAATTCAATTGATTTGAAATCATATATGTATATATGTTTTTTTCAACTTCTCACTAAAGTACTAATACTACCTGGGGGCGGCATGGTGGTGTAGTGGTTAGCACTGTTGTCTTGCACCTCCAGGGTCCGGGTTCGATTCCTGGCCCCCTGCGACCCTGAATACAGGATAAAGCTGTATAGACGATGAGTGAGTGAGTAACAGTACTGTACATGGGTAAATGTGAAGGGTTTATTAAAACAACCGACAAAGACAATGTAAAAGGGCAAAGCAAACTCAAAATCAGTTGGATAAAAAGCACAAGTGACAATGACTATTGTTAAAAGTGCTATATAAATACAGTTTAATTGAATCAACACTGCTTGAGTGTAGAATTAGGAAGATTACAAATTAAGTGGAGTTTTTTCTCTGGAGTTCGCAGAGTGTCACTGCATCATTGACCGTGTCTTTGGGACGCTGCACAGACATACAGTACTTTCCGATTTCTTTCCGAGTTTTCTGAGCTTTCTCTACATTACAACTCTTGTCTGACCTTTTTTTGGATCGTTCGGTTATTCTATCTACATTTCAGTTGCTTTTGAACCCGAAGTGGTCCATTTGCATTTAAAACTACTATAATGCCCCATTCCAATAGAACTTCACATCATATACGAAGCCCGTATGCCAGCTTTTAATGCCCTCAAACTAATGCACTAGTCAAATTTGCAATTATAATTCTGTTATAAAACACTGACTTAAACCTTCAGCTACTTTTTCAAAGCGTTGTGGATGTACAGTACTGTTAGTTAAAAAAACAAAAAAAAAACAGCATTATGAGCATACAGGTTAAGAAAGTGCAATAAGATTCCATTTCCACCCTGACGATTGAGGGATCTACTCTCTCTCTCTCTCTCTCTCCCTCTGCAGTTTTATAATGTCTAATGTCATCTTATTAGTTTTAAGATGAGCTATTCTTAAATTGTTCCAAGATCAATACATTGATTACCCAGGTGTTATTAATACTCTACACTATGTATCCCTTTGTATCCCTCAAATGAAGTGTTTCCAGAGTAACGATGACAGTGTTGATAATTACTGAGCTAATTATATCAATTTACTACAATTTATATCAGCCTGCACACTTAGCAATTACAAAGTCACACAAGGATAATCTTAGATGTTTGTCAAACGCAGTTCTTTATATGTAATTCACCAGCACTGCTTCACCTTGAACTGAAGAGTTAGAGAGCCAGTGATTAATGGAATTATGTATATATAATTATCTATAATATAATCATGTATTAAGCATAAATACAAGTAGGCATTTCTGAATTAGTAGGGGATTGTTAATAAGGGGGGATTCTATTAGCTGCGTTATTTACGAAGGGAGTTCAAGTCAAACTTGTGATGAAATTTCCCGTGAATGAAGGCATGAAACTGATTGACGTTTACGGAAGACTTCCAGCACAGTACGGTGATGAGACTCTTAGCCAGAGTAAAACATTTAAATGGTGCAAACATTTGAAAGAAATCCATATGTCGGCGAACGGCAATCTGGCCGGCGTGGCTCAGAGCCAACTGCAGTCTTTCTCGTGAACATTCAGCGAGTCGAACACCTGATCGCTAACTCGCAGAAGAGACGCATCTGTCCGTGGGAACTGTACACACAATCGTTCACCAACACGACTTGCATGTCTCAGCTGGGAGTTACAGTCCAGACCTCCCTCGCTCCAAATCATTTCCACATGTTTGGTCCATTAAAGGAGTTCCTTGGGGGCCGGTGTTTCATTTGCATTTTACATTTGGGCATTTGGCAGATCATGGCTCTGGCAAACTGAGGAAACGTTCTACCTTGATGGTATCCATGCACTAGTGAAACACTTGGATAAGTGCATTAGTGTAGGGGGAATATATAGTAAGAAATAAAGGGAGTTTTTATTTTCGTAACTGAGTTCTGTTACTCTGCACGATCAAAAGTCCCAGTTTGGCTTGACGTGGACAAAGTCTGTAGTGTAGATTTAAATACGCATGGGAAAGAATGCAGATTTGAAAGCTCACTATTGCTTCTCCTCAGTACAAGCTAACATCTTACTGTACCTTGGTAGATCATAATTAAGGCTTTGACGTGCACTAAGTATCCTCATCTTGATATCTTGGCTATTTATTGACAAATCCTGGAAAGCAAAAGATTCTATCATCAGCGCTAGATGTAGCTGACCATCCAACCCTCGGTCCATTCAGGAATCTCCATAGTCCAACTAGGGACCGCGGAGGCCAACGGTCGCCATTGTACAGTACTTATTCCCATTTTTACGACCGTGGTAGGACTCTGGTCAACACTCACAAACTCGTTCACACACTACGGGCAATTTGGGAACGTCGGTTAGCCTAATCTGCATGTCTTTGGACTGTGGGAGGAAACTGGAGTCCTCGGAGGAAACCGACCAAGCACAGGGAGAACATGCAAACATACGCACAGGCGGGAATCGAACCCAGACCCTGGAGGAGCAAGGCGACCGTGCTAACCACAAAGCGCTGACAGATTTACCTGGCAAGTCAAACGTTGAGATATCTCATAAAACATCACTTACAACTAATGTCTGTATATACAAATACAGGAGTATGGATCGACCAATCAGATTGCGGCCAGAAACATCTGCAGAAGATATTCAGTGATTTGTTGTGGTGGTGGCGGAGCATCGGAGTGATATTTTGACAGAGTAGAGTATTTAATCTTGCTCATTTCTCTCATGTTAGCTACAACCATTCTGATGTCAAAAAGCTGATTCTGATGTAACTTAACATTTTTCCAAGTAAGAAGTTAATTATCTTATTAAGTGAATACTGTCAAAACATTAATCTAATCATGTCTCGCAAATGGGAATTATCTAGACAATCGTGAAATGTCCATGTTGTTCTGTAGAGGGAGAGAGGTAGCCATAACCGCGGGAAAGAGTAGCCCGATAACAAGCGCGGGCACTAATTAGGAGTCACAGCGCGGCTTTCTAATTAACCGAGCGAATAATGAAAGCAGAAACCAGAAAAGAAATAATAACCGAGGCTTTCATTACTTTCTGCTTACTGTAAGCCGTGGCCAGAATTTTAAAACGGAACCAACGGAACGTGTTGAATAGAGAAGCAGGAGCGTGGGGGAGTGACCTTTGACCCAAGAGTCGGGCAGGGGGGCGGCCCTGGTGGAAATCGCAGAGGTGGAATCGGCCTCGGTTTTCAAAAAAAGAAACGAGTTCTCTTAAACATCTGAGAATATCTTGGATATGATGCAGAGGAGCATTAAACGCGATTAGAGATCGTAATTTAAAGAGAGACGGGAGGCAATCTGAACGAGAGAAATGAAGCCAAAAATGGATAGAATGAACATGTGGGGGAAAAGCGAAAGAATGATTAAGGAGGGAAGACATATGGAGAACCGAGAGAGAGGGAGCAAGCAAGAGAGAGAAAGAGATTAGTATGTTAATGTGCAGTATATATTCATCATTGTCCAATTAATGTCCAGCTCTGCCTGCTCTGTTGAAGCCTCCCGGGCCCAGGTCTCCACACACACACACACACATACACACACTTGCGCGCACACACTCATACACACGCAAAAATCACCCCAGAATTGCGTACATACGTAAACATACATATGCATACACCCATGCACGAGCACATAATTGCGTACAGTACACTTTTCGCTCCGTAATTAACATGCATGCAGACGGTCCACCCACACGCTCTACTGCGTGCATACACAAGCCCTAAATATTTATCCAAACGCATACACACACAAATCTGTCCACGTTCACCCACATACAGTACAGTGTGCATACAGTACAGCGCTGCCTAATAATTCACACAATTAACACAATACATCACGCAGCATTAAAATTAATCATAATAATAATAACAATAATGATAATAATAATTCATGCACACACTTGTATTCAAGCACGTGCACACACCAACACGTGAGATCTCGTCTATGCAAACACAACAGGTTGTATTTTTGAACGAATGAATGAAGCATCTTCAATATTTAAAAGAAAAGAAAAAGTCTGACGCTGCCTCGAGGCTGAAAAAAAAAAACTCCCAGACTCGAACTCAAATAAAATATGAGGAAACAGATTCAAATAAAGAGCGACTCTTTTAATAAGGCTGGTGAAAAGGTCAGAAATAGGGCACGGGTTATGTTGTTATGCTACGTGTTGGGTGTTTTCCGTGGTACCGAGAATGAAGAAATGCATATACAGTATAAAAGCATTCACACTTCTCATTCTGCTTTCACTACACACACACACACACTTGTGTGTCTTAGGTGGAAGAGAAGTGAGCAGGGAAAGTGGAGGGGGGGATTTTGCTGATATCAGAGGTGTGTAGAAGAAAGAGATGGATGAGAAGGCCAACGTGGAGGGAAATTACAGCACAGTGGGACGAGCGCGAGACAATATTGCACCCTGCTGGTTATGGGAGAAGAGAGGCAGCGTGGCAGCGTTCTCACCCATGCCTCCTTCTCAACCTGACCCGACTTGTCCACACAGGCCACGTCTGGGAATGAATGTCTGAACGTTTCCGATGAGACGCACAGGGCAGAGACACCACCTTCTCCTTCCACTCACTATACACCCAGACCACACGCTGGCATAGCTGCACAGGTTATATCTGTAATTCCTGGATGGAGCCACGTTTTTCTGTCTAACTCATAACCCTGTCGTTCCCTCATAGAGAAGGTGTCTGTGTCTGTCAGTCCCACCAGTCCCACCTCCCATCCCATCACCTCCTCATCCTCCCTCCTGCCGGAGCCAGCAGGTAACCCATCATTATCCTCATCCTCCTCGTCCTCCTCCTCGCCAGCCGCTTCTCTTCTTGTTGCTTCTCTTTTCTTCTCTTACCGCCTCTTCTGTCTTCACATATGTGCTGTTCATTATGATTAATGACACACACACACACAAGTATACCCCGCCCCCGCCATGTGCGCTCTCTCTCTCTCTCTCTCTCTCACACACGCACACACACACACACACACACTTAATCTGTTATCTTCACTGCATTCTCAAGAACTAGCACTCTTCTGTAATGTCCAGTCAGCTCTTTCTCTCCCTCTCTCTCTCTCTCTCTCTGAGTGTGTGTGTGTGTGTGTGTGGGCACTGAGAGGAAAGGGAAGGTGATAGAAGGGGAAAGAGGTCCTGGGAGGGCAGTTCTTTTAAACAAGACCGACTTAACATTAGCAGCAGTGTGTCGGTTAGATTGCCCTTCAGTCAGGTTAGAATGGTGTTTACGGCTCTGACCGACTTCCCCAGCTCTTCTCTCTCTCTCTCTCTCTTTCTCTCTCTTTCTCTCTCTCTCTCACATACGTAGCATCAAGAACACATCCACAGGCATCGTCTAGACCGCTTTATCCTTTATAAAGGGTCACAGGGGGCCTGGAGCCTATCCCAGGAGGCTTAGGGCATGAAGCGGGGTACAACCTGGAAAGGGTGACAATCCATTGCCGGGCACACACACACACACACACACACACACACACACACACACACACACACTTATTCACACAACACCAATTTGCCTAATCTGCATGTTTTTGCACTGTGGGAGGAAACCAGATTACCCGGAGGAAACCCACCAAGCAGATGGAGAACACGCACGCAAAATCTATGCACACAGAGACGGGAATCGAACCCACACCCTGGAGGCGCAAGGCGACAGTGTTAGCCACTAAGCCACACGAGCGGAAATCGCTATTGATTTAAAAGATACAGATAACATGAATACACACACACACACACACACACACACACACACACACACTTGTTTTGCCAAGTGACCTGCATTTGGTCACTGAATCCCTGAATTACATTTTTTCCCCAGTTTTTAACCGGATTCTCCTTTTTGTTCAGTGGAGAGAGGAAGATGTCGGAAGCGGGGTTTTGTCTTGCCTGAATGAAAGACTGTGTGTGTGTGTGTGTGTGTGTGTGTGTGTGTGTGTGTGTGTCAGTGCCTGAGCTGGAGCTGCCAGATCCTCACAGGAGAGTCTGCTTAATTTTTCATCCCTTATGAAATATTGCTCATCACTCTTCTAATGAGATCTTACTTCTCGTCCTCCCCCTTTCTCTCAATCTCGTTCTCTCCGTTTCATTCTCTCTGCCTCAGACATGCGTCCTCTGTCTTTCTCTCTCTCTCTCTCTCTGCTCTCTTCCAGCTGCTCACATCCTTCTTGCATGAGCGATCATCTTGCTTTCCCTTATTGTTTCCGTCCTCGCTGTTTTTCACAGTTATCGTTTTCACGTCTCGTCTCGTTCCGTCTTCTCTCTTTCTCTCTCTCGCTGTCATTCCGATTCCTTCCCCACCACCTGCATCTCCATCACCACCATCGTCCCTTTATTAAAGTTAGGATTAGACATTTCTCTCTCTGCCTCTCTATCATCTCCAGCCCATTTAAACCTGTTTAAATATTTATTCCTGTTGTCCAGTCTCATATGTGGAGGCATATTTGTAGGAAACCTTTCGTCTCTCCCTTTTGTACTAAACCCCTTCACTATTTCTCCGTCACTTCCTGTGTACCTTCTCTATAAGGTTTTTTGCTAGTCCTAATCTAATTTTAGACATTTATTAAAGGTCTCGTTTCCTATTAATATTCTCACAACTGTAATGTTTGGAAACCTCTTTATCATGGTGTGTGTTTGTGTGTGTGTGTGTGTGTGTGTGTGTGTGTGTGGCAGACCCTGGAGCAGTGGTGGAGACTCATAGCGCTGTACCGTATCCAGTCATAGGGGGTGTCCTGGCTGTACTCGTCTTCACCATCATCTGCGTGCTCATTGTAACCATCTGGTGCTCGGTCCGACAGAAAGGTAAGCTCCAGGGGAAAAACAATCTCCATATACAAAACAAAATGAAACGAGAGCATGGTACAAAATAAACTTTGATCTAAAAATCCATGGCAACACCTTTTCTTTTTTTTTTTTTTTTAAGTCACTTACATTAATAAAGGATGTGTGTGTTAATGCTCAAGCTGTAATACCATTCAGATAATGCAGTTTGCAACCATCAGGCCAAACATTTCATTTCAGCGTCTTTGTAAATGAGATACTACTTATATGAGGTCACATAAGACGTAACTTTTATTTGGCTCGTCTAAACCAAAACCAGTTCAAAAAATGGAAAAAGAAATTTTAAAAGTGTGTTTTCTTATGAACTTTAAAAAAAAATGACTTGGCAATTAGCACTGTGGCCTTGCACCTCCAGGTTCCAGGTGGAGGGTTCGAATCCCACCTAGTTTGTTGGATTTAGGCACAATGTCAGCCACATGTTGTTAAGAGTAGCTTGTATCGCATGCTAAACCTGGATAAATCTAGTCCGATTTCCTGAGCTTTAAGTAGCAGATAGATCTATTGTGGATCGATATACTGTAAGAGTGTTATTTCCTGATGGTGGCATCATTTTCACCTGTTTAATGATATAAAATGTAAAAAGGGCATTGTCGGTTTAATGTGGCACGGGTCGCGTAGTGGTTAGCACTGTGGCATTGGGTCGTGAGTTGGATTCCCGCCTTGGATCTGCGTGCATGGAGTTTGCATATTCATGGGTTTCCTCTGGGTACCATGGTTTCCTCCCTCAGTCCAAAGACATGCAGATTAGACTAACTGGTGTCCCCAAAATTGTCCATAGTGTGTGTGTGTGTGTGTGCCCTGTGATGGATTGGTGCCCTCATTAGGGTGTATTCCGCCTCGTGCCCAAAGTCTCCTGGGATAGGCTTCAGGCCCCCTGCAATCCTGGGTTGCGCCAGGAGGGGCATAAAACCAACAAAGTCAAGCAGCCATCATGCAACCAATGCATGATATGAGGTGTATTTCAGCTGGAACATCAACCGTAAGAAGGAGTATAATTGGTCAGTTATAAGCGAAATGCTGCATTCATCATTTACTGAAAATGATATGACAGTTGGATGCTGTGTGTAGATGACGTCCCGCAGGTAGTGCAGCTATCCATCTAATGAACATTTTATTATGTGAGGGACATGACGTTGTATAAAAACTCTTTTATTTTGCTTTTGTGAAGATGTCCTATTCTAAACCTGGTTATAGAGAATTTAGTTCGGTATGGAAGAGACCTAGCATGTGGGTGATTGAAGGGGGAGAAAGATGAGAGATACAAAGGCAAAGTGAATCAGGTTTGGACACCCGAGTGCTTTATAGGGCTTTTAGTCCTGTAGATGAGTCGTCATGTGTAATGGAATACATCTCTTCCTCAAAGCCTTCACGTAAGAGCTGCTAGCACCTTCAATCATGCCCCTGTGCCAGGGAAGATAACACCTAGTAACACTTTGTCTCCAGATTTGTAGCGCCCACCTGTCAGTCAAACTCAGAGGCAGTCTATCCACCTATCAGCAGAGAGCCGGGGCATGTCGTTATCATCGTCTTTGTAATCTCGGCTTGTCTGATGTCATCAGGTGTTCGTGCTAAATCCGACACCTTCTCTCTGTGGCACCTCTTTAAACGGAAATTGAATTTTTATATATTTTTTTTCTTTTCTGCCCATGTCTATTTTTAACATGTCCAGTTTAATGACCTCATCAGCCTTTTATTACGTTACCGAAAAAAAAAAAAACGCCAAGCAAGATCGATTGTTTTAATTAAGCCACCTTTGGAAGCGTGGATTCGGATCGCGCTTGCACGAGGCGAGATCGTCGGCTAGTAACGATGTGAGTGGAAAGGGAGTACAGTGTTGGATCACTACCTGGCCCTCGACCGACGTCGATGGTGATTTTTCAATCAGATTCATTTGCGAGTAATTAGTAGTTGCCGCTTTTGTGTCCTTCTCACGGTAATAGACTTATCACGGTAATAGCCCCGGAGCAAGGAGGATCTGATGTTGGGCTTTGCAGGTCAATCAGATAAAGCTGTCAGGTGATGAAGCCATATTCTAGACTAGGGAACATTTTCCCGTGCCAGATTGTAATGAGAAGTGGTTTATTTTTGTGATTTGTAGATGGGTCGGCGAAGCGCCAAATTGACAATTAAATTTGACTTTGATTTTTTTTTTTTTTTTAATGGGGAAAAAAGGATTTTAGTCAGGATGAGTTGCTAATCTGTCTTGAGGCTGTGTCAGTGTTGCAGGAGTGGAACTGTATTAGCACAAATAGGGAATGAGGGAGGAAAAGAACCGGTTCTGATTTCTCATTTCCGTGATGATGCAATCGCCAGATGCCAGATGCTGATCCAATCTGTACATTCGGTGAGAAATTCAGGCTACACTCGCATTACAAGCCACGTTGAACAATTCTGATTTTTTTGGGTCAGATCGGAGTTGCATGTCATGGCGGTTCACCTTCATAATTACTGTGAAAATATAGTGATTTTTATCTGACTCAAATGTGGACGCGTCTGTAATATTAATCAGCGTGTATGCACATGTTGATACATCGAGGGCTGGCGATATTACTATTAGATATTTACTTTAAAATTATATATAATAATGTACACTACCGTTCAAAAGTTTGGGGTCACTTGCAAATTTCTTTGTTTTTGTTTAGTGATTTATTTTCTACA
>JAQMYG010000033.1:7279643-7297116 GCA_030014215.1 Clariallabes teugelsi
CTTCAGCATTCCTTTACAATGTAGAAAGAAATAAAAATCAGGAACCATCATGGAGTTAGAAAGTGACCCCAAACTTTGGAACGGTAGTGTACATATATTATATATGTATATTATATATTATATATTTCTAAATATATATTTTATTATTTTTTTATGCAAATTAATCATATAATCAAGTTTGACCCAAATGGCTTCCCATAATGGCAGCGCGGCTACCCGGCTGTGTGTTATAATGGTACGTGTAACGTAGATAATAAGATGACTGAGGAAACATCACCATATGTCCTGAACGGCAAGTTTCATTATAAAAAGCTTCCAGATGAAAGTTTGGATAAAACCAAAGTTGTGTATGTGTTTAAGCTACCTTCAAGGAGAACTATTTTCGATAGGAATACATTAAATGTAAGACAATGAAAAAGGCTGTGAAAGTGAGGCAGTCAGCAGTAGCTAGTGTAATTGCACTTACTGGAGACCACTGGACATGAGTAAGTAACCATAACTCCCATAACCTCGGTGTAACAGCAAATTCAATCAGTGATAAATGATTCACTTCCCCCATGTTAAAAACAGAAGAAAGACATTTAGCCGAAGCATGCGCTAGCTATTTGCGCAAGCAGAGTTGAAGAGGAGATAACGGACATGGTCACCACTATAAGAGCAGACAGGCCTCACAATATGATTACTGCTGCATGGAGTTTACCATTCGAGAGATTTGAATTGAACATTTGTTAAATGCCAGATGCCTCTCTTTAGCAGTTTAATCAGCTTTTGCTAGCACTGCTATAGTATGAAATCGCCGTGCTGTCTGTGCTGACTGATGAGATCGGCGTCCTACTGTTTCACAAAGGCTAAAAAGTCACACGGATTCCGATCTGAACCATGTCTGGGATATATCGTATATCTGATCTAGGCCCAAATACAAAAGTGACTCAGATCCGAGCTGAAAAACATTCAGACAGCCATAAAAAATAAAAAAAAAATCAGATCGAGTGTAGCATTAGTGTAAAATAATCTGATTTGAGTCACTTCATGCTGGTTTGTGAAGGTTTCCTGAGCGACTTCATGCAAGCGTTTAATATCGAGATGCATCCAACAGTGTCCTATCACCTGCTGATGTTTTTAAAAAACTAATTAAAATGCATTTCCATCTCTTAGATTTACCCGTTCTGGGTTTTTTTTTGTTCTGTCTTTTCTAGCGGTTCTCATTTCTATTCCAGAGCTGTTGCACTTTCCTCCTTCTCCACGTTCTCTAAGAATCACACCGCCGCATCCTCGCTGTCTCCGCACACAGGGGACGACCTGTAAAACCTCAGCGGCTCTGTAATCCTCTACTGCTATAAACATGTTCCACTGCTACCTCTTCTGCCACTCCTAGCTTGTTCGTAATTTTACGGCTGTCAGAAAGACACACACGAGAACCAGGCACGGGTGACCTAAAAAGAAACAATCGTCTATTTTTACCTAAGCAGAGCTACATTTTTTTTTTCTCCAGCTTTAACTGGTAATGTGAAGGGTACTGAGGATGCAAGGACTTTTACTGTAAAGTCGTTCTGAGAAATAAAAATGAGAAGAGCTCTGGAGATTTGAACTTAGTAATTCATTTGTTTTAAATAGATTTCCGCGATAAGGAAAAGGTCCTTTCTTTTTCACTATGCATTTCTCATTTCACATCACTCAGAATCAGAATATCGAACCATAATGGCGAAACCCAGTCCTGCCTTCACGTCCAAGGTCTGCGTCGCGTCTCGGACGCATTTCACCACGTGGAGGAAAAATGCAAGCTGCTTGAACCTTCTCTGTGCTGAACGCGCGGATTGAAATAAGAAATATAAGAATTAGCAAGGACAGAAAATAACGGAATGTTAACAATCATTGCCGTCTCTATTTCTCTCTCTCTCTCGCATTTTCTCCAGGTTCTTATCTCACGCATGAGGCGAGCGGCCTTGATGAGCACGGCGAGGTCCAGGAAGCGTTTCTCAACGGGAACGATACTACTCAAGGCAAGAAGGAGTATCTACTGTAACGTCTCCTGGAGGACGACCACGGAGCCCACATCTCAAACAAACCCACACTCACGCACACACACACACTCTTACACACACACATACATACACATATATGTATATGCCTGGTGGAAAGCCACTACAGTAGTGCCATGTAAGGGGGGGAGAGAGAGAGAGAGAGAGAGAAAGTGTCAGGAGAGAAGAATGGGCCTAATTAAGATTGAGAGAGACATCAGAAACAGAAAAAGCACTGGCCCTGCACACCCACACACACTTTCTGTCGAAGCAGTAAGTAGGAGGCAGAACCGAATAGCCATAACTTACGATCCAGTGGAGCAGCAACGACTTCACCCTATCGACCGCGCCGATGCAAATATAAATATAGCACACGAAATATAAAAGAGTGGGATTACAGCATCGCGTGCCTCAGGCGTCCCTCATGTAGTCTTTACACTGGATATTCACCTGATACTGGACCTCCTTCATATCCCATTATCAGGTCTTTAGTAATCCATACACACACACACACACACACACACGCACACGTGCAGAATTTGCAGCTGATCAATCCCAAACCCCTCCTGAGGTGCAGATCTTCTCTTTCATCCTCTCTCTCACCTTCTCCACGTCTCTTCTGCCCTTGTTCCATGCCTATCCCTCGCTTGTTTATGTTCATAATTAAGCATCAGAGGAGCCGTGAGGAAGCATAATTCTTAACCAAGTGTTATCGGGGAAACCTGTCGGAGAAGCCGAGGCTCGAAGGAAGAACGTGTAGTGAAATAATAGACAAAATATGTGTAAATGATATAGACCTCTTTATATGTACAGACACACACACACACACATACACACATATACAAACAGGCACACACTGACGCAACGAAACATATCTCTCTTAAGTCATTATTTGTATAAAAAAAAAATCAGTAAATTAAATTAATCTTTTAAGAAGGGAACGAGAAGGTTTTACACTTTTGAGTGCATTACCAAGCGATGCTATTATACTAACACAGAACATTAGCCTAGAGAAATACGAACAAAAACACTGTTGTGCGATCTTTAAAAAAAAAAAAAAAAGAAAGAAAGAAAAATGAGAAAAAAAATTATATATATATATATATATATATATATATATTTCATTTGTCTTTGAAAGATACTTTGTTTTATATTCATTATTATTTTGAAAATGATTGTTGTTATTGTTAATATAAATTGTAAATGTTTTAAATTGTACAAACTTCCCATGTTTTGAACCTGCTTTGTTTTCCCTCGCCGCTCTTTTTATCCTTATTTTTTTACCCCCCACCTCCCCTCGATCTTTCTTGCTCCTCCTGTCATCGTCTACGTGCCGAAGTGTCTGAATCCTTCCTTCTTGTCTTTTAATCATGATTTTTAATAGTCTTCTTCACGTCACTGTTGATATAGCTAACCGTGTTTCTTTATAGAGGAAAAGTTACAGAGCACGACAAAATAAAAAACGTACTCCAAAATCTTCTTGTCAAAGCTTTTTCTTTTTTTTTTTGAAGAATGTGTTTGAGAATATGGGGGGAAGAAAAAAAAAGAGGAAAGGGCTGTGTTGGAGAAAAGCATGAGAGATCGATGCATTTATGGGGGCTATAAAAGAGAGGAGGGGACGAGGTAAGGGCGGGGAGGGGGGGGGGCGTTTATATCGAGTGAGGCAGCCTTACAAAGAGAGATAAAATGAATGAAGATGAAAGAATGAATATAGAAGAGCTGAAGCGATGAATCATAAAGATGATGGGGAAGAGAAAAAGAGAGACACAGAGATAGAGAGAGATAGAGAGAGAGAGAAAGAGGGGAGTATCCATGGAAAGAAAGTCCATTACACCACCATTATTTCCATGCAATCAATTCCTGCTTTTGACAGAACACACTTGGTGAATGTTTATTGCCAGTGGAGTTGGGATTTACAAAGCCGGTGGAGGTCGTCAGATTGCTGATCGATGTGTTTGTCCTCTGTCAATGCAGAAGCGCAGCAGAGGCTTGTCATAAAGAGTGATTGTCAAGCAGCAATCAAAGCCATTTCTCCATGTGCTTAGGCTCAGCGAAGGCTTTTCAATCCACTCATCAGCTTCTTGTTCTTTTTAGTGTGATCATAAACGGCATGCGACACATGACCGAGCAGGTGATACATTATGTAAAGGAAAAAGAGAGCGCCTGCGATTTAGGAAGTGATCTAAAAGTTTTCCTAACATGGGTGGAAATAGGCTTGGTCCGGTATTGGGTATCAAGGTTCAGTACTGGAAAGAGGGGAGAGCAGCTGCCTGCTTAAACTCACATTCAAAACCGGTCACAGAAACACTTTCAGCAGGAATACACATCTGATAACGTTGTCATCTTATTATCACTTATTAGTAGTAATCGTTCCTAAGTTGTTCCGAATTGCCTCTGAACTGTCCATGGTGTTCTGTCCAAGTCTAATGTGAGCTACAACGCTTATAACACATAAGGCTGAATCTCTCAAACCCCTGATCAAGGACACTACTTGGTGTGTGGAACAAGGGACTGTAGGGTACATGGCACGTTATCTTTCCATTATACTCCATTTAGGATTCAACACTGAAATAATGAGTGAGCTGAGGCTGTTCTAAAGCAGAATAAGTGAAAATACTGTATAAAGAGGAACTTTCAAGATTAAAATCACTCCCTCTCTATGGTTTATTCTCCTCACCTTGTGGCTACACAGTACCAGGAAGAATTTAAAACCCTTCTTGCTACACACAAGGACCCTGAAGCCTGTTCAGATTTGTTTGCAAGTCAGATTAGGACTACCTAAGGCAATGCAAATTTTGTTTCACTAAATTTCCTGAACTTTTCTTTTTGCACCTACAACGATCTCCATTCGAATCCGAGCCCATGTTTGAAATCTGGCACTTTTTTTTTGTCTTCATTTAAAATAGTATGCAAACAGAATGTTTCAGCAAAAAAAAGTAACTGTTCAATATATTGAATTTTAATTATTCAGGATTCTGTACTATTTCAAGGTCCCTATTTAAATGCATGCAAACTTGTCTTATCGCCCATGTTAACTGGTTTGTACAGAAGATTGAATTTTGCCTAATCTTGTGTGCAATCTCTTCTGATGAAGCATGTGTTCAGGCGATAGATTTGATCAAAAATGCATCATGAGGTTTTGAGCAACCCCGTAGAGATTATTTAAGTCTGCAGCACATGCTGCCATTAAAGAAAAAAGAAAAGTGCACATGCCTAGAAAGCCAGACATTTGTCAATACTATCAGTGTTAATGTAAATTAAATTGGTGTAGTGCATTTTAAAATGAAATCATTTTTATTACTGGTCTCAGACTTTTATACTCTACTGGATCTCAAGCATAGAAAATAAAAAATTCCATTCCCATTATACCGAAACACACCGACAGTCTACCATCTGCTATTTAGTGATTCGATTTGCATTTAATTTAATGTGATATGAATCAAATATAAGAAGCTTAATATTACTGTGAAAATGTACCTGTCTTTGTAGCCTACAGCTGTTTTTGCTTCAGCATTACTTAACTTTCTTACTATCTAGATAATTTTATCTTTACATAAAGCCTAGGAAAATTCAGGAAGTGAATACAAACAAGTCTTCATTATTTCTGTGAAAAGTATTAATGATCTTTTATATAAGTAGATACGGTCCTCTCTGTAGAACTGGATCGACAAGGATAATTCTTCTCGCTCTCTCTCTTTTTTTGAATCCACAGAAGACTTGGGTTCAGGGATAGTACACTTCAGTCTCATTTCTTGGAGGTGAAATGCATGCGCTCATGTGAAATGGGGTCAGGTCTAGTAATTTGTTTGTGTTGGCAGTGGGTTTTGCATCATCATGAGATATCTAATTTGATTCGATGTATTTCTCTGTAAATTGGCAGACAATGTTTCTCTAGACTCCTGAAGTCATTCCACTGCTATCATCATGAGCTACATCATCAATAAAGATTAGTGAGCTCATTCCAGAAGCAGCCATGCAAGCCCAAGCCATGATACTCTACAGTTTGCTTGCTTGACCGATGAGTTTGTTTATTTTGGATCATGAGCAGATCTTTTCCTTCTCCGCACTTTGGCCTTTCCATCACTTTGGTAAAGGTTCATCTTGGTTCCAGAACTTTTCTTGCATCCTCTTTGAATTTCTTTGTAAAGTATAATCTGGTTTTCTGATTCTTTCTGCTGATGAGTGGGTTTGCATCTTGTAGTGTGGGCTTTATATTTTTGTTTTCAGCCTTACTCAAACAGTGGATTGTGATACCTTCACCCCTGCACTGTGGAGGTTCTTGGTGATGTCACTGACTTGTTTTTCTGGTTTTACTTCACAGCATTTTTCATCAAATGCTTTTTTTTCTTTCCCTTGGCACACCTAGCCATTTGTTTGATTGTTAGTACATAACTTGTTTCAATCTTTTTAAGGAATTCCAAATGGCTATGACCAATGCTTGTGCATGGACTCCTTTCCTCATTTTGCAGCATCGAAATGGCTTGTTTTCATCCTCACCGATGGAATCTGCAACTCAAAATGTAAGAAAGTAGAAATTCAGAGCTATTAATTGTGTAAAGAGTAATTGTGACGTGGACCACTTGACCGGCAAAGAAACAACTATATTCCAATTTCCAGTGTATTTGTGATCACTTAAAAAAAAATGGATGGGTTCAAACAAACTAGGTTTTTTAACACATCAAAATGAAACATTGATCTGTAGTCTCAAGTTCATCTTTGACTCATCTTCGGTGGATAGCAAAAACAAAGAAATCTGCGTTGTTGTTCCAATACTTTTGGATGGTGCCAATCCATTGCAGGGGGCACACACACACTATTGGAAATTTGGGACCACCAATTACAGCATTTTTGTCGACTGTAGGCGGAAACCAGAGTTCCTGGAGGAAACCCAGCAAACACTTGGAGAACATGCAAACTCCATGGACCCATGGCGGGCACCCTAAATGCGGGCACACTGCGAGCTCACAGTGCTAACCACTACACCACTGTGCATGACCATAATGGTATAACCAGAAATACCTAATTTGCTCTTGATATCCACTCAATTCTCCCTAGCCATTTTCTATCTGGTCATATCAGGATTTATCAGCATTGTGGGTTTAAGTCAAATAACAGGTCTAAGATGATTTTTAGCCACCCAGGTCATTTTGCAGGTCATGTCGTGTTAGTTCAAAGTGACTGGGCATGTGTTATCATTCTGAAAATGCTTTGTGAAGCACTTCATTAGTTAGGGCTATATGAAACTGAAGACGCTTCATGTAGGAGTGGTGAAAGCTCTTCGCTGGTGTCAGTAGAGTCAGTTGATTGGACTCATTTTTATAATTGTTAAGACTCTACACCACTTATCCAAAAGGGCTTCATCGGTTTTACTCATTAGAACAAATGAAGCGTTTCAGATGGCTAGAAAATGTTTTATAACCCTTCCAGTCACAGTGATTTAATAATACGAGGACTATTCATTAAACTTGCGTACTGAGCCAGGGAGATGTGCACTGACCTTTCTCAGACTCAGCCCATCCCAGAAGCCCACTTGGTTTTGTGATTCCCTTATAAGCCAACGTGGTTGAGGCAGTCATTTTGTAACCTTTCATTATAGTTTCATATCCTAAAGTAGGCAAAGCCTAGGTTTTAGTTATCATCAATTTATAATAGTTTAAAATTCCTTTTGATCTGTACTATTTAACGGAAATGCTTTGAGGTGATGTGATGAATGGGAGCTGGTCATGTATTGTGAGCCAGGTCTCTCTGCTACTAATATTTTATTTATGATACAAAAATGAAGTAAAAACAGAATTTTTAAAAATCCATCATCTCTGATAAGAATCAGTATTTGAAATTTCTCTAGCAATAACATACTGTTATATTCACATATATGTATATTGTTAAATATACTGTTAACAAGCACAGGTTATGGAACACTCATAAAATGCTTTATTTAAAAACAAATTATTATTGAAATACAGACAATTAGCATGCCTATTTATATATACAGTATAGGCATGATAGCTGGCGAATTTCAGATTTAGTTATACTTTAGTTATGCTTTAACATACACTATATGGAAAAAGTATTTGGTTAAACCTGTTAATTATTGAATTCAGATATTTCAATCAGGCCCCTTATCCCCAGTAAAGGGCAATCTTAATGCTTCAGCATACCAAGACATATTTGACAAAGCTATGCTTCAAGATTTGTGGCAAGAGTTTGTGGAAGGCCCTTTCCTATTCCAACATGACTGTACCCCAGTGCACAAAGCAAGGACTAGAAACACATGGTTTGATGAGTTCGATGTGGAAGAACTTGACTGGCCCACACAGGACCCTGACCTCAACCCCATCGAGCACCTTTGGGATGAACTGGAACGGAGATTGCGAGCCAGGCCTTCTCGTCTAACACCAGTGCCTGACCTCATAAATGCTCTACAGAATGAATGGGCATGAATTACCACCGAAACACTGCAAAGTCTTGTGGGCAGCCTTCCAAGAAGAGTGGAGGCTGTTATAGCTGCAAAAAACGGGGACCAACTCTATATTTATGTTTATGTATTTGGATACAATGTAATTGCAGGTTTAGCCAAATACTTTTGACCATATAGTATAATTAGGTGATGCTTATGATGATGCTTATGGTCTCATTTTTGTTCCTTGTGAATTCTTTTAAATTATTATTTCTTGCATTTTGGAGCTCTAAAAAAATGGGAGATAGCATTATCCCTGCAGATGCCTAAAGAATAAGCACATTATCGAAAAGTGAACAAAATCTATATAAATAGTTTAATATAACTACACAGTACCTCACCTTTAAATACTGATGGCTTATGTCGACACTTTGTTAGTTTCCTGAATTTCCCTTTCCTTCCTTCAGTGGAGTGACCTCGTTCATGCAGAAAGCCTGGCTAAGATTAAATCCTATGGCTAGATTGAAGTGGTGTGGTAACAGTGGGGAGCTGTTCTAGCCAGCAGGGAACAGAAAGGTTTTTCAAGCACACAGTACAATCGAATGGGCTCCTCCATCAAGCAGAATGGAGAATTCGCTTTTTTTCTCTCGTCCTACACCTTTCAGTAGTGCTGTGCAGCAAGGGATCTGTGTGGCCTACACTTCTGTGAGACAGAAAAAGCTTTAGCGAGAAAGAGCGAGCGATGAACAGTGGAGACGGATGAAGCAATAGTCAGAAGGGACCACTTAAATCATAATGCAGTGAAATGTAAAATGCACAGGACGAAAGAGGGGCTTTCTGTCTAAAAAAAAGGGAGATGGAGAGTAAGTGCGTGAAATGAGAGGGAAAAGAGCCAAGACCTTTGTACAATTTGAATATCAGACAGGGTCATTTTTTTTGTCGGCGCTCTATCCGATATAATAAAGAACCCAATTAGTAGAGAGCTATGCATTTTATTCAGGCTACATACAAGAAATGCATGTTTAATCAAATAGCAATGAAATCTGAGGTCAATTATGTTAGAATACAATTATTACAGCCTCCCATCCTAGATGTTATTATTACTCTTGGTTTAATTAAACATGCTCAGATCAGTCTTCATCTCTGGGCTATAGTAGCCAGTTAATCCTTCCGAGGCGTGCGATTAGGACAGCACCATTACTGCTATTTGAGCTGGTTGTCAGGGGAATATTAATTTGAGAATTACAGCCAGCTGACAGGAAATTATAATTATTCAAAAATTATGGGAAGAATTGCTTACATTATTTTCATGGCGCATGCATCACAGTCACCGCGGCAACACCTGTTTTTAAAATGAGTTTTAGCCAGAGTTGGAGAAAGTAATTAAGTACAATTTTCACATATGTGTACACATTATATGAGTAGTTAGTGTTTATTGGTGTATACATTTAACTTTTACTCCACTACATAGTACAACAAATATCTGTACTTTCTAATTCACTACATTTCTGCATGGTGTTCGTTACATAACCACAGTGGTGTGTAGCACTTGAGGTGGAAATATCACCACCTGCTGACAACTATACATACTTGCATGATTTGTCTTCCCTCCATAAAAACACTTAATCATGTAGCAGGTGTTTGAAAGCAGAAGTGGAGGTGGTTATATTTTACTATGACTTAAAGGCTACAGTCAGCTAATACAAGTTCTGTACTTTTGACGCTTAAGTAAATTTAAAGGAAAGGTCTTTTGTCCATGTAAATGTAGGATGTACTTGTCATGAGTTAAATTTTGCTAAGTCATATTTTACCTCGGTTATCTCTACATTTACTTAAGTACAAGATTTGTGTATTTCGTCCACCACCGGTTATAGCCCATTGAACATCATTCAGAACAATGAAATGCATTTGGATTTTGTGAAAACCAACAAAATGGCATCACCCTTTGATGTCTTTTGCCTTTTGGCATTGGCTCAGGTAAACAGAACTCCAATGGTTTTGGGGGAATAGGCCTTGCTGTTTTTAGAGCCAGAGATTCGCAACCTGAAGTTGCTTTTTTAGGAGAAAAAATAAAAAGGACTGGAGGAACCAAACCATAAGTCTGGAAGAGAATAGAGGCCATATAATTTGCCCAAAGAGGCCACTGGCTGCTGGGGGCAAAGAGATGCAAAGCATGGATGGTGTGTACTGGTAGGCACAGGAGAACCAGGAGACATAAGGACAGAACTAGAGAGCGAGACCAGCCTGAGGTTTTCATCTGGAGCTCAGAGAGACTCATCATAGTCTGTCGTGACATCACACAGCTAAGATCTACATACAAGCCCAGTAGAATGAGTAAGGGAATGAAAAGAACAGCAACATCATAGACATAGACCAAAAATGCTGGGCTGAGAACTGTGTCATGAGCACAGACACCCCAGTGGCTGCCATGAATTTCTGCATAGGTGAGGTTGTTCATGTCTTCCACCAGGAACTTGGACAGGAATCCACCATAAGGAAGGTACGTGCCAATCACTGATTGAGGTTTGGGGTGAGGTTGGGGCTTTTGCATAGTCTGATTGGGCCAGATAAATCCCAACTCATCCATGCCCCAGTTGTCTACTGAGTTGCCCACGATAAACTGTGAAAAGGCAGTTACAACAGAGCAAATCCAGATGAGGAGCACCAGGCATAGCATCCGCCGACGTGTTACCAAACCTGCATACCTGAAAAACATGTAAACAAGTATTTAGACCTGGCCTACATCCAGATGTGAACAAATTCCAGTCAAGAAGTTGCAACTCACCTGTGTCCTAATCGGCAGTGTAGGTGCGTGTTGAGGGTGAGAAGCACCAGCAGCCACACAGTGAACTGTCTGACCAGCAGGGGGAAGCACACCAGCATGATGCACGTGTACAAGCACTGGGTGCTTCTCAGGTTCAGCAGCATATTAACTGGAATGTCCATGGCACCCCCGATAGCTCCCACCCAGCCCAAACAGAGCTTTAGACAAGATGAAACACTCTTAACATGGCTGTCTGATCCTAAGAGCATACACAACTTAACGTTCATGCCAATCACAGATGCTGACAGCACACACTGTGCCATGGAGAACAGCCATACCTGATGCATAGTACCTGGGTAAGGAAGATAGAAAAACACTTTTACAGTTTGACAGTTGAAGATTGCAAAAACATCACCTGGTCTTTTTCCAGTCTTCATATGTCCAGTTTCAGTGTCCCTGTTCCCACTGTAGCTTCAGAGTCCTGTTTTTGGTTGACAGGAGACAGAACCTGATGTGGTCTTCTGCTGAAGTAGCCCATCTGCCTCAAGGTTCACCATGATGTGTGATACTTTTCTGCTCATCATTGTTATCAAGAGTGGTTATTTGGGTTCCTGTGGAGACCCGGTCAGACCAATCTGATCTTTCATCTCTGACCTCTCGCATTAGGTGTTTGCCCCCACAGAACTGCCATTTAATAGCTATTTTTTCCTTCACACCATTTCATGTAAATACTTCATAGTGTTGTGTATGAAAATCTATGGACTTTTGCAGCACTTCTGGCACATCAACCATGCTTCTGTAAAAGTGATTGAGATCCCATTTTTCACCATGCTAATGTTTGAGGTGGACTTTAACTGAAGCTCGTGGCCTGTACACCAACCAGTTTTAAAACCATAATTTTAAAAACACCTCCACAAACTGACTCCACAAGACCTCCGGTAGTGTGTTGTGGTGTCTGGCACCAGGACATTGGCAGCGGAACGTTGCGAGTTGTGGAGTGGTGCCTCCTTGGATCAGATCATTTGTGTGTCCGGCCCTTGGATGCTTGATCAGATTGGAATCTGGGGGGTTTGGAGGCTGGTCTTGGGCTCTTTGCCTAATGCACGGCAAGCTGTGGCACAGTGGGTGTTCTGGTGCCTTTCTGGCTTGGCCAGCATAAATTTTTTTTCCTGTGATTTCTGCTGTACTGTTTTCTCTGTACAATTGGGCTGGATGGGCTGGCCTTTGGTTGTTCAGGTCTTCCACCAGGAACTTGGATGCCCATGACCCTGTCATCAGTTGGCTTTCAATACTATTCAATCCACCTGGTGATGGTGTTAATGTTAAGGCTGATGGATGTAGCTGAATGATTTTTCTGCAATTCAACGCTGCACCATTACCTGATTGGATAACTCCATGAGTGCTCAGGTGTACTGTTTAGCAGAAACGTCTAAGCAAACTGTTATCAATCAAACGCCCAAAGACAGTTCAGTTGCTTTTATGGACAGCTTGTCATATAATGCCCTCACTAGTTTGACAGAAATTCAATTTCATTGTGTATTTAAACAACTGGCAGTGAAAGTAAAAGAAAAAAGGATGGAGAGAAAGATAGAAAATGGATGTTAAAATAACTCCACAGGCTTTCGATATGACACTTATCACTGCTCATCATAATGAGCTTCAGCTATTCAACAGGCTAGTGACACTAATCAGTTTTGAAATGGCCATGAGCATTTCACATTAATGAGCAATGCCTTAATCCACTGCTTTTCTGCTCTGTGTGTGCGTGTGCGCCTGCAAAAATTCGAGGTATGCATCGTTTTCGTTGTTTCACTGCTCTTACAAATTGATTACATGGAATAATTAATGGGTTTTTAAAAATTTGTAATCTTCCCTGAGTAATTCAGGCACACATAATTATCTAGTGAATCGATGAAGCGCCAAGGAACCAACATTGACCTGAAAAATTTCATTAAAGTCCACTCAAGTGCACAACAGGAGATGTGTTTGTTAGGAAAAGCAATGTATGTTTAACAACCATTTTAGCAATAGTGATGTCAAAAACAAGGTTGGCATACAATTTGTCTTTAAAAGATATATGAGCCTATTAAGTGCGGCTACAGAGTAAGTACAGGATGTGTAAGATGTGTAAGTATGTATTTGAAGGAAAGAGTGAATTAAATTACCTGATAAGGTGGATGAAACGGATTTTTTTTCTGCAAGAAGTTTTAAGTCTTTCCTCGGATAATCCCTATCCACAAGTCCCTCTCACACTGTCTATCTCAGGCTCTGCTGGATGAAAAATAAACTTGCTTTCATAGCCCAGACTTATCAGCTTCCTCTCACTTCATTCTAAAGCCTATGTAAACATATCGATAGTGTTGATGTGAGGGTAGGCCTGCTCTTTCCATTAAACCAGTGCAAAGTGCAGCATTGACACTAGGTTCACTTGGGAAATACACATAAATGGGGTGGACGAAATGCAATCCGAGAACGAGTGTTGTTCCATCAGCTGGAAATGTGGTTCTGCGCTCACAATCCTGATGGCATCAACCTGTCAGTTTTTGAATTAATAGATTAAGGATGAAAGGTTCTGTATTTTACTATTTATGTATCAAGTTAACATACAGTACTGGGAAAAGGTCTTGAACCACCCCTGAGTTTTTCATATTAAAAATAAACTGGGAATTAAATGAAAGAATTAAATAAAACAAGTGTTTTACTGCAATAATGTCTATAAATACAGTTGAAAAATTTGTTGTCTAAAACCCAAGCGACTGATCTGTGCCAGCAAAACAACAGAGGTCAATGATAATAAATAAATAAATAAATATAAATTTTTACAAAAAAAAAAAAAAAAAAGTGTGTGTTAACGGGAAAACTGTGCATTTGGGTTTTCCCTTATGTCACGTACGTTATAACGTTATAAAGAGTAATTTCTACCACTACTGGAATATGGGAATGACATCGCAAACATTTTTCACCTCTAAAATCTCAACATGAAAGCAAATTTTTTTTTGTCATAGAAATCCATTTAAAAATAATTTGTTTGCTCAGTTGGTTTAAATTAAATAAAATACAGTTCATCATAATACCTAAGTTGTGCTAAAAAAAAAAAAAGAGAGAGAGAGAATACGTTACTCTATACTGCACAATCCTGAGCCCTGAGCATATATGTTTATTTTTTATTTTTTTTTAAATACCGTTTTAAGGGCTACGTCACAACTTCTGCAGCCTCAATTCCCATCTCATCTTCCAAGCATTCAGCATCACCAGTATACTAATCACCAGCCTGCTCAGGTACAAGTACTAGACTGAAAATGAGAGCTAAAAAGTCGTTTAGGAAACCTGAAGAACTATTCCTCAAGCCAGTATTGCTATTGCTTAAGATGGCGAGTTAATATAAAATTTTAAGAAATAATAATGGCTCATGACTTTTGCACTGTACTGTAGGGATCAGAGGTCTTTAAAAGTGTGCTTGTTAATGTTGCTAAAACCTCAAACTGCCTTTGTTTCACTCCTCTATCAAACATGCTGTTTCAGTGTCTATGTAAATGAGCTGAGGTCTTGCCACACGCCACCAAAGATCAGCAGAGCTGAGGGCATCTCCTCATATAAGGTCACATTTGGTGGGAAAATGGAAAAAGAAAAAAAAAAAGAGAGAAATCCATTTTTCAACCTTTTTTTTGTTTGTTTGTACTGTACATGCACACCAGAGACCAAGCTGAATGTCTAAAAATGCCTTAAAGGTGAATTTTGCATAATAGGTTCCTTTTAGAGAAGTCTCGAATACAATGTGAATATTCTGCTTACCAAATAAGAAAAAGAAATGCGCCAGAAATGCTTAACAGACAAAAATACAGTACATGGACACTTATCTAGGTAAAAGACTACGCTAAACACTGCATCGCTATGTCTTCACAACAATTTACATCGGATTTGTTTTAAAGTCTCTCTAATCTAATTTTCAATGAATGCTTCATGTTGTGAAAATTAGTCTGAACCTCAAAGGAATAAAACAAGCAATGGTCCTGTGTGTTCATTTCCTTTTTTTATTTCCAGTAGCAGGTGGAAGCCAAGGCAAGACCACTGCCTACGAGTCTGGTCGTGGAAAGCCATTATGTTCAATACAACAGCTGGAGAGGTTCAAAACCATCATAGTGTAGAGGCGTAGAAGAGTATAGTGAAGCAGAACTAAAAGTATTGAAAGGCTGTTTACTGTATTAACAGCATCTTGAATAAGTGTTCTCTTTTTCAATCCCACAGCCACTCAGGACATATCTACAATATCCAGATCACCAAAGCAAGGACGCAAAGTGGGCATCATTTATTTTTTATTTAAGGAGTGTAGTCTTTAGGCTTTTCAGGTGGGACCATTCAAAGCAATCATGTGGGAGTCATTTGGTCAAACGCTTGCTTTGCATGATGGTATAATGGCAAAGGAAGATGATCCCACTGAGCTCTCTGATGCAAAACTGTTCCCTCATGATTTTCCAAGACTGGAACAGCTTCATACCCTGCTAAACAAGTTCTTATTACACCAGGTCAAGTGCTTGGACCGGTCATGTTTTCCATTATCATCAAATCTAATAAGAACTCATGCTAAGGAAAGAAAGTAAATGATTTTGATTTTTTTTTTTTTTGCTGTAATTCAACCGTGACCAAGATACCATGGTGATTGAATGAATAGATTTGAATATTTTTCTGTAATATTTAAGCCCTAGATAGTGTCAATTCTTCATAAACACACATTCAAGCACATCTTTTAATAGCTGAATGATTTTCCCTTTGAAGAGTAATCCATTATTCCATCTTACACAATTCACGACTGTATAAAAAGACTCGACATCATGTCAAGGCAGTATGATTGTATCTGAACATTACTGAGGCATCGACGCAGTCCTGACACACATTCATGTACACCTCTTTCAATTATCCCATTCTCTGTATTGTCATGAAAACTTGCTGCACAGAATGCAAGGAACTAGGTGTCGAGTACCTCCTAAGTTTCTTATGCATTACTTTATGAATACGGCTAGGAAAATGGACTTTGGAGAATATAACATTATGGATTTCTGCTAGAGCTCATTTAAAGCGAGGCATTGTTCCATCTATTCTTGCACCATGGGAGAAATACAACATTTATTAAGTCCTCCATGTCTACAAAAGAGCTTAATGAGGTGGAAGCCCTATTCAAAATGTAGCTGTGCCTATACTAATTTCCATTATTCCGATCCCTAGTAATTATTCACTGTGGTAAAAATGAAGTCCTTTGTTTCAGTATTCGTTTTGTAAATCATGTAATGTGTGTGCTTTAATTTGTGTATGTTGATAGTTACTCCAGGCAAGGATTAATGATTAAGTTTTAATTCACTCGTTTGTTTTCCCTGGCAGTGTGCTCATGCTCAAGAAATTGTGATAAATGATGATGATTTTTTGGAATCATTTTATATGTAGATAGAAAAAAAAAAAAACACTCTTAAAGTTAACATAAAGCCATTAATGAAGTAATTAGGTAATACAAAATGTGCTAATCTGACAGACAATAGGGACAATGGCTTGAACTGGAGGGTTATACTTAGATTAAAGTATCATTGAAGATGACAGAACACAGAACTTAAAAAAAAAAATTTATTAAGACAACTTGACTATGAAATTAGCTTGATATATCAACCAAAGAGCATGTACTGTATGGCATTGCTTGCATACAAGATGTTCATGGTTTTGAGGGGTAAGAATGTGATGGTTATGTTTTTAACTATATATATGTCACCAGCCTGGGGACGAACTTGGCAGCAACATGGCGCATGTTCAAATCACACGTGAGGGTTGCCTGGACTGTTCCATATGACACAACGTCAATGGCAGCAATGTTGTGGATTGTCCTCTGAAGATCATCATGCACAAGTTGCCGAATGGTTTCAATATTTTCGAGGGTTGAGCTCATTGAAGGTCTTCCTGATATTTCACCATCTTCCAGAAATGTTCTTCTGCTCTTGAAGTGTGCGTACTGGTCTTTGTTTTAACCTGCTGTCTATGATGAAATATCCCAAATGGTACCAGCTGCACAGCTCCCGATGTACACAGGACGATGTTTTTTTGGCACACTGACTTATGAAGGTTGGTGCTCCCTGTGACTGTGCTGCCATCTGTTGGCGCGTTATAAAACTAGTCTTGAAACTTTTTAATACCACATTATCCCAAGGTCCATGTTGTTGTTGGTCTTTCAGCTGCTCCCGGCAAGGGGTCGCCAAAGCGGAATATCCAGTCCGCACAACAACTTGGCACAGGTTTTATGCCGGATGCCCTTCCTGA
>JAQMYG010000033.1:7317228-7330979 GCA_030014215.1 Clariallabes teugelsi
AAGAACTTTGAGAACCAGCTTTTGTTGAAGTTGAATAAAAATATTGCCCCCCTCTGAGACTGAGAGGTAAATCAAATAAAAGTCCGCTCTGATTTTTTTTTTTGTCCATTGTAGACTGAAAATATCTTCTTTTTTTTTAGGAAAAAAAAATCTTTTACTTGTGCCTTTTTTGAACATTTGAGTTTGACTATGACTAACTTTGGTTCTGCCATTTTGAAATTTCATTTCTATATTAGGAAATAAAACCTCATAAATAAACGGTTTCTTGGTGTTCTTCGAGCCTACATGCAGTACGAGTAAAATACTTAAGTTCTTTTAAAATCGTATACTTTAAGACTTTTACTCAAGTCTTATTGGAATTGGTGAATTGTAACTTGTAATAGAGTCATTTTTACAGTAAGGTATCTGTACTTTTACTCAAGTATGGTTTTCAGGTACTCTTTACATCTCTGTAGCTTAGTAGCTTATTTTAAAGTAGATTTTCTAAATCCAGTACATTACTGCTCATAACCGTTTAACTTTTATTTAATATTTCGATTTCACTTATGGTACAGGTTAAACTTATCGCAGATATATAAGTACTGCAAAAGTTTCATTTAATTCTGTAGAGCGGTTGATTTAAGACACGCCCGGAGTTTGACGCATACCCAGTATGCTGGCAAAACCTGCAGTTTGTAATCTGGCACAAAACTTAACAACATAACTTTACTTCTGTGCAACATTTTGATTTTATTTATGGGGCAGGTTTAACTTTAAGCTTCATTAATTTCTGTCTAGCACGTTTTGCGTGATGATGTGACAAAATCTGGCTGGACAGACATACATATAGACATACATAACATTTTCTGAGATTGGTTTCTGGTCCATTACATGTTTGAAATGTAATGATATCTTTTTTTTATATATATATATTTCTAGATTTTTCTAGATCAGTTGAGTCAGTTAAGACAGTAAATTGCTCTAATAAATAGCCATAATATTGTATACTATTAGAGGATAATAGTGCATGGTGGTTGGCATGCACTATTAAAGTTTTGCTGTTTACTTTAGGCTTATATAGGGGTCCACGAATGCAAAAGTGAAAAAAAAAAAAAAAACTTTTTCCTGTTGCGCACATGTGAACAAATTAGCGCTCTAGCGCGCAGACCGTGCTCGTACTCTCGCGATATCGAACGTGATTTGCCCCTGTTAACACCAATGGGAAACCCCTCAATATCCTCTTCCTTTTGCTGTCCGCAAGCAAGGTAAACTAGTGTGCGCTTCTCTCCCCGATTAAATGTATATTTTAAGCATATAATATACTCGAAATAAGCACACGACGGCTCTAACGCTTCACTTTATCTTTAATAATGATTCGTTGAATGAATGATTACGCTATAACGGCTCAATTTTAAAATAAAATAATAAACGCGTGAGTTACGCTTTCAATGGCTGCGCCCGTGCGTTAGCAGTTAGCATGGGCCTAGCGCGCGAGGAAGCTGTAAATGCTAACCAGTATGCGTTTTGTGTAAAATAGTATGACTTTAATTCAGCGTTGTTATGTCAGTCGTCGTGCTTTCGGGCGTTAATTTGCGTTTCTGTATGTTTAATGTTTTTGTATAAGACTGGCTGTCGGCTTCATTGCTGTTTTTAGTTCTCACATGTGAGGTGGGGAGTACAGCGTGCAAAGCTAGCTAGCTAAGCAATGTGAAGTGACGAGGCAACAAAAAATACCACACAATATATTCTGGTTGGTAGATCTTAGTTGTAGTGTAGTCTGTGTTAAGCTTAATTATTTTTATTATTGGGTGTTTTTTTTTTTTTTTTTTTTTTTTGTTAAACCAATGTGAGAGATGCACCAAGTAGCTAGGTCGTTAGCTAAATGGACCACTGTTAATTTATCTCCATCATACATTAACATTTCAGTAAGGAAACACTCTGCCCTTTATTTTTCTCCCTCAGATGCCAGGCGGTGGTGTAACAGTAAAAGACGTCAACCAGCAGGAGTTTGTCCGGGCGCTGGCTGCCTTCCTGAAGAAGTAAGTCCTAAAAATCCTAAAACACAAGGTCCAGCATCATCAGTGGCCTTCAGGACGAATTTTAGTATAGTACTAATTTAATGTGGTACAATCAGAGAAAGGGTTAGATCGGATTTTAGTTATGTCTGAATGAATGTTATACGTACATCCAGTACTTTCTTGTTTCTGAAACGTTGTACTTGCAGCTGCTCAAGTTATTAGGGTTACATCTATAATATAGAATGTTACACATCTCCTCAAAGTAATAAATCACTTGCATCCAGACAGCGTTTTAAAAACCTCAGGTGGTGTGATATTCATTAGTGGTGAAAAATCTGGTTCCATTAGCTATTTTAATTAAGTGCTGTGACTTATATTCTGTGCTCCCATTCAAACAGAGTAAGCTTTATACATTTACTTCTGCATGGGATTAATACAAATTTTACATGAAAAGGGTAGTTTTTCAAAACAAAAAAAAAATAAAGAGAATAAGTGGTATGCAGCATATGAATAATGCTTATACAACTATGTGATACCTGATCAGCCAGACTGCAGGTTACAGGTGCAGTGTTTCTCTGTGAGTTTGCTGTCTTTATCATCCAGTTAAAGTGATCTGTGCTTTACTTCAACTGCTGTGTGACAACCTAGTAAGCATGAAACTCTAGCATCTCATAGGCTGATTTACCTAAAAACAGACAGATTTTCAATTAGCTTTGTAGCTATGATTCCCGGTTAGTTGTGCAAGTTTAGTTGAGTAGCAGCAACCCTGCAGTATAGCATGTTAAACTGTTTGAAAAATGCCATGAACACTTAGGAAATGTTGCTAAAGGTGATGGTTATTTGTCTTAAAGCTGCTACTCATGCCATGCTTGGCAGCCTGTGTTCCACTGTTTTACTTCAGAACTTAAAAATCATGCTCTATTCATGTGTTCTACATCCTTCGTGAGAACATTTATGGCAGATAATACAGAAAGCTTTCCCAATGTTTTTAAGTTGGATGATAAACACCTCTGAAGCTTCCATATCCACTACTATTACTACATGTTTCCTACTGAAGCTTCTGGGTCCTAAAATTACAGAATGCCTTGCGTTCTGAAGTCCCGATCCTTCTCTTTATTGCTAGGCTTAGGGGTTGTGTTTAAGTGGGGTGAATTACAAACTGTACTGGATACGAGCCCTTTGAGGCTGAATTTGAACAGCCCTTGTTTATACTGATTTCTACAGTTATAGTAGCTCCTTTAAACAACCAAAATGATCTTGCGTAAAAAACACAGCGCCACATCTCTGTAGAAAATCACTGATATGTAGCTGGACAAAACTCAAGACTGCTGATTTTAGTAAAGAACAAGAGTTAATTTGGTAATCTCAGCGGTGGAAATACTAATGCAGACAATCTGTTTTGAAATTTTAATAATCTCTTGTAAAAATAAGAAATTGTCTCAGTACTTGTGTAAATGTAATACTCCTGTTAGGGCAGCATAGCATAAAGAATGTTTGCCAATATTTTAGTACCTTAAAAGTTATCTTTAAAAAAAACATACTTTAGTTATTGACAGACCTTTAATTGTATCTTTTTGTAATTACATAATTCAAGTACATATTGCAAGTTAATTGCAGCTGTGCAGTTCTACTCCTTGTTGAAGCTTACATGTTACTTATAGACATCAATGTGTAATCTCAGATGTCAGGTTAACTGATTCATCGAAGGCCTCCAGGAAGCATTCTTTAGCTTGTTGTATTGATTTTTTTTTTTTATTATTATTATTTTTTTTAATAATTCATCAGAGAAACCTATTTTGCCAAGTTTCTTATTGTGCTTAAGTTATAGCACATTTGTACCTAATGACCTACATGTTTTTCTTTAATTCTACTGCTGGATGTGTTTTGCAAATTTTATGTTCAAACTATAAATCCAGACTATGGTTGATATAGTAAAATGTGTTCTGTGCCAGGTCAGGAAAGTTGAAGGTGCCAGACTGGGTGGACATTGTTAAGCTGGCTAAGCACAAGGAGCTGGCACCCTGCGATGACAATTGGTTCTACATCAGAGCTGGTGAGTCTTCATTAACCTTCTGTAAAGTGCAGTTTAAATGAAGTTTAGAGAGGTAGGCTGTTGACTGTTTATCATTAAAACAGGAATTTTTATTTTGTGCAGCCTGAACAGTTGAAAATTGAGCCACTTGAAGTGTTTGATTCCGATAATTGCTTTTTCTGGACATGGAGCACAGTATGATAGAAACTGTATTTTGTTTCCATGTGTAATTAAAATTCTTGTGTTCCTGAAGTAGAAAAAAAGGCTTTCCAGTTATGAGTATTTACTAATTGCTGTTTCTTACTTGTTGCTGGCCTTTACAGATAATGGCTCCTCTAAGGTCAAACTTTGGAACAAGTCCTGCATATAGTGCTCCTCTAGATTAATACTTTTCTTGTCATATTTGTTTGACCTTATGATTACTCCATTGACTTTAACTTAGTTTTTAGTAGTGTTGCCTAGCTTGATGGGTTTTAACATCACACTGTACTTGTTAGCAAGCTCTAGCAAAAGGTGGCTTTAGACTCCATTGACATTTAGGGACATTTGAAAAGCAGTAGATGAAAATAAAGCGCGTTTTACAGACTGGTTTGGTTGTGATTACATTCTATTTGAGTCGTGATATAATTTGGGCCACATGAATATTTGCCATTTCCCATAGATTTCTCAGATTTTGTGGTCTATAAATGTCTGAGATGTTCTACAGAATCTCAAAATAAACACCTACACATAAGGGAATGAGTGTAAAGATAAAAACCTCTAAGGGAAGCCTAAACTGTTATGCAGCTTTAGTCAAAACAGTATTGACATGTAGTGCTTTACTGCTGACTAGAGCATGGGTCCAATAAATCCGAAACTCAACTATCCGTAATCTGACTTTCCAATTATGAGATGCTACCTGTGAGAATAAGCTGTTTCTTGGAGCTTGTCAGGTGGTAACAAGTAGCAATATATACAAACTGGAATAAATTAAACCAGGCATCTCAGTGAAGCTGAAAACTGTGTGGAGCTGCAGTGTGTCAGGAGAGAACTTGTTTTAATGGGAGTACACAGCCAAAGTCAAGACCCGTTACTTTAATCCTGAGCTTAAAAAATAAAAAGGGATGCAAGCTAAGTGCCTACATTTGTGGCTAAAAATAGCAAAGCATGCCTGAATATTAACGTATAGGGGAGCATACAGGTTCATACTGTCCAATGGAGTAGAGGAATGCATGCTAGTTGAATTTGCCCATTTATTTAAAAGCATGAAGTGTGAAGGGGTTTGAAGTGGAAATTGGGTCACTAATGTAATTTTACATAATTGCCCCCTCAGTGCAAATGTTGATCTGCTTGGTTTGTGAAGTTTGCACTGGTGGACCAATCTGTCTACCTAAATGCATCAAGCCATTTTTATTTATATCTGAACCTTGGTCATTTAGACAATGTTTTAGACTGGAATTTTTTTTTTTTTTTTTTTTTTTTTTTTTGCGGATGAATATTTTTCCTGGTCCTTTTCCTGGTTGCTTTTATGTCTAAGAGGATTTGGAGATATTAGTCATAATTGTATGTCAGAATTGAACTGAAGGATATAATCTCAGTTTCCACTATAAATTAAGTTTGATAGAGGTTAGTGTTTTGTATAGTTTCATTTGTTGAATTGTATTTTGTACATGTACAAATGGTATTATTGGGTAATGTTTTGGGGTGAGACTTGTATGGACATTGTTCTACGGAAAGCAGTAAGCTCTCTGTACTACAATCACTTCAGCCTTCATGCTCTGCTGCAAAACCTAAAGAAGCACAGTTCAGGCATCCTATATATATATATATATTTATATTTTTTGTATTAAATACATTTTTACTTTTGTGCATTTTACTGGTTGTAAAATGACTAATGACCACACCCCTGGCTAAAATGCATCATGGCTATTGTTCCCTAAACCTTATAGCCTTGAAGTATGACCATGGGTTACCATGGCACATAGATTTTGCTCTCCTGGTGCTAAAACAAGCACTATTTTTCTTCTCAGCCTCCACAGCACGTCACCTTTACCTGCGTGGTGGTGTCGGCGTAGGCTCCATGATCAAGATCTATGGAGGCCGTAAGAGGAATGGTGTGTGCCCCTCTCACTTCAGTGTGGGCTCCAAGAATGTGGCTCGCAAAGTGCTTCAGTCTCTGGAGAGTCTTAAGATGGTGGAGAAGGACCCCAACGGGTGAGTAGACTTAACAGTGGAAAGAGGATGCAGTTATCATTTTAAGCAAATAGTTCTTGTTTGACACTCTCTGGCTTGAGCTGATGACACTCTAAACCCCCTTTCCCTCCTCCCTTTTTACAGTGGGCGCAGACTGACCCCACAGGGCACCAGGGACTTGGACAGAATTGCCGGCCAGGTGACGAAGACGCACTGAATATTATTTCGGTTAGCGTAACCTGAACTAGCTGCACACAGTTTTTAAACTACAATCACATGCATCATAACCAGAGGGTCTAAGTTTCAGAAGCCCATAGAGCGTAAAACACTGTAATGAGAATCTGAGGTTTCCTCAGGCTAGAGAATTGCAATTGGCACATCAGTATTCATCTTAGAAGTCAGTCCAGATGCGCATTAGGAGCGATAACCTGAATCCTGCAATCATCCATCACTTGAAAAACCTTAAGCCAGCTGTGCTAGGGCATTCCTGTAACTTTCAGCACACAGCTAGGGGGATGCAGTAACTGTCAACCAGTGAGGCTTAAAGAAACATCAGGAACAGTACCCCCCTCCCCCAAACCTGCCCCACCCCAGAAGCTCAAGCTGCTGTTTGGCCCATCGCTGCCCGTCACTGTGCTATGACAGTCCAGGGCTGCAGGAAGTAAACAAGTCGATTGAATTTCATGCTGGCTGAGCAGCCGTATGGCAGCATTTTGTTCCGCCTGATCTCCATAATGAGCTGAATTCAGATAAGCTAACCTGATTTCTGGGGCGCATCGCATAGCGCTACACTTAGCTTTAGAGTCGTGCGCACCCTGATCTCCGGTGGCACAAGAAGAGAATTTGGTTATATGTACATCTGCTAAAGCTCCTGACTGACAATGGGGTGGTTGGTGGGCACCTTGGTATCTTGAAATGCTTTTGAACCATTTCTAGTTGGTATTGTTTTTCAGATGAGTGATGTGACTGAAAATGGCACACAGTGTTTGTGCGGAGCCAGCTTTGAGCTCAGTGCTCAAGCAGCCATCATTCTTTGTTTGCTGCATAAGCATGTTTGGGCTTCTATAAATATATTTGTTCTGGATGTTTTGTCACTCACACTTAATGGCTTTCATTCTTTCTTTTAGGTTTCAGCTGCAAGCAAGAAGTCTTGAAATGTAAAATAAACTTTGAGAACTTGAACTTGTCTTGTGTGATCTGTGGTTGGAAGGATTCTTCTGGAGAGTTGGTCACAATTGGTCTCGTTTTTTAAAAAATTTGTATGAAACTTCCACCTTTAATCATTTTGCTCTGGATGTGCTTCAAGGTTGAGTTGCTATGATTCAGACAGGCATTGGAAATTTTTCTCAGAAAAGTTGCACCAGTCATATTTGGCGTCACCATTCCCTAATGCTGAATTAGACCGCCAGTTTCTATTTCCATAATTGTGTCCATTTCAAATTTGTTTCCTTACTTCCTGGCAGGCTCATTTTATTTCAGATTTGGAATAGTAGTTAGAAAAACGTACTTTAAGGTCAGTACTGGGATTTAGATGCTCTTGACTGCTGAGATGTCTCTTTGGGGAACAGTGCCCTCTAATGATCACAGTCCTGGAATAAACCTGGAAATGCAGAGTTACAAGTCTTGCTGTCAGCAAAACCTCATTCTGTCTGGAGCTAATTATCAGACTCCCCATTTATACTGACTGGATTAACTGCATAATTAAATTAGATTTTTCATTAAAGAAATACACACAAGGCTGTTTGTTGTTCAAGTCAGTATTCCATAGGGACAGCATGCTACAGGGTGGCTCAACAGTCTGCATAGATAAGGGAAATTAACCATTTTTAACAGTTTACCTTACCAAACACTATTTCTTTGTACTCATGGAGTCAATTCAGTTATTGACGGAACTCATTAACACATCTGGTGTTTTGCCTGATGGCTTAATTGTCATTTTCCCTTCTGTATAGAGACTTTAAGGGCACATTGGTAATTAGTTTTCTTCAACAGCAGCCAGCTCTGATTATAATCACAGGTTATGTTTAATGTGCACTCCTATCATTTATTCACAGGAGCTTGCATATGACTTGTTTTCTAAATTACAATGTCCTCAAATTATTTAGCAAAGAACATCTAATTGATGAAATTAAGCTTTATAATACTGACCTTTTAATGTGAGTTTCCGTCAGCTGGTACCAGTGAAGATGCAGGGTTAACCAGCCTTATGAGATTACATGTAGTAAAGCATGTTTAAAATATTTGGACACATTTCTATACTGTATGTACTAATCCTGTGCAGGAAAGAACAGAAGTGAATGACCCATGCTTTAGCGATTGCTGCCTTGCAATACGTTTTATATAAGTGGTCAGGAGAGTTAAGTTTAAAGCAGTATCTGAATCAGTCCAAACAGATAAACCCTACTATTTGCTAGCACTTTTTTGAGACACAAGATTCAGTGCCCTGGAGTCCATCATTAAAGCTGCGATCGAGATTGGAAGTAACAGCCAAGCTGCAGTGGTGTTGCACAATCTGTCTTATTATTCAATAAAAGTATTGTTAAATGTGACCCTTATTAAATATGAAATTGATAATTTTTTGTATTTATGTTGACTTCAATCTGTATTTTAATCTTCAAATGTTTTCTAGCATTGTGTGCTTATTTGCACTAACGCGTTGTGAGCTTTTAATAAGAGTAGGTCTTTTAATTTATAGCAGATGTTTCCTTGTATATACAGTGCATCTAAAAAATATATTGTGGAATGTACTTTTTTTATTCAAAAAGTGAAACTCATTCAACATTCATTACACATGAAGTGAAATACGCTGATCAACCAAAAAAAAAAAAAAAAGTCACCTCCTAGATTTAACTAAGCAAATATATTTACATTGGATAGCAGTGATTAATATGGGTTCATCTAACAAGTTATTTAAACTGTTGCAGGGGATTAGTTACTGATGCAGTGAGGAGCTTCTCATTGATTAAACCACCATGTTTGAAGACCTGATATTCTATGGTCATGGCAAAGATGTTACTCTGTTTCAGAAGGATCAAATTAGTGTCCTGCACCTAGCAAAGAGAAGAACAAAGGAGATTACTGAAACTACTACATTGGGTTAAGAACTATAAAACACATTAAAACTTTTGAGGAAGAAATGTGGTTGGGAAAGAAAAAGATTGAATGTTGGAGATGACTTAAATGTTTAATTAAATTAAATTGTAACAACAAAATAGTAGAACTCATGGGTATATTTCATTATGAAAGTGGTATGATCTGGAGTTGCTTCTGTTGGTCAGGTCTAGGTTAAGCAATGTTATGGCAATAAAATGAAGTCAGATGACGACATGAATGTACTGCATGACCAGGTTTTTCAAAGCAATGGATTGTTTCCTCCCTGATCGCCAGGCATATTCCAAGATGATAATGCCAGACATCATCTATCTCTAACAGTAAAAGAGTGGTTCAGGGAGCACGAGACATCATTTTCACACGTGGAGTCCAGACCTTAACCCCATTGAGAATAATTGCGATGTGCTGGAGGAGGCTTTACACAGCAGTCTGACTCTCCCATCATCAATACAAGATCTTGGAGAGAAATTAATTTGACTTTGGACTGAAATAAATGTTGTGACCTTGCAAAACCCAACTGAATCGGTGCCATGACGAATACATTCCGTAATAAAAGCAAAAGACAGTTCAAAGAGATATTAATGTTTGACTTTTTTGGCCAGTCAGTGTATTTCATACCTTTTTTAATTTTGATTATTATGGCTTCCAGTATCTGAAAATACTCGTATATTTCATTTAAAGTATATTACTACTAATACAGTATAAATACAGTCTATTTCTTGGTCTAGTTCAGTATGCGCAACCACAATCATGGAGAAGACGATCATGGACACCCTCCACAAAGAGTGTATTCATGGAAGGTTGACTACAAGGGAGAAGTGTGGCAGGGAAAGGTACCCAAGCAACCGGAATGACTTAATAAGATTGTCAAGCAAAGCAAATTCAAGTATAGTGAGGCTGGAGTCAGTGCATTAAGAGCCACCACACACAAATATCTACAACATTCCTAGTATCAAACCACTTCTGAGCCAGACAACGTTAGAAGCATCTTACCTGGGTAAGAATAAAATGAACTGGACTGTTCCTTAATGATCAAAAGTCCTCTTTTTAAATCAAAGTAAATTTTGCATTTCATTTGGAAATAAAGGTTCCTTCCTCTGGAGGAAGAGCTGAGAGGCACAGAATCCAAGTTGCTTGAAGTCCAGTGTCCAAGTTTCCACAGTCAGTTATGATTTGGAGTTCCATGTCATCAGCTGGTGTTGTTCCAATGTGTTTTATCAGATTCAAAGTCAACACAGCTGTCTATCAGAATACTGTAAGTTTTTACGCATTTTCTGCTTCTGACAAGCTTTATTGAGATGCTGGATTTCATTTTCCACCAGGACTTAGTACCTGCCCACAGCATCAAAACTACCACTAACTGGTTTGCTGCCAATGATATTACTGAGGTTGATTGGCCAACTCACTTGATCTGAACCCTATAGAGAATCTGTGAGGTGTTGTCAAGAAGAAGGTGATGAACAAATAATAGATCCAATAATACAGATGAGCTGAAGGCTGCTATCAAAGTGGCCTGGTCTTCAATAATGACTCCACCGGCTGATCTCCTCCATGCAATGCTGCAATGATGCAGTAATTTGTGCTAACGGAACCCCAGCCACATATTGTGTGCATAAATGAACATACTTAATAAAAGCTGGACTTTTCAGTATTGTAAATAATTTTTGATTGATCGTACGAAATATTGTAATATTATGAGATACCGCATTTTTTATTTTTTTACTGAGCTGTAAGCCATAATCATCAAAATTAAAACATAGAAAGTAACAAATCTTGAGTGAATATATATGAATTACATTATCCTTTTCCACAACATTTTATTTATTTATCTTTTAAATGCACTGTACAATACTAACTCCCAAAGGACGTGTTCATTATCTGCTTAATTAGATTAGGACATGAATAGAGTTAAAACCTAATGGCACTGCAGTGCATCTGTTAAACACCAGGGGGAGACAATTGCCATAAAAACAAAGAAAATACAGTATAATCATTCACATGCTTTGCTTATGTATAGCCAATACATTAATTCTGGGCTGATTTATATTTCATTAATTAGAAATGTACATCTTATGCAGACTTATTTGTGAGAAAACAATAGAAAACAATATCACGACTAAATGCAAACATAATTTTCTTCTTTTTTTTTAAAAAATCTTTTTTTTTTTTTTTTTAATAAGGAAAAAGCTCTTTTGTTTGATTTGCAAATCAACTTACTCATACTTGTCCATATTACATTAACTAGTAACCAGCTCTTATGTTCATTAACTTTAACCTCTTGTGGTTTGGTGCTGATATACCACTGGACTGCTGCATCACCAAATCCCAGGTTTTAACTGAACACAAGCTGTGATTAATGAACACTTGCACTATTTATATGAAATCCAGCTGGAAAAAGAAAAAAAATCAACCCTGTGTATCCTGTGGGCCCCAGCGGTGTCTACAGATAAAGACAGGGTGTTAAAGGATAACCTCCAGTTTTAGGAAGGTTGAATATAAAATTTGTAATAAAGTTCACTTTAAGAACACTCCATCAATAGCATTAGACTGGATTTTGCTGCATGGTGTAAGAAATGTGCTGTTATGTCGGATTGTACTATAAAATGATTACAGGGTATTAAATTTAGACAGCTAAAAGAATAAAAGGCTTACATTATGTTAGGCTCAAATCATCCAACAGTGCATGATGCTATATGGTGATAATGACAGCGCTACTTTTCCTGACCTTGTGAATGTGCTGTCCAGCAGGAAACCCTGTGGAGAGAAATGACTGAGTGACGCACTCCCTCCGTGTTGGTATAGCTGTGTTTGCTACAGTATGACACCTCATTCTGCTGTTTGCGTGTCAGTTAACACTGCTGTTTGGATATACTGGCTTTTCCTGACACTGTGTATTCAGATGATCTGCAAAGCTACTGTAAGAGTGTGACAGTGTGTGTGTGTGTGTGTGTGTGCTTGGCTGGTCTTTGCTGCATGCATGCATATATGTGTGTGTGTGTAGCTGTGCACGGGCATGATGCTCATTTAAATAGAGCGCGCGATAACAGGGAGACCTTTCATCATTCGTGTTAGATGGTTCGGAATATGAATCAGCGTATGTGTTTTTTCCTCTACCAGCTGTTCTGAACACCTGAACTCCTCCTTCCTGCATTCATCCCCCTCTGCTCCTTTCTTTCAGCCTTTAATTTGGGAGTGAGAGAGAACGAAAAACATGTCCTTGAGGCCTAGAGGAGAATGTGAGGAATGCTGTCAGTAGAGGTGTTGTTTGTTTCCCCTACTATTTGCGGTGGAGTTTTTGCTCGGGCTCACATTGTGACTTCTATAGTCACAACAACAACAACAACAACAAAAAGCCTTTTTTTTACATTGCAGCTTTTGATCGGTACTGGAAGAGTCCAACCCCAGAGTGCTGATTAACGTACTTGGTGATCATTGAGAAGTAACTAATCCACTTTTTTCTTTCAGTTTCCAGAGGGCTTTGCATATTGTCTATTCAAGCCCACCTTAGAACCAATCAAGACCAAGACCACAGCTAATGGAGTCAAAGTCAAGAGAAAATATGATTAGGCAAGAGATCAAAGCCTGAAACATAGTTCATGTGAGCATACATAAGACCATCAGATTAGGCTAATTGGTGTTCCAAACTTGCCTGTAGTGTGTGAATGTGTGTGTGTGTGCCCTGCGATGGATTGTCACCCTGTCCAGGGTGTATCCTGCCTCATGCCTCCTAGGATAGGCTCCAGGCCCCCCTGCGACCCTGTATACAGGACAAAGCGGTATAGACGATGAGGGAGTGAGAGTGAATGAGCCATGGGGTACGAGGCTATGCAAGACGACACATAAATCAAATGCAATCTGCAGTCTCAGAGTTGCCACTAGGGGCGCTATATCATGGAAGGGAGCTGACCTTTTCTTTTTGGTTTAACCTCCCTAACATGTTTCATGTCCAAACCCACACATGGCTGAGCTCATTTCATAACCATGACATGATAATCAGATATGTTAACTCACTAAAGTTACATGAAATTTCTCTTAAATTAAGAGAACTAAAAGAACCTGGTTACCTAACGGTATTATTGTACTCTGTACAAATGAGAACACATGAAATACTACATGAGACATGGTAAGTTTAGCTTGTTTTTCTAGCAAGTGTCTTCTAACATTGTGAGTATGGAAGTTACAGGTGCTCCACATACACACCACATGGAGAGATAGGATATATAAAGCATTTGTTCATGGACTTGGATGATGCCAAAATCTTTCCAGGCTTTATAGATTGAAGCAAGACTGAAGAAAAATTCTACTGAATTTATAACAAGGCAGATAACATTGATTTGTGGTTCCAAGAACATTCCTGAGGAACCCGACCTCGTTTTGTGGATATTGCAGAACATGAAATGTTACTAAAAACAATATAATGTAAAAAAAAAAAAAAAAAA
>JAQMYG010000033.1:7338425-7351815 GCA_030014215.1 Clariallabes teugelsi
TTTTACTATGGTTTGTATATGTACATACTGAGCTTAGTGGTTAGCACTGTCATCTCGCATCTCCAGGGTTCGGGTTCGATCCCGCCTCAGGATCTGTGTGCATGTTCTTCCCATGCTTGGTGGTTTTCCTCTGGGTACTCCGGTTTCCTCCCACAATCCAAAGACGTGCAGATTAGGCTAATTGGTGTTTCAAAATTGCACGTAGTATGTAAATGTGCGTGTGAATGTTCACTGAAGGTCTTTGTAGAATGAGAATAAACACAATGGCCACCACGGTCCCTAGTTGGACTACAGTGGTTCCTAGATGGATGGATGAATATACATACTGAAGTTGCAAAGAAGAAAAGAGGAAAATTGGGGTTGGTTTCTTTAGCATCTGATTAAAGGCAGGAGATTTGGCTCAAACATTAACCACCGGGCCACATTAACATGCCAAGGCCATCACAGGGGCAATATAACAAGGTGTTGGGTCAGGGAGGCTTAGAAGCCATCCTAGGGAACAAGGTGGGATACACCCTGGATGAGGTGCAATTTGGAAATTCCAACCAGTCTTCAATGCTTGCCTTTTGAAACTGGACACCAGAAAGAAACCACTAAGCATGGGAAGAACATGCAAACTCCATGCACACAGAGCATAGAGGCAGGATTTGAATCCCAAATCATGAAGGTGTGGCACAACACTGCTAACCACTGCAAGCCACAATGCCACCCAGAGAATGGTGTAATACACATATTCATAGCAGCCCATAGAACACCCAGCCTCTGCTCACATTCTTCAACATCCACTACAGATCTTTTCCCTGACACTGAGAGAGCTTTGCTGAGACATTTTTGTCAAATGTCACATTTTGTAATTGTGTGTGATAATCTGAGTTTCCGCTGCACAAATGTCATGCTGTTCACCAAAGTTTCACCATGTTCTCTATTCCAGAAGTTAATGAAAGAATTCTGCATGGAAAGTCTATAATTATCAACCTCAAGAATGCAAAGGATGCATCGCAAGGGAACATATCAGTTGTGATATCGTTTAAGAGCTTTAGCCAGACACACAGGATGTCCAGTGAGGTGCATGGTGTCTTTACTGTAGTGCTGTAGTAAAATTACTCTGTGTAATACAGTTTTATTACTTTTAGTTTCTATAGCCTTTTTTTATGGTAGTGACGCATTTTTGTATTCTTTTGCACACAGTAATATTTCGATTAACCATAGCGTGCCAAAAAATAAAAAGCTACAGTAGATGGAAATGCTGGTGTCCTTTTAGCTCTACAAAGTGTAACATAAAACCTAATATTCAACTTGTTACACAATAACATTCAGTTAGCTGGAGAGGAAAAGATTTTCTGGTACAGCAAGCATTCGGTGTGAGAGAAAAAGTAGAATAAGACTAAAATTTGGATTCTGGAGGGAGAGACGCTTGAAGGGTCCACCGCCATAGCGACACAAATCTAAATATCTTGACCCTCTTTGCATTGACTAACTTTTTGACACAATATACACAATATGAATTTACTAGCGAATGACCCGAGCCGAACCAAACCGCGTTTTTTTTTTTTTTTTTTTTCATTTTGTGCAAGATTTAGTGAAGACATAGCACCATGGGTCCCAAAAGTTAGTCAGGACAGTAGCAAGAAGAAAAGGGAGCTGCTCTGCTTTCAGTTTTGTTTTTAAAGCAGCCGGTGCCAAGAGGAATCATAAATTAAGGTTAAGTGAGGTTTAATGTCTATTTATTTAATATTTTTCTTTATTTACATGTATTTTGTAAATGTTCAGATTGTATATGCAAACATTTTATTACCGTGTTAGAAATGAGCAATATTGGTAATATTTTTTGGGGGGCTGGAACAGATTATGTGCATTTACATTATTTCCTATGGGAGAATGCGTTCTGCAATAAGAAATTTTGTCTTAAAAACGCATGTTTTTTGGCGTATACGAAGTGTTTCTGCCCACTTTGTAGCGTTTAATCTGCCGTATGGATAACATAAGAAGAATGCTTTTTTCCCCTCCAAGTGTGAAGGGTTAAATTGGGTTTCCCATATTTTTTTGATAAATACTGCCCTTGGTTACAAGAATTCAGTCTCATCCATGACTGGTTGGATACATTGCTACATATGAAATGATGAGCCAATCAGAGTCCCTTATTCAGCCAAAAACCCAGTGGATGAAATTCTGAAACAAAGACTATTGGGAGTTTATCTATTGGGACTATTGATCAGGAAAAGAACAAAAATTTTCCTTCCTGAAAATTTTCATGTAACCCAATATTACCCCTACGTGGGGCAAACGTGCAGATAAAGTATATATTTATTCCAACAAAAGAGAGAAACAATGAAATGAAGTATTTACATTCATGAAAATTTACTCATTAACTAGTTGCTTAGGGGTGATCGGGCGTTCTCTGTAGCGGCACCCAAATGATGGAATGACCTACCCTTGACTATTTGTGGGGCCACATCACTGAGGGTGTTTAAGTCCCATCTTAAAACTCACATATTTTCTCTTGCGTTTAAACCAACATGAGATGTTGATTTTATATATTCTGTTTGATGTTATTTTAATGATGTCTATTTATATTATTTTATTATTTATGTGAAGCACTTTGGGGCATTCTTGTTGTTTTGAGTTGCTGATTTGAGTTGAGTTGAGTTGAGTAGTTGCATTAGAATATTATTCCCATTCCACGTAAATGCACCTACAATGACTACATTCTGAAAATGTTTTTGCTAAGTTTGAACCTTTTTCAAGGAGAACTATGCTGTCATGTTCTTAAAACCCGCCTATAGAGTTTCAAAGTGTTTAAACTGTTTCAAACTAATGAACCGAGAATGTTTAGAAGTACTGTATTATTCAGCTGGAGCTCATTCCTATTATCAGGCTACATTCGGATATCTGCCGCTCCATTGAACTGTTGGTGTTTTACAACACACAAGTGTACACAATCAAAAGCTGCCAAAAACAGCGTGCTACGTCCTGGTGCTTTAACGAAGCTGTTAATTAGTCTAGCAAAAATAGTGCTCTTAGCATCAGCTTCTCCGAAACTCGTTTTTCTTCAAGTGAGGTTGGAGAGGGTTGTGTGTGAGCGTGGTGGGGTGAGGATGACCGAACTCGACCCTGTGGGCACACACACACACACACACACACACACACACACACACACACACACACTGATAGAATGGCTAAAGAGATTAGCCTGTTCCCATCGAACAAAGCTTTCTCCTTTAGAAAAGCCATTGTTGAATGTGTGTTCTTAAGCTTTTTTCTTTTTTTTTTTGAGAGTGTATCACAAGGAGCACAATGTCTTCTTCCACACAATGTCAATGTGTGTATGTGTGCGTGTAAATATTTCTTCAACTCTTTCTCTTGGCTTAAACAGCTAACAGTGCCTACTTGCTGATTGAGGAACAATGCGGCTGTTGTTGGCCGAGACTGCTGTGTGAAGAGGAGAGTAAACGCACCGAGAGGAAACGTCTCCTCGAGTTCATTAGCTATACAAACAGCCACCGAGGAGAAGCTGCTCCTGTGAGTTGTCCCGAGCCCTCACACTCGATCCCCGTTTCTTTATCGCTCTATCATTGTCCCTTTACCCATCATGCTTTGTTTGTATTAGGAACGCGTGGTGGTCTGGGTATGTTGCCGTTACCGCGGTCACCCAGGCGGGTTGGCACGTGTGCTTAGACTTGATTGCTTAAACCAGCCACCTGTTATAAAGGCAAAAGGGATAGAGAACAGATGCGAGGTGGAGTGAGTGTTTATGTTGGTTTAGTACTACTAGACTGCACACCTGTCCATAGAGAACAGACGGCTAAGCCTAAGAAAACTGTTAAGCATAGATTTATTTTATTTTTTTAAAGTGGGCAACTCAGGAATGACTAGAATGGAACGTTAGAAATCCTAGTGATCTATTGTTATGGTAAACGTTAATAATTTAGGCCTTGAGGAAACTATCTTGAGGTTGATAATCTCCAGACTTGCTTTAGTGCGTAGTGTCTCTACCTGCCGTGTGTCAGTGTTGGGTTCAACTTAACACCCTACAGAGACTTGCAAAGCCTGTGAGAGATTGTGGATTTTTTTAAGGACCTGTCTCTGCATTTGCTCCCAAACAGCTCTGATTAATCTAATCTACAAACACTAACAAGATTCCATCTCTTCTCCACTTCTCCATCACCTCCTTCTGCTGATTAAAGGTTTTCTTGGTTGCCCTCCTGTTACGTATTAACAGTATATCTGTCTCAGTCTCTCGTACTCTGTCTCGTTCTGTAAAATATGGTAACGATACTGTCGAACTGCTGTCTCATAGGAGGAATACAAGATGTTAGTGTGTAAAAAACTGTTACATACACAGTCATACACAGTACGATATGCAGTGAAATGCTTATACGACCGCAAGTGACCGTAAAAAATAAAAGCTTATAGATAATAAATAAATATGAATAAAAAGAAAATAAATTAAGATAAAAATACAAATATACTGTACAAATAACGACATTCAAAATATAGAAAAATATAGAAAAAAATATAGAAAATTATAGAAATTAAGAAATTTAAATATGTAAATAAAGAAAAAAATGACTGGGGGTGTGCAAATATGCATAACAAATTTCTTATTAAAGTCTCTTATTAAAGTGTCTTGTGCAATGATCCAGAAATGAAAATATAAATATGTAAGTGTAAGTGTGCATGAATGTGTCCATAAGTGTCCATGAACGTCCAGTCAATTTTGAATGATAAAAATTTCGTTTTTTAACATCCAATTAAAATCAATCAATTTAACATGATTGTGTTTAAAGTAGTGTTGTGTGTTGCAGTGTCGAACACTTTAGCAAGATTTCCTCAAACATTGCCGTTATGTAACTTCTCAACCCATCTTGAAATGCACTGATTTTTAAGCTTTTAGTATTAGCTGACAGGTGTGTTCAACAGAAGAAATGAAAAATGTGTTTGTATTTTGTTAGCTGGGCAGCTTTATTTTTCTATATAATCCCCGGCTACACTAATGCACTTATCCCAGTGTTTCACTAGTGCTTGGATACAATCAAGGTCGAATGTATTCTCAGTTCACCAGAGCCATGATCGGACTGCCTGCTTTCAAGTCTGAAACACTGGCCTCCCAGGAACTCCATAATGGCCCAAGCATGTGGAAATGGTTTAGGACTGTATGAGGGATGTGGCAGTAACGCACAGTCGAGTTCCTGTAATGTTCAGTTAGTGCTTGTGAATGATTGAATGACAGATGTTGCAAGTTGCTGAAATGAATCATTTGTTCAAATTGGTGAATGTTCGTATCAGTCAGATGTTCTACTGCGGCTAAGCGTCTCGACACCGCACTGTGCTTAAAGTCTCGTGTAGGTGGCAATCGGTTTTAGGTCTTCACTTAGGGGAAATTTCATTACTCAGAGGAAATTTCTTTAAGTTCCTGAGAACAAAAATAATATTAATGAAATAGCATTAAAGTATGTTTGCACTATTTGCTGTAGACGGTGCTGTTACTTTTTTCCTATTAAATCAAAACACTTTAAATACTGTAAACTGTTCTGTTAACAGAATCAAATTTAATTTAAATTGTAATTGATAATCGTTCAATAAAGTTAAAAGTTGAGGGTGATGGCTCAGTGTGGTCGCGGTTCGAGCCCCAGATCCACCAGGTTGCTGGTGTTGGGCCCTTGAGTAAGGCCCTTGCCCTGATAGGCTTACTAACCTATTAGTAGCTGGAATATGCAAAGAATAAATTGTGCAGTATATATATAAATCTAGATTTTTTTTTTTGACAATATCACCCAGGCACACTGAATAGTTTTAGAATATTGATGTCAATCTAATGCTTTGGTATTGACCGTGATCAGATTTGCACATTTCTGCCAAAATGTGTACCGCGATCATTAATGATCATAAGCAGCAGTATTCAGATACACTGTTTAATATCTATTTGTAATGTACCACTTTTTTGTGGGGTTATTTTTTTGCCTCTTCTTTTGTCTTTCTTTCTCAAATCCCTCCCTTCCTCCTGCCACTCATCCTGTCATTCGCACTGCATTTCACTCATCCATTACTAAATCTATAGCCTTATTGTAATAATCCCCTGGCTTCCTCTTGACCTCCTCCTATTTACTCTCCTCTCGTTTCCCTCCACTCCTCGTCACACACCACTCACCCGCCGCCTCATCCCACGTTCTGCAAACATGAATTTTGCAACAACCCACTATTAAATATTTACCAGGCCTTCACTCTGCACTGGCCACTGATACGTACTGTAGTTATCCACCAAGCTGATTTTCAGAACTGTACGTTCCGTCGATGTGGTTAGAAACGGTGCTGTCGCTACATGTGAGTTATGTTATGGGCGTAAATAAAAAATGACCTTCTCAATCGATGATAATTTAAAGTCGTCATGGGAAGGTTTTGTGAGATATTGATATGATCGGGAATTGTATTAACTGTGTGTGTTACAGTTAGAGAGAGACCCTTTGCTATTCAGTTTGAAAAAGAGAGTGGTTAAAGCTATATAAAGTCTGCTGTGGCTCCAGATGGGTTTCTATTACACCTGGCCCCCTGTTTCAGTCCCCCGGGGCAAATACCTGAGTGCATTCCACAGCACGGCCCTTTACCTCATCAGCAGTCCCTCTCATTCCTCCATCAATTGGAGCAGATTGTCTATTTTGTCTCAGTTTTTTTTTATATTGCTGATACAGTACTGTCCTGCTGTGTTTTGAATTGTACTCCATTCCTCTCTTTCCCTCGTGCTTTCTCTTTCTCACACTCTCTTACACATACTGTTAGTGACTGAGCTCTGGTAGTGTATCACTATGAGATAAATAAACCTGGGCCAGCTGCTCCTGCCTTCTTCAAAAAGCCTTAGTGTGTGAACGACACACATGGTCCCAGGCCTGTTCTTAATGTCCGTCTGTCAGCTCCAGTATCTCAAAGCTCTGCTTCAGCTCTTTACAGTAATGCTGTGACACTGGGAACATGGCCTGCTCTGGCACTCAAGGAGAATCCTCATGGGAGCACACACACACACACACACACACACACACACACACACAAACAAAATGCTAATGTTAGAGTTGAAATGAGGACACTTGAAGTTTGAAACCACTAAAGTGAAGGACATGGGAATGAGCTGTCCCTTGTTACCTCCTTGTTTAGAGAGTGTTTTCAGTAGGATGTACCTAATATATACTAGAATATGTATTCTGTAAATTGCTTATAGACTTTTTTATTTAAAAAAATATAGTCAAATTGCTTTTGAACATGATTCATACCGTATGTACCGTTCAAGTTATATCAGACAGTACAATATCAGCCAAAGCACAGTAGGTGCTGATTATGTTATAATTATAATATAGAAAATGTCTTTGCTGCCCTGCGATGGATTGGCACCCTGTCCAGGGTGTACCCTGCCTCATGCCCGAAGCTTCCTGGGATAGGCTCCAGGCCCCCCGCGACCCTGAATACAGGATAAAGCGGTATAGAAGAAGATGAATGAATGAAAATGTCTTTGCCAAAGAAGTTACTTCTAAAGTTTACACAACATGGAAGTGACCAATCTTGCTTCCCTAAAAATTTCAAGTTGCTATCTTCAGCAGTTTTGGAGAGGTGGTTTTATATGTGACCCAAAAATGGCCATTTTTCAGCTTTACACTGTCTCGCTTTAAACAATAATAAGTAACAATGCAAATTATTCATATTTCATTATAAGTATTGAGGATAAAATTGGTGTAAGCTTCTAGAAGCATATGACCTGTAAAAATTGTTGCTTAAATTAAAAAGCAAAAAAACCATTAATGTCCGTAAGCATGTTGAATTCCTGTTGCAATATCTTAACTATATTACATTTCAGAATAATGCATGTTTCAGCTTCATGTCTTTTCATGTGAAATCTAATTTGGCCAAATTTCATCTGAATGACAATTTTAATAAAAAAAAAAGTTACAGTCACTACATAAAAGGGCACGAAATTATATTTATCAGATGTGTTACTTTTGATCTGATAAAATATAAATGTGAATACAAGACAGCACTAGTGAAAGGCTATAAGCTTACATTATTTTTCGATTTAACACAAACCTTTTCATTACGTATAATATAATCAGCATCAACTCAGGTGAAAAATTTAATCCTAAAAATGGAATGTCCATGTTTTGCTTCAAAGGCCCCATATTTTACTATTTTTTAAGTTAACATAGGACTCAGAGAAAACACGTCTCCAGCGAAATGTGTGTGTGTGTGTGTTAATGCTTCAGCTGAAATAATGCCGACAATGCATTTTTCCATACCTCAAACTCCCCTTATTTCACTCCTCCTCCAAATGTGCCATTTCAGTGTTTATGTAAATGAGCTACTGCTGAGATAACAGACAAGCAACAAGATGGGGGAGGGGCTCTTCTTATATCAGGTCACAATAGGATGAGATCGTATTTGTTTGTTTAAGGTTTAATGGAAAGACAAAAAGCAGGGAATGTTTATCCAACCTCATATTACTTGTTTGTACAATCACACTGGAGGTCCATCTGAATCCACTGGACAAGTGCTTCAATAGGAAGGATAAGACTCACGGAAATCTGACCTTTTGTCTAAGTCAAACTGGGACTTTTTATTGTTCAGAATAACAGAACACTATTAGAAGAGTAAAAACTTTTTTTACAGGGCACGTGGCAATATGATATTGAGGTAGATGAATATTAAATATTATATTTTAAATACTGTCCAAAAATCTGTAAGATAGAAGAGTAACATGCCTGCATTTCTGTTTTTTTATTATTTACAATATACAATATATAGGACGGATTTTCTCAGCTACTGTATAAATGTGTTGTGCAGAATTTGGTCAGCATATTCCCACTGGATATTTCGGACACTTTGGAGAAAAATGATAAAATGTAATGAATGCAATTCAATTGAATTAAAATAACTGAATTATAAAAATGAATAAATTATAGAACCCATGGTAATTTTAATGTAATCATCATCATCATCATCATCATCATTATTATCTTCATCATCATCTACAAACCTTAAATTAGATCATCGATTAAATTACATTAAGTTAGATTAGATAGATAATTAGATCCAGAGCTTAGCTTTAAAAATGAGACGTTATTCAAGATGCCATTCAGTATCATAATCACAAAGAGCTCTAGGTTTTCAAAGTGTCTAGCCAGCTATGATGACTAAGTCTCTGTGATTTGCATGTGCCCCTAATCAAGCCTGAATAAAAAGCCCTGCACCTGTGATGCTACCCGGTGTGCAGTAACACCACTGTAACAGACAGGCGTTTAGTGCAACATATGCACTTGCCTGGGGCTATCCACTACTACAATAATAGAGAAGGTCACGCTTCCCTGCCGTATGATAAATGAATGACTCTTTATTTTATATTTCATCACAGGCTGGGTTTTCTCCTTTGCAGCTGTTCCTTAAGTCGGCCTGAGTTCTGGAGCAGCAGGGCAGAACACACGGCATTTCATGAATAACAATGTAGTCGAGGAGAGCTTGGAGTCAGGGAGAGGGAGATGAGGTGGGGAGGTTGATGCCTAATGTTGTCTCCAGCTAATAGGATGTACGTAGATGTCATGGGGTGCCTGGATATTCAGCATGAAGGCGTGGGCTTTCAAGGAATATGTGACTTCTTCTTGGCGTCTTGTTATTCTCTTCTCGACTCAGGAACACAATTTCATTATAATTAGGACAATCAGTATGGTAATCAATAAATCCTAAATAGTTTGAACTTTAAATGACTACAGATGGATAATAATGATGTCACTAATAAAAATAGACATGGTGCCGCTGGAGTCTGGAGCCATGGACTATTCTCTGACTTCACAGCATTTCCATAAACACTAGAAAACTGGAAAGAATGTTTAACATTTCTTAATGTATCATGTTGTTACATGCAGAGATGATTTCATCGATTGCAACAATTGCTCTTCTGATGACCCCAAGGAAAAGTGGTGATAGATCGGATTCTATGTTGTAGTGTGTTGTTAGTTTATAAGCCATCTTGGTCTAAATTCACCAAATCATTTCTTTAGACAAGAGACATCCCATGAGTGGTGATGTACTGTAGAGTATAGCACTGGGACATTCTACTACAGTATATACAGTACATAACTCTTACAGTTACTATATACACAACTCCACTTCACATCTTCTAATAATCATTAACCCCTGAACAAGGGTACTACTTCGTGTGTGGAACAAGAGATTCTACACCTTACATAGGGCACTAATTTTCCATTTCTGCTATTTGGTATTCAATCTAGGAGGAATTAATTAGCTGAGGCTATTCTAAAGTGGAATAAATGGAGACTTAAAGGGAAATTTACAGGACTGTCCACCAGCTAATTAGTTTATTCTCCTCACTTTTTGGCTACATATTACTATGGTGAGTATTTAAAACTACTTTCACTCCTATTAGTTACACGAACTGTAGGTCTGCCAGGACAAAAAAAAGTCGCACAGCATAATATTTCATTGGACTGTCTTTTGTTTTGATTACGGCCATGGCACACCAATGTCACACCAGTATGAAAAAGTGTCTCATGCTAACTGAACCACTCTTTCACAATTTGAGTCCGATGAAGCCAGGCATCATTGTCTTGGAATATGCCCGTGCCATCAGGAACGAAATAAATGCATGAATGGAAAAATTTAGTATATTTAGGTATTCAGCTGACCTTAGTTTTTGGGCACATAACGTTGATGAACCAATGTTACGTATCTTCTTTTACCTGTCCAAAAGAAGAAACCCCAGCTCATAACACTGCCACCACAGCCTTCGACAGTAGGCGCTAGACATGATGCATGCATCACTCCTGTTTGGTCCGGTGCTTATACAACAGTATTAAATGAAGATTTTTAAGGTTATTTGAAGATCTTTATTATACTTTGAGGCATTTAAAACCGAAGCTATTGGTTAAACTGGGCCAGGGATGCTTATTCGTCTCCTCTGCTTTATTTCATGAACCTTTAGGTTGAAATTTAAAACATTTTCAGTACATGATTATTTTTTTCTTTGTAACAATGATTAAATGTCACAAAGCTTCATGTACTGTATGTACCATAAACAAATGTATGATGTAATTATACTGACAACAAAAATGCAGTTATTGTGAACCACATACTCAAGTAGTATAACAGGAGTCTGTTATTTTCCACTCCAGATTTTAATTTATTTTTTTCATTGTTATATTGCTTCACCGCTTTACAAAAAGTCACCAGTTGTTATTAAAGCTAAGCCAGGTGGGTCTGAGGCGTTCATTAGCATTACAAATGTACACAATGCAGGGAAATCACAAGGCATTATAACACATTGTGACTTCTTGTCCCATGGGTTTCTCCTTTATTTTTCCCTCCTGTGGGTTCAATGATTTGCTTAATAGCTCAAACATGTCAGGGTAATTAGTGGTTTGGTGTGTCAGTGTGTCACTGTCAACCACTTTGTGTGTGTAGTATGTGTGTGTGTGTGTGTGTGTGTGTGTGTGTGTGTGCATGCATTATTGTATTATATGAATTATGCTGAACAAAACCAAGATCTAACCTTTTTTGTTAAAATGAACGAGAATCCAATCTTAGCATGGAGCAAAGCAGCTGTGGACTCACCGGCCCGGTTATGTCTCTCTGAGACTTGCGGAATTTGACATCACAACCTTTTAGGCAGGAGGACAGAACATAGTGGCCTTTTTTTCGCTGGGAATGAAGATTGTTTTATAAGACTATCTGTTGCTCAAACTCTGAAAGGGAAAGAAACTGCTGCATTTCCTGATTATGGGGTGAAAGGGAAACTCCACCCTGAAACACAATAAACATGTTTATATTGAATTATTTGTGAAGTCCTCAGTCTCTCATGTTGTTCCTTCGTTTTTTTTTTTTATCCCATTTCCTCCAATTTTGGTCTTTTGATCATACACACTAGTTAACTTTCCCCATCACACAACACACACCAGTCACTAATAGTAGACTTTAGAATCAATTTAGATACATAGACACATTGGGCTGTTTTCAATTCAATTCAGTTAATTTTTATTCATACAGCGCTTTTAACAGTAGTCACTGTTTACAAAATCAAAAGAGAATTAGGGAAATGGGTATAAAATGTGTGAGAGAATATGTATGAATCAAAATGATCAGATTGTCCATGACAGGCACATGAGGGCGAAACTCCCTGAGATGGCAATAGGAAGAAACCTTGAGAGGAACCAGACTCAACAGTGAACCCATCCTCATCTGGTTGATAACGGATAGCAGGAATAGTTTTGCAGTCATACTGTGTGTTAGGCGGCTGGAAGATTAATATAACAGGAGAGTCCAGTTTGTTATTGGAGGCTCAGGTACAAAACTGTAGGAAATTTCATTCCTGAACTATTGAGCGACTGTTACAAGTCCTTAGAGAACAGCTGTCTGCATCAGCCGGGGCCAGGACTGTCGTCATGGTAAAGTTGAACCGTCCCCAGTCACCAAACAGACCACACAGGGCTTCTGTGCGACGAGATCTCCAACCAGAAGCGGGGCACCAGGACGAGTCAGTCAGGTCCAGAGGGCATCGGGGTCTGTTTTCACTTTAGATTATGATTGTGTTGTATTGTAATTGTGTGAATTTGCTGTTCATTGTACCATGTAAGTGGTGGTTTGCAAGTTTCAATAAAAAATGTCATTTCTGACCTCAGGATATGTAATGTCAAAAAAAGACATCGAACACCACCATCAAAGCATGTCTTTTATTTGTTCTGTCAGAGTAAGCTCATAAGTCATAATTCATGACTTTACCTGCTCTTTTATAGTTACAGCCTTGTGTGTCTATTAGTTTGATTCTATTTTCGTGAACTTTAAACCTCCACGCAGCATTTTGGACTGAAATTGCAACGTCGTAACAACAGCAAGCAGTGTTAGCAACAAACTGGACAATGAACAGCATCAAGTAGCATTAGCAACAAGCGATCCAGCTAATATAATTGATAACTCTAATGTTGATGATTACCTTCTCAAAAGACCAAGTACGAGTAATGTGTCTGTACCTTAGCTGATCTAAAGCCAACATTGCTATAAACATATTTAAAAGTAGAGAAGGTTGACTTTGCACTTTTGACAGTGTGAGCAACCATGTTGATTAGACATCACTCTGAAAACAGGGAAGGAACTGGCAGATGAAACGACGATTCCAAGCTGACATGTTGAATTTTCTATTTTATGACATATTTTTTAAAAATATATTAGTTGTCTGCCGGTAATTACAAGCCTCAGATCGCCCTTGAACGCAACATTTACAGCGCAAAGAAGAATGGGCAAAAATTTCACTCTCTGGGCCTCCGAGTGGCGCAGCTCGCCTTATCATCCGGAGATCGCGAGTTCGATTCCCGGGTGATGCTGTAACCTCTCGCAGCCGGAGGTCTAGAGA
>JAQMYG010000033.1:7351915-7376158 GCA_030014215.1 Clariallabes teugelsi
CATGAAAGTAAATTAATGCTCGACCCAGTTCCCCAGGACAAACTGGTATTTATGAAAACTCTAATGAGCATCCTCAGTTCAGGTGAGCAACCCTCGTCACCTGACTGAGGTGCCTTCTGGGAAACCGGGTCTATGAACAAAAACTACAAATAAATACCACTGCCCTCTAGTGGGCAACCCTCACAAATTGCAGAAAAAGGTAGTTCTACGAAGTATTGACATTGGGCTGAATCCAAATGCACACCACACTTTTCAGATTTTTATTGGTAAAAAAATTATCACATAAAATCCCAATAAAATACATTCATGTTTGTGGTTTTAACATGACAATGTAATGTGGAAAAGTTCAAGGGGTGTAAATACTTTTGTGAAGCACTGTATGCGTACATAAAGCACAAAAGAACATTCATCCATGTTTTTTTTTTTTCTGTCTAGTATGATAATTCCAGTCTATTATACGACTTAAGTTCTATTGGTGCAACCGCATGCTGATTTTTTCTCCAGACATTTACATGACAAAAAGGAGTTTAAGCCAGCGCTTTGTGACCTATCGTGTTCTCCAGTTCTATCTCTCATTCATTCTCCACCATGATAAATCCCTCTAATAATAATGACCTTATACTAAGTTCACGACTTGTAAAGAATGTCTACAAGCTGTTTTCTTGACCTATTACGTGCACTTTGAATTAGCTTGGATGTCTTCTGCGCACTTCATTGTGGCTTCCTTAATTAAGCACTTAACCCTTGTACCCTCACTGCACCCACAGAAGCGCTCAATCACGGTCCTTCTTCTGTAGCTCACTCCCTCCAAAGTGTGCAAAGATCCTCGTTGTGTGTTTGCCTTTACCGGCTCCCCATCTCTCTCTTCTAGAAGAGTCTAATCTGGCTTTTACTCCCTCCAATTTCCATTTCAATTCCTTGTTCACAGCTGGAGTCCCGAGCCTTTGAATGCTGATGGCGGAGGAATCAGTGGCTACCATGGATAAGGGCTCAAGAGGAGGGGCAAGAAAAGATGGAGAGGAGAGGTGGTAGACTAGGAGGGGTGGAAGAAAAAAAAATGAGAAGTGATTGCAGGGGTGCGAGTGTGTGTCAGTTCTAAGATAAGGGAGAAACAGTGGTGAGAGAGAGGGGACAAATATTGCGAAACCACCCAGAATAAATCCATTATTTCCCTGCTTATGCAAATTGCTTGTTCATGCTTCTTGCCCACTCGCTCTATCCCTTTTTTTCTTTCGTACAGCTCACAATGCAGTATATATTGGCTAGAACAGGCAGAGCACTCAGTCATCAGAGATACTGGCCCGTGATAACGCACTGCAGGTCATCGAGAGGGCTTTCTGACAGGAAATGCTGACTAACAGCTCATGCCACACGGTAACCACTCTGGATGATGTCAGAGTGCAACTCCAGGACGGGATGTGAGTTTCGGACTTAGTCAGGACGATTTCTGTGGCTGATGTGTGTGTGTGTGTGTGTGTGTGTGTGGCAGGGCACACAAGCTTATTATTGTCTCCTGATCTCGCTTGCTTGATCAAAGGGACAGCGAGCTACCTCACACTGACTCAGTCTGCCACACACACACACACACACACACACACAGAGTGTTCCATTTCAGCCTACATTACGCCATCTGCTGACTTATTGATTATGATTCCTGCTGATTCTAATGCTTTAAGGCTTCTGGAGTGATTTAAGGCTTAACTGGAGATGGGAGTTGCTGCACTGCTTTGCCTTTTGAAAGTAGTTCATTAGTTGATTAAAGGAACATTCTGTCCAGCTTTAAAGTCACAGTCAGCAACGAGCAGAGCAGCAGACATTCCAGGATCGAGTCGAGCCCTTCATTCCATAAGTGTTTTAAACAAGTGCTTATTAATGTTCCCTTCCTGCATGTACATAGTTGTGTACCAGCTGTCATTCAAGTAACCACTGGCAGCGTGAGGGAGTGTATAACTGAGAGTGGACTTATCAACATATTTCAAATATTAAATACTTCATTGCGTATGAACTTCATATTCTGCATTTTGTACGCGCTGTACGCTTGACTTTTTGTACAAGATAAGATGCATGTTATACCCCCTAACGGACGGGCAGCACCACCATATCATCACCGGGTTATTCCGGGTTATTTTCTGCATTTTGTTCAACTCCCAGGGCAAAGCCTGTCGCACCGAGGCCGATTTCTGTATCCGAGTCAGTTATACGTGCAGAAGTTTGATTTCAGTCAGACTAACATGTTTACATTTATTTGAAACGTCTGGTTTTAGTCAGACCAACACAACCTCATGTAAGCATATTAAATGAAATTTTAGCTTGGACAGATGCATGTTTTACACCACTGCACTATTTTCCTGACATCGTATACGATCATAGCACATGTAACATATGCAGTAAGGCTTTCTCAACTGTTAGCTCTTATCAATGTTATTGTTTCACGATTAAACCCAGTGCACCAGTAATAATAAGTTTTGAAACTTGTAGTTAGTGCTGTCGCCTTGCACTTCCGGCATCCAGGACCGCCTTCCGCATCGGGGTCTATGTGCATGGAGTTTGCACATTTCCCCCTTGGTTAAGCACGCGTGCACATGCTTGTTGGGTTTCCTCCGGCTGCTCCAGTCCACGGACATGCAGATTAGGCTAACTGGCATCCCAAATTGCCTGTAGTGTATGAATTAGTGTGTGTATGTGCCCTCCGATGGATTGGCACCCCGTCCAGGTGTACCCCACCACGTGCTCTAAGACTTCTGGGATAGGCTCCAGGCCTCTTGTGACCCTGTATACAGGATAAAGTGGGACTAGACTGAAAATGAGATCCAAAAAAGTCTTTCCAGAAGCCTGGAGAACTGTTCCTCAAGACTCCATAACAAATACAATAAAGTCTGGCCTTTCGGAAGCAAAATATGAGGAAATGATTCGAGGCACAAGATTTTTACATAGTACTGTATAGAAAAATGCTTAGCCATTGATGATGTGAAGCTTTGAGGACATGTTTATTATCATTTATGGAAGGAGTCTCCAGGGTCAGTTATTTGTGTGAGTTTTATGAAATTTTATTTCATTGCTGCTTTAAGGGTAAGTGATAACAAGAACCAACTTGCTTTGTAGCAATAATTGCGATCGTCGGCAAAATGCTGTGCCGGCCCGATTGTTAATTAATTATTTCCAGAACATTGCTAATCTTATAATAAATCTTGCATTAATGTTTCAAGCTATCCTGCCAGCTGGACTGCTGAACTGATTAAAGATGCCCAGTGGTGTTCATCCTCTTTGCTACCGTGACACATGAGTTTGATATCAGATGGGAATTTGGCAGCATACATCTTGATGGTAAATCACATCAGACTGGTCTGGTTTTGTCCTGCATTTCATTACTGATGTGCTGCCCACGCTCTGCAGAGCTCCCTTTCTCTTTCCCATGTCCCTCTTTCAGGCCAGGAACAGAGACTGGCATTGAAGCCCGATCGCTCTCAGTCATCATATTGCTAGCACGTGTCAGAGTCACCCTTCCCTGAACGCATCGTCATTGCGGCTTAATACCATAATGACTATTATTATGAGTAATAGAGCAGGAGAAGGATCGATGGACAGGGATGGAGTAATGCAGCGAGGAAAGGCAGGAACCGAGGAGAAAGAGGCACGGGAAGGTAAAGGTCAAAGAGTTTGAGAAGATGAGAAGAGGTGAATAATCAGCGGCGTGTTTGGGGACAAAGGTGGTAGAGAGGCAGGGAAGTAACGACGGAGGGGTGAGAGGGGAGGGAAAGGTTGGGGGTATGGAGAGAATGACATAAAGGATTGGACACGGATTAGCCTAATGGTTTGGGGGTTCAATAAGATATGTGTTAGTGTGTGTGTGTGGGGAAAGCAGTCAGTCAGTCCTTGTATAAGGGTGGGTAGGCACACCAGAAGAGCAACTACATCCCCCCCCCACACCCGTCTCTCTTCAAACATACATAGATCACCCTACACACAGGTGAACAAACAGAAGAATAATGCGGAATAGACAGATGCGCAGACATTTGCCAAAGACTACCAGTTGAAATATGTTTTATTCTCCCTGACCTTTTATTACTGTTGTTGTTCTGTAAAATAATTACAAGTTTACTATGAAATAAATTTATATAGAGCGTACTATTTTCATACTTCAGTATTTTGTAGTGGAGTCTTCATGTTGTTATTGGATAAAGGGAATTTAATATTCAAGTTGTGTTTGTCTTTAAAGCGGATTATGTGCATGCATTTTAATTTTTCACATGGATAGCTTTAGGGTGAGAGGATTCGCACACACACACACACACACACACACACACACGCACACACACACACACACACACACACACCATTGGACTCGACTCGAAAAGCTACTTTAGGCATGTTAAATGTGTGTGTGTGAGAAAGTGAGGGCCAGAGTACGAGGATAAAAATAGTTATCTCTTGAGACTTTGACTTGAGACAGTTTTCAAGGCATGTTGTTTTGAATTTTGCAGGATGGGTCTTTGGGGGGAAAAGAGTAGAAACTGTTTCTGAAGTATGAGGACTGTTGGATGACAGCCAAAACCTTGCATACTTCAGAGACATTTATGACGCTGACGGCAAAAGCTTGTTCCTTCCATGTTTTAAATGAACAACAACAACAAAGCGGCAGTACAACCTCATATAATTTTACAATTTAACTAAGAATTAAATGTATTCTGTATAGTTAAATATATGTGATCAAATCTGTTCAATCCAACAACCACTTAACAATCCAAAATGCAAAAAATTACCAGTCCTTCTGTCTTATGGTATAATCTGAAAAAGGGACACTGATATGAACAAAGGTAGATGTGAAAGCATATAAATGGCCAGTCATGTTATTAGGAATTGATGTTTTACAGCCACAATACTATTACTACTTTATCCAAGTCATCCTTATGAAGAATGCTTGGCTTCAATGACTTCGCACCATTAGCCCCATTCCATGCCAGTCAGTGTACACCACATGTCTTTGGACTGTGAGATGGAACCCACTTAGGTCTGGTTCGGCCATGCAACCTGCAGCAACGCACGTGGACCGGCAGCAAGATTCGAACCCCCAACCCTGGAGGCAACAGTGGCTCTTTTCACACAGAAATCGCAGTTTAAAGGTGGTAATTAGACCCCACAATGTTTGCTTTCCCGGGTGTTAGATGATTCACTTACTGTAGATCCCATAAGGATAAGCCGCCCCAGTGTGTGCTTTCAAAATGTGTGCAACATTCCAGGCTCAGAGTAGGCGTGATGTGACAGTCTTGGTGTTTTCCCAGTTGACTGCCATTTCTCACTGACCGAGCAAAAAAAAAAAAAAAAAAGAAGCCAAGCCAAATTCTTGTAACCAAGCAGGATTTGTCTGAAAATGTTTTTTTTTCTTCTTTTATGTCTCTTAATGCTAGAATCAGCCCAGTGCTGGGTATTGCACTTTGAAACGCTTTTTAATGTGCTCCAAAAATAAAAGTTTCACTCACACACACACACACACACACACACACACACACACACACACACACACACATGCATCACGTGTCTCAAAACATTGGACCCCTGTTTCCCGATGGGCTCTTTATTTTTCACATAGGCCTCATCTCAACCCTGTCACTCTTTCTGCTCCCAACATGAAGGCCAGACAGCAAAGACCCAGGTTTTCATCTTTGTTTCTTTACACACAATGCCAAGGTGCCGTATTCCCATTCTGAACAGGTTGTGTGAAAACGGCTAATGATTCACCGTGCCGCCGCTTCTACTACTCATTGCTAGTAGTAGTCATTTCATTTTCATGCAAATTAGCTTAAACAACAACACACAGACAGAGGCGGGAATCAAACCCAGAACCTGGTGGTGCAAGGCGACAGTGCTAACCACTGAATCACCGTCTCTCCATGATATTATTTTATGGGTAAAATTTTCCTTTGCCACCTTGGACCACTACAAATAATCGGTTATCTGGCATATCATAATTCATTAATTCTCAGTTCCAAATTTTGATTGATACAATGATAACCAAAGCAGAGATCAGTAACAGAAAGACGTTTTCCACATTGAATATAATGATAAGCAAGAATTTAGCTCGTCTATGATATCCGATTCCACAGCGAAGCTGCATCAGATCCAAACATCCACTGAGTTGAAACCAAACTTGTGAATGAAAGAGCTCTTTAAAACCGAAGCCGTTTATTCTCCTGACCTCGGGCCGAGCAGTTCGGATCAACTCTCACAGTTTTAGCTGTGGAGTGTGTGTGTGTCATGAATGTGCCCAGAGACTGGAGTGGACAAAGCAAGTGGGCAGAGAGATGACAAGGACGACGATTGTTTGTGCCTGGTGAAGAAGAGCGGGGAAAATGTCACTATCTTCACCCACGTGGCATGCTGCTAAAAGTAGGCCCAAGCATCTAAATCCTACAGCGTAGACACTACACACTAGGGTTGTTGTGGCGTGTATGCGTGCATCACAGAAGAAATCTATAATACGAACCTGTGTGGTCATGTCCAAGACATGGTTTAGTCTTTGTTTATGAATGAAAGCTACTAAAAGGTCTAGAGATATAAGTGCACTCCTTTTTCTTCCCCGCAGCATTAACATGTCACTTTCCACCAACTCCATCATGTACATCTTTGCATCCGGTGCAATTTATTCTTCAATTTTAAATCCCACTCCCCCTCTTATTTCCTAACTTTTCCAAGCTTGTCTATGAAAAGTGCAGGGAAAACGAGCCATTATAAGCAACGACGCAAGCGTCTTTGTGAGAAATTGCATCGAAATGAGTCATTTTCTACCCTTCTGCCTGAAAGAGTGCTTAAGTGATTTCCCATTACAGTAAAGCCATTGTTATCCAGGGGAAAATAATAGCAGGGGTACCACTTGGCTTTAATAGAGGCGCATAGGTAAGTAGAATGATTCAAAACGAAGTAGTGTGTTTATGTCATGTAAAAAAAAAAAAACTGTCACTGTCACAAACACAAATATAACCTCCTATTACACAGCTTGTTTTATTATTCAAGGCATTTTTGCTTCCTCTCCCTCCTAGACAGTCCATCTATTTTTCTCCTCACTAGCATCTAATTTGTAATTCAGAGTCTCTCTCTTCTTCCACCATACATGTTTTCCCCCCTGAGGCTACATGTTAACCAGACTCTCTCCCAGAAATCAAAGCCTGTACATTCACTTACATGCCCTTTTTTTTCATCATTCAATTTTCCCTGACTTTATCAGACTATCCTCTGACACTGTTCCAGACCACGTCAGGTTTACGAGGGGAATTATTATTTTTTCTTACATTTTTTTTGTCTTTCAGATCTCTTTCATTTTAGGCTTCTTGTCGGATCGAGCTACTGGTGCTGTTGTGGTAGCAAAGTACAGATTGTGAGAAGGTCAGTAAGTCAGCTTAGATTACCAGAATGACCTCCTTCCCTTGGCCAGGACTGATAGGGAAAATATGTCCTGCAATTCTATGCTGCCTGTTTTACCAGCCAACTGTTACGCCTGCTCGGATTCAGTCTTTGTTTAAAGACGAACAGAACTGCAATGAGTGCATCACCACAGCTAGGTGACGTTTTTCTTTGAATTTAATTGACTGATTTAGGCACGATCCCTTGGACATTTGCACAAGCCTTAATATTAGGCACAGAAGTTTGGTTTAGTGGTAACCCTATAGGCCTAAATAGCTACAGCTCAGTTTTCATGTCTCCCTCATAGGGTATAGAGGGTGCACTGCTTAAAAAATGGCTTTTACTTTGAAGACTTAATCCTTAGCGCACATCCAGCTGGACAGGTAAGTTGGAAATTAGATTGATTGCCAACAAACAGATGGGATATCTGTGATTTTTATGTAATATGAAGAAACTCAGGCTGTTTTCATACACCATGCTGAAATTCCAGCTTGAGCTGACCAGCTAACACATGCTGATCCAATCAAGCTGGTAGACCATATTAGCCAGGCCGTCTTGGCAAGTGCTGGTAGAAAGAACAGTTTGAGTAGAAAAACCCAACAGTGCTCATCACCCCTTGGCGAATCATGATCATGGTAGCTTTATCTTGAGAGTTACCACTGGCCACCACTTGGTTACATTTTTGACTTATGCTCTTCTTACTTTGTCACTGCCATTTGCTGGATGCCCTACATTAGGTATAGTTGTGGTCATGCCACAATTTGTCCTTAATTTAATGCTGTTCTGTGGGATGTCTAAAGTTTGGTATTGTTCATAAACCAAACTCTGATACCTTATGTTTGTTTAGGTTTGTTTTCTACCAAACTCTGGGGCCTTCCACAAACTGGTGCATTTATATTTAGATCATAAGACATTCTACCCATTTCGATTTGACCAACTATTTTGTATAGATCCATGAAATTCCAATTATGTCTGTTTCAGGTCCGTGTTGTAATGCTACAAAGTTCCAGTGGCGTGATATTTTATGTAAGCGACTGTAGTGGTAGAGGACTCCCAGTGACTTCTGCTGTGCTGTCATACCCCAGGAATAGCAATCAGTTATTAAAGTAAGCACACAGCTGAACATTACACTATGTATAACAGTGAATGCCAACTTATGATCCCTTCAATCTGAGATACAAGAACAAGAGTTCATGCCATCCCTTTAGTCTCTCACTTACTTTTTATAGAAGAAAAGCAGTTCCTGTTTAGCTATCCCAGGAATTCCATTTTGGGATCTTCACTGAGATACTTTTGTTATGTGTGAAAGGTATGTTGTTGGCAAAGTCAACATCAGCCTGTCAGATTAAGACAGGTTAGAGACTGCTCAGGAGGTATCATTCTCTGTAGTTAGCAAAGGTCAGAAAGGTTTATCTTTGTTTAAGTCATAGTTTATATAGAAGTTGCATTACCCAATAGAATACTGTACATAGTTATATATGAGTGCCCTATTTTACAAAATACAGAGAAAGAACTGACACAATTCAGGTAGTGATCAATGAACGTATATGTGTTCTGTTATAATTATTTAAAAGGGACAGTATATACACTATACAGCAACCTGATGTGGACAACTGACTGTCACTCCCATATGACATTTTTCCACAAACTGTTGCCATAAAATTGAAGCAAAGACCTAGAAGAGTCTTCCATGGACATGGTCCATAGAAGGATTTGTTTTACAGTTAAGGCTGATTGCTGAAGATGGTCAATATTGGTTATAGTAGAATCTGTCTCATAATTGTTTCACAATAAACTGGCACAATGGTTCCCACCCCTGGTCCTGTGGCACCCCCTGCTCTGCAATTTTGTTGTGTTTTCCCTGCTTTACCACATCCACTTCAATTTAGAAAAGGCTTTTACTTAACTGAAGCAGGTGTGCTGAGAGCAGAGAACAAGGGTGCCCTCCAAAACCAGTGGGATTGAACTGGATTGCGAGCCTGACCTTCTCGTCCAACATCACTGCCTGAACTCATAAGTGTTCTACAGAATAAACAGGTACGAGATCTCACAGAAACACAGAAGCTGTTATGGCCGCGAAAGGAGGACCAAACTCTAACTCTATATTGAAGTAAAAGTATTTCCATACAATAGCCAGTGCAGGTTTGACCAAATCCTTTTGTACATATATACACTATATAGGTATATAACATACCTATTACCTATTATAGGATATACACTATATAGTCTATGTTGTAATATTTTTCTTGAGTGTCTAGTTTAATATTAAACGTCTGTATGGGTTTGTGTTTTGAACATGCCCACTGAGAGGAGGTGGAGGAGATTGGAGGAGGTGGAGGGTCACCTTTTGTGCGAATACATCAACCAAAGGCACCGCCTGCCGCCCGCATCTCAAGTTTCCCTGCGCGCAGAGGGAGCGGGTGCGTGTGAGAGAGTGCGTGCGTGTGTGTGTGTCCGCGCGCGTGTGTGCCAGTGTGCGTGTGTGTGTGTGAGAGAGAGAGAGAGAGAGACGCGGAGAGAAAGAGAGAACGGACAACCGAGCGGACTTCACACTTCCACCAAACGAGTGTAGAAGGCGAGAGAAGCGCAGCAGTTGAGAAGTGAGAACATGGAGAGGATGAGATCAGGACGCGCGTGGCTCGCCTGCCTTTCCTTCTTCTTCACCCTGCACGGTAAGCGGAGTTTTAAAACACAACTTCGTTATTTCTTCCTTTGATCTTCCTGTTGAACGGAATGTTTAAATTCCTTTGATGTATCTTTTTCTTTTGATGTTTAGAGCCTTAAAATAAATGAATGAGAAAAGATTTTCGAACGCGTTCCTTTTCGGTTGCCAGATTAAAGACTTTCCTAAAGCCATCCCAAAACAGAATGCAGTGTTTTTTTTGTGTGTTTGTTTTATTTTATTTTGTTTGATTAAAAGCATAACGCTAGTGATTCAAAAATAATTTCTTTAAGATGTGTTAGATTTCTGGCAACCAGGAGTAAAAGCTTCGGCTCAACAACCTGCTCCTTCACCTGCAGGAGTTCAAGCCAAAAGGCAAAAAGCATGTGTGTGTGTGTGTGTGTGTGTCGCCTTGTTGGAGGCTTGATCCGAATCGATGCAGGTCTTCTCACTAACAGAAGCTCATTTTCGTGAAAAAGCGACCTGTTGAGTCAACACCTGCAATGCCTCATGCTCTGTGTGTGTGTGTGTGTGTGCTGGTGGATTAGTGCTCCACCAGAACACACCACATAACCTATCATTTGCAGCACACTGATTCTTTGGAGCAGGTGTTCTGAGTTAGGGTTGGAACAGATCTCCAACAGACCAGTTGGTGCCCAGTGCCCTCCATGAATAACGCTGATTTATGAAGACTCTCTGCCTCTTTCCAACATTTGATCAGTGTTTGTCATAGTGTATAATGATCTGATATAAACCGATGCACAAAAATAGACCCAGGATCGCAGAATTAGCTCTTAAATTACTATGCCGCAGTGTGTGCCAGGTTTAAACCTGGTCGAAAAATCATTACGGTCATCTGGTTTGTGTAACCGAAGTGTGTTATGATTTAAACCAAGTGGATCTGGTTTGTTAAAAAAGCATTTGTATCCATTTCAAGGTGTCTCTTTGTTGTCTCTGCAGTATGTTGCACTCTCGCTTTGGCTTTGTGAGTCTACCTATTGAATCCCATTCGCTCTATCATGTATCATCACTCTTTCTGTTTGCCTCCACCTACAGCTCTGTATCTTTAGCCTCACGCAGTTTGTTGTACTATTCGATTTTCCTCTCCGCTGTTAGGCTTTATGCTCCCCTCCTACACTTCTTCCCACCTGTCCTTGTTGGTGGTTAAGTACTCTGCATATGTTTGTTTTTCTGCCCTTCTTTTATGTCTCGCAGTCATTTTCTTCTCCACTGCTCTAGAATAACAATGATAAAAAAAAAATCTCTGACTGTAAAGTAGCTCTTAGCTTAATTAACATTCAAATAGAGATGTCTGCTTGTCTGGGTGGCTGAGAGGAATCCTGGGGGTTTGTTGATTTTCGTCCTGAGGCTTAGGGTGCGAAAAATGCTGCAGTTTTTCTTTTGAGCAGTTGTTAGAACGTGACACCTTCACCACGTGTTTGAACTCCGAGACCCCCTCCAAGAGTGAACACAATGCACAACCGTCCCACACCCAAATCTTAGACCCACATCTTCGTCGAGTTTGGTTGTTCAAAGGATGGAACGGATGAGCTTCAAGCAGCCTCCACTGACGACCGCGGTGCTGCTGGTGATGTGGGGTGTATTCATGATCACAGAGACAGGTCGGATGTTGGCGGAAAGAATCGTTGAGAAAGTGTGCCAGCAGGGTGTGAGACGGCACTCACATACACCACGTTTCCCTTCTTTGTCTTTTCCAGGCTTATTTCCCGGACTCATTTCCTTGCTTTAAATTCTCCTCAAGCTCAATCCCCCTCCTCTTTTTTCACCTTTCCATCGAGCACAGACACACACACACACACACTCACATGCGGGCACACACTCACATACACACTCTAACTACCCCCCATAGCCATCAGTAATTATTGTGGCATTAGGAAGCCTTCAAATGAAAAAAAAAAAAATCTTCTTTCATCTGGGACAGGGAGATAAAAGCCAAACCCAATTTTAAGGACCTTTCTAGTCTTGAAGGCCACCAGAGCAGGTACAGGCCCACATCGACATGCACACACACATATAGAGTTGAACATGCAATCACACCTTATGTTAACATTGAGATGAGATGGTAATGCTGTCAGCTTGACTTGTTACTGGGCTCGGTAAAGCTGTGTCGGTGGGGGTGAGTGGGGAAGGTCTGTGATTTTGCTTGTAAATCTGGGCCTCCGACTTTCTTATTAGCTGTGGTTCAGGAGGGGAATCAGCCTGGTATGAGAGGCATTCAGCTGTGGACAGGCTGTGTCTCGCCCCCTGACTCTCTACTTCCCCTCAATGCGACTCTCTCTCTCTCTCTCTCTCTCTCTCTCTCACACACACACACACACACATACACACACTCACATACACACAGGTGGCCTGCCACAGAACTACAGCATGCTGGTGCGCTGGTGTTAATCCAACAGTACAATATGGCACTGTGGTGTGACGCTGTGTACCATTCATCATGAACACGCCACATTTCCGCCCTCAGTTCTTCCATAATAAATGGAATAATTTCTTAGATATGTTTTCTTTACGGTTTTCTATAAAGTTTTACAAATAAATGTTGAGTATTCAAAGACATCATGATAAACAATGTCACAATGTTTGTATTTTATGTTTCCTCTGAGCAAAAATAACAAATCTTTATTGCTTTAATGGACCCCAGTATAGCCTGCGTCCATACGGTTGAGATGCACCTTCATGGTATAAGTATAAATACATTTACCAAAAAAAAAAAAAAAAAAAAAAACCCAGCACAAATATTTTTGGACATTAAATCCACTTCATTACTTGTGCCGTGTTAAAAAGCAAATTAATACTAATTAAAGAGAATGAAATATTTTAGCAAAGCATATCTCAACCTCATGGCAGAGATGGCTCAATTAGGTTAATTGAACACAGTTTCCCATAGGATATAGTGACTCAAAATGGACTCTAGTCGGTTAAATTCATGAAAACAGTTATCCCTGGAGTTTGATTTAATCCATTCATGACCCTTTCAACTTTTGACCTTTGAAGATTTTTCTTTTCAAAAATGTAATAAACTATATATTATGAAATGTTTGTGTATGTCTGCTCATAAAATGCTGGGTAATCTTTAAAAGTTGGCCGGATGTTGAGGCTTAATTGGAATCGTTGTAAAGGAGATTTGCAGAGCGTGATGTTGAGACATGCTGGAGCTTTGGTTATCTTACGTCTAGCAGCCAGGGGCATTCTTGCCTAAAACAGCTGCTTCCATTTCCTTAAATCTCAGAGAATGATATGAGATATGAGACATGAGAACAGACATCTCATTCACGTCAGTCTACCTTTTAATATGTCTCCTACATTAAAGTGAAACACATGCTTGAGTAATATCATGGATTATCTCTGCCTAACTGTTATGGTGCCTCTGCCACTCGTCTGTATCTCTGTGGGTGTCTTCAGTGAAGTTAGTGATCCATTGGGATCCGTGAGGGTGCATTGATGTCTATGGTGATTTGCCATGTTTGCTTGTGTTACTCGTGACCCGGCATTGATGAATAACTTATTATGGGCTTTTGGGGTGTATGTGTGTGTTCGTGCATGTTGTTCTCATAAGCTGGAATAGAATAAGAATTCGCACAGGCCCAGGGAGATCACTGCTAACATCCAGCCTCCACCGATGACGCTCTATTCACATCAAAAGCAAAGCTGATCTTCCTCCCTTCCGTCATCCCCCTGTGAGTTTGTTGTGGAGAAGCCCGGCTCTGCCAAGAGCTCCAGTGTTCAAACGCTCACCTCACACTACAAAGTGCTGGAGCTGGGTATAGACAGGCACAGAGGAAGCACTCTGGCCTTTGATTCATCCAAGGCTCTATTTTTAAAGGTTGCCCTGTTATTATGGCCATGCAGGAAATGCAGAGGTGGGGTAGGGAGGGGGGGCATCGATATCTGTGTGCGCTATATAGTGGTTGCCAAAAGTATTGACGCAAAAGTGAAATGTTGTGTTTTAATGTTATTCTCATTTTTTGTAGTAATGAGAATCAAGATAATAATAATAATTTGGTATTACCTTCAAAACCTGCTGGAGCATGTACAGAAGACAGTTTCTTGACGGCTTCTGACTTCTTCTCCATTGTGCAACAGTTTCCTGTTGGGTTTAGATCTGGAGACGACCCAGGCTATGGCTCCAGAAGCTGAATACCACTGTCACATAGCTAGTTTTTCAGTTAATTAACTTCAGCAAGAAATTGACACTAATCAGTGACATCACCTGTTTTGTGCCCATTGACATCTATAATACATGGCATATGTTGTTTTAGATATGACAATATTGTGATAGTTAAAGGAGCCTTGAAAGTAGGGTGAGTATGATGAGAATTGAGTCTCGGATGCTCTTGAGAGAAGAGAAGAGAGGAGAAGGATAAGACCTGGCTGGTCCATTTGGCAGTGGAGAGTGCTGCGTGATGGGTACTGATTGTCGGCAGGGTTTCCTTTGGGGAAAAATATTGCCCTTTCCTAAGTAGCCCTGTTTATGAACTAATAGAAGTCATCGTACATTAGAGAGAGATATCCTCTCCCCTTGTTCCATTAGCTGTGGATCGATAAAGAACAAAGCATTAGATGTACTCGATTGATCTGATTCCTTGTTGTTTTTACATCTATCAACAGCATGGACCGTATTGTTCACTTTCTATTTATAACTGTCCACTTTCATTTCCTTTCCTACAGGCAATGATTGTAACTATGTTATGTTTGTGTCAGACAATACTGACTTTGGACTATCCGTCTTCTCTGGGGTAACTCCCACACCTGCCTTAAGCTGGTGGAACTTTAACACACACAGGTCAAAATGCCATGGTATGTTGAAACAGCCTTGAAGAAAAGACTCCTCAAACATTCCCTTCCTCCACTAGACTGTGTCCATTGTCCCGTTCATCTCAGCGGGCAAACATTCCCTGGAGATCAGCATGTTCACGCAAGGGGAATAAAAGGTTTTACGGCCTAGAGCTGATGGCTGTTTGGTTAGCTGAATGAAGCCTTGAGCCGAAGGATCTACCGCCATCCTCTTAAGAGTCTTCCTCGGGTGGGGTCTCTCCTGAGATGTGGTTCGAGGCAATTGTCATTCCAAAATATTGTAGTCAGACTGTATTAGATAGCACTTTAGGAGGAGGGTTCTGATATACGAGTCAGCTCTTACAATATTAACCATATCTTTATTGCAGACGTTCAGCTGGGATAATTGCAACTGAGTCACGTGGTGATAAACGGATTAATTCTTTAGACTTTGTAAATCTTATTATCAGTAGCTTCATTTGTATTAAAAGTCCAGCAGTTTAATTTCGCTAGTGAACAGGCAATTCATGCACCTTGCTAGCTAGCTTTGTTGAACAGCTCAGTCTTTTCAACAAGAACTAATCCAATTTAAAATGCCTAATTGTATTTATAAATGAGTAGCTAGCATGCTTAGCAATTCTGTGCAAGGAATTAAAAACAATGATGTACAATGTTATTAAAGTCTACACGTCTAAAGAATTTCACCTTGTGTTTACAATGTAAATAAACTCTCAGACGTACTGTACACTAGCATGATTGAGATGCTAACTTCTCCCTGATCTAGCAGTCCTTAGCTAGCATCTTCTGAGGAGATAAAACCCTGATTTCCTGCCCACCTGATGAGAGCATCGCCATCTGTGCACTTGGGCTTGGGCCCAAGTTGTTGTGGCAAAACAGAGCTACATATGCGATTAGCCAAATCTTTACCAGTTTGTGGATTTGTTTTGGCTCAGCAGTCACCGTATGTGCCGAAGTCCACCAAAACACAGCTTCCTGCAGATTTCTCCATCAACATACTAGTGTACACATACACATAGGCATACAAGCTACATAACATCTACTGTATAGTATCGACATTGATAGAAGGTGTGTAATAGAAGACACGCCAAGTTAAGCAAGTCAGATATTAGGAGCTGAAGGGTGTATTTATGCGCAGTGATCACTTATACCACAGCGATTTGCTGACCGTCTCAGTTTAAAGTGGTGAAATCCATCAAACAAGTTAGTTCCTGTTATCCCTTTTAACAAAGCAGCTATAAATACCAACAGCACCTTTTGTTTCTTCAAGTTAACAAAGATAAAAATGTCAGCTTGTCAGGTTACCGAGAAACTGGAATGTCCTTTTTTTATGAAGACTTTCCCATAACTGTGCTGACTCTTCACTGACACTGGAGACTCCTTCCAAACATCGTACTTCTTTTTTCATCTTCCTTTTGACACTATCCCTTAGATCAGGCATCACATGGACCGACTGACAGTTCTGTCCATTCCCTGATGCTTTTCTGATAAATAAGAATAATGAATATACCAGTAATCGAATGTTTTTTTTCTTCAAGGTGGGTGCGACTATACTTTCACACTCATTTACACCCCAGCAGGATTCAAATGAAGATTCCCTAAAGATTAATTGTATTCCATACAAATACAAGAAAAATATACAAGGCCATCAAAGATCAAATTTACACGTTTTAACGTAGTTAATGAGTAAAAATTGACAATAAATATTATGTAAATGCTTTGAAAATTTTAAATAGCTTATTTTTGTAGACTTATAATCACTCTCTATATAGAGATCGGAATCCTAACACACACGTGAAATTCCGACCTCGGCTCAAAGAAAACTTTATTCCCTGAACGTTCTTGAATCTTAATTTAGTTCCCGTGCCATATACAAATCGTTGTGAATGAGGTGTTGTATAGAAATATCATATTGCATCAGATGCTTAATATAAACCTGCAGTTTGAGTTTCAGCCTGCACTACTGTACACCCAGAGCCATGCTGGTCTAGAAACTCTGAGAATTCATCAGCACTGTGGTTTAAAGCAGACCACTGTTTGTAATCTACTTCCTCGTCTGTCTTGCACTGTATTCGCATACAACACAAAACAGACTTGTCTCCTTACAACATGTTTCATGGGTTTCAATCTAGTTAATGATTAACTGCCAGGTTATTATCGAGCTCTCCATGGAGAAAGGTGACTTTCTTTTTCTCTTACTGTAATGCTGCACAAACTTCTTTCTCGTCCTGTAAAGCATTTCTGGAGTGAATTTAATATGGAATGGAAAAGAGTTAAAAGGTGAAACGGTAAAGTGTCTTTTAAAGAGAGTGTGTGAGGCTGGTTACATTTGGACGGTCCCCACTGACATGTGTTCTCATGCCTTAAACGCTTGAAGTCTTACTGTTTTGTGAAACAAGGTGTTTGCGACAGGAATGGGGATAGAGATGTCTAGGAGAGAGAAGGGGTTTCCCACTTCAGCAGCAGCAGCGGATCAGGTGGCAGATTGTATGTCCTCTCAAAGCCACACGTTCAGGCGATTCCCTCGGGGAGCAATGATCCTCGACCTGCCTCTCTCCTAGACCCCACAAAACCTGTGTGAGCTTGACTTTACGGTGGCAAAACTACTGTAGCAGTCTTGATTTTCCGGAGAAATGTAAACCATGACTTGTCTCTCATCACCCCCGCCCCCCCCCCACCTCTTTTATAGATACCTTTCCAGTGACTGATTAACAGACCAGAGACTGCAGTGTTTGAGCATGCATTCTTAATCGCCATCCCAGCCTGCTAGCTAAGGAGTTAAATTGTGGCTAAAGAACCCAGAGCGAGGGCCAGCGCCAATTCTCATTCTCTTCTTGATTGACACCTCATCTCGTAATCATATTCAAGCCTGCGGCGGATGATCTCGCGTTGACTCCCGGTATAATCTAGGCCAGTAGTTGTTTCTCTATTCTGCGGACCCTCTTGAATGACAAGCAGTGAAAAATGCTGAATTTTCCCTGTAGATGTGTTGATTCAGTATCCCGGCTCCAGGCTCTTCAGTGCGGCTCCATCTCATCGAAAACACCTTAGGTGAACCTGAATCCTGGGACGCACACTGAATTTTAGATGCCGAACCGATGGCAAACGAGGTGCATGTTATCAATAGTATGTTCCTGGTCGTATGCTGGCGGTGCTTCCGAAGAGTATTGGATGAATTTTTATTATTTGATGTACTAGCTTGTAGCCATGGAAGTAAACTGTGTACTGACCAGATGGAGATTTACTCTGTTATTAGTGGAAATGACCTTTATGCAATTAAATTACTTTCCCTTCTGAGAACTCTTGATTTGCTGTTCAGAAACCGGCAGTGTGTTTCTGGGAAATAGACTGGAAGTTCTGCAGAAAGCAAAATGAAATAAAGAGAAAATCTATGTTTCGAAGATTTACTGAAGTACCATAAAATGTGTGGTTTTTACCAACGTCTAATCGAGAATTAATTGGATAGATAGTGAGGTGAGGATTTAGATAAAATCTGCTGCGTATTTATGTAGAGGGTCCAGGGGTTACAAATCTTTTCTTATCTATGATAGACAGTGCCCTCATTGCCCATGGGACACTCCCTCAATTAACAGTTGGAGTGGCCATGTGTTCTGTATGTATGTGTGTGTGTGTGTGTGTGTGTGTGTGTGTGTGTGTGTGTGTGTGTGTGCATTGTGAGGCGTCTCTGTAGGGAGGATTCAACATACACACATGACACATGTTCAGTAAGAACAGATGCTCACAGTGAAGTAACGGAGAGTTTATTGTTGGCAGCATGTTTTTCCTCTCTCATGCCCTTCCTTCCCTGTTCTGGAGCTTTTGCATACTTGGGCGTAAGAGCAATGCTGCTTATTTAATACTCCTATCATACCAGCATCCTTTTTTTCATTCTTCCTATAAACCCCTTTCCTTGTTTTAGTTTCATTTTTGGTAATATCGCTTAGGACACACAGTTACTAACAACAGTAATAGTAACTTCCTAATATAAAGTTTTGACCTTTCGCAGATAACGTCTACCATAACGTGGACAGCAGAAGTACGATAAGTTAACCCACATTAGCCTATTATGTATTTTAGCATAAAGCGTAAAGCGTAACCTAGCTTCTGAGTATTACTAGCTGACTGTTTTCCTATGCAGTATGGTGTGGTGGACTTCGTAACATGTGAACATGGATGAAAACGGTAATAATGACATATTGAGACCAAAACCATTTGTTATACCAGGCTGTAAACATTTATTTCTGCTAAGCCGAGCATTTTAACATGGAGGTCTATAGGGATTGACTCGCTTTTGGAGCAAGCCCCTAGTGGTCACTCTACATGTTTTGCCGCTTCCGCGTTGGCTTCATTTTTCAGAACCGGAGGTTCCCTTTGTTCCACACACCAAGTAGTCCCCTGGATCAGCGGTTTTGGGTTTTGGGATTCAGCCTTGTGCATCTCACGTTAGCTACAAAGCATGAATCACAATACAGACAGTTCAACGCAATTCAGAACAACTAAGAAGACAAAATGTGACTTATGTGACTTGTGACTGGTTTTGAATTGAACTGATTACAATTGAAAATCTCCAAAATTTAACTGAATTGAATCAACAGTCTATGTCTGATTCACAACTCCATTGTTTACGTTTGCTGAATTGCCAGGAGACGTGATTCGGCATGTGAGAGGCCATTTTTTGGCCATGATTAGTTGGATGTTGGTTGTTTGTGCCATTTAAGTTACCTCCAGGAATAAACTGGTGATCCCTTTAACGCGTCCAAGTTGAACTTTCTTATTCGATTCGCTATTGGGATATGGAATATTTCTTTCACATACAGAATAAAATGTGTTAAAATGAATAACATAGCTATAATTGAAGTCTAAACTGTCAGGATGAAAGAAGTAGGCAGGCTGTGAGTCATTATCATGTACCGCTCACAAAGTCAGCCCTTTCTCTCTCTATCTCTCTCACACTGTTAACACAAAACAACATCTACTAGTGATCTACTTTGTACCATTATGCTCTCTCTAAAATCTCATGACGCCAGGACAACCTGTAATTGCGTCTCTTTTGTGAGCAAGGCGAGGCCGTTGTTATGAGTAGAGAACTTTACACCGAAGTGCTACGAATATATGAGTTCCCGCCTCTCCGTGTCTCCCTGTCCTGCACGCACACTTGTACATGTATGTCAGTGAGACGACAAGGCTACATTGTTAAGGAATTCCTCAGGAGACTGGAATGCAGGTATTAACGCAGTGCGATTAGACACAGAGTCAGGCAGTGTGGAAAAAAAAAAGGGAGCCAGAGCAGAAAATGAAGGAGTTCGGCATGGCAGAGGGAGGCGAAGAGAGAAGGGAGTGGCAGAGATAGATGTGGATGCAGGACAGGTGAGATCAGACAAGGCGTGTGGGTTGAAAAATTAGTTTTTATGAACAGGTCAGCCATTGTTGATTGTGTAGAGGTGTGTGAGTGTGAGTCGACTGGTCACTATAAAGCGTGCATGAGAAAGTGACCCAGGGTGCAACTAAAGGAGGGAGGAATTCGGATTTAAGTACTACAGTTAAAAATAGGACGTCTGGGAGGTCCTGAGGAAGAAGTGTACCATGTGATAACGTGATCATCGTGAGAGGAAAAGACAGAGAGAGAGAGAGAGGGCAAAAGAAATAATGAGCGCCCGAGCCGACCAAAACGACGGAGGGCTTCCGTATGGCGTCTCCATGACTCGTGGTCCTGTACTACATCCTTGCCAGTAGGAGCTTTGCTGCTTCTTTCAAATGCCAGGTGGCATCAAGGACCAATATGCCCTGGCGCCAGTACGTCTCTCACATCCACCCCCACCCCCCAACCCAGAGGGTGGTATGATCCCTGTCAAAGTCACCCCCCTTTTCCTAAAGCCTTGTTGGCACAACCTTAACTCAGGTGTAGCCAATCACTAAGCCTCATTTTCCCCCCCTCGCCCCACTTCCTCCTCGGCCCATCTGTTTCCTGTGTGCCCAACAGTTGGCTGGCTTGACGCTGGTCTGACTTTCTCTCCACGAAAAAAGACACCTAGTCTGAGATCTTCTCCTTCCACTTGATTTAGCTGTTCTACGTAGTGAATTGATGTTAACTTTAATTCAAAATGATTATCATCAATATAAGGATAAGAAAAGCAAAGCTGGTGGCAGCAGAGAGGTTCAGCTTGTAAACAGTTGGTCAGTTGGCACAGACAGAGAGGGAAGATGGCGGCATTGCCACGACCTGATGTGTGTCTCTGAGTGGCGTTTTTTTTTTTTTTTACTTGCTGCCTTTTAGGTTCTGCCATCGAAGCTGATTTTAGAATTTCTGCTGCATTCCTTGTGCTTATGCTCTCTCTCTCTCTCTCTCTCTCTATCTCTCTCACACTGTGTAAGAATGGCGGGATGAACACTTGTGCTCGAGGTCTGCGAGTGTGAGCGGAGAAGAGAGACAGCTGGACGCACTGCTGCTCAGGATCGGCTTACACACACTCAAAGGCTCATGTCTTGCTCTCCTCTTTCTTTCTTTTCTTTTCTTTTTTTCTTTTTCAAACTTTCTGAACTACAGCCGCGCATTGTATTGTGTGTTAATAATTATCACAATATTAAGGAAAACTCTTCAGATATTTGGCCGAATGATTGGTCACTTTTGTCCGTATCTTGTCTTCCTGATCTATCATTCTATCTCTCACCTGTTTGGTGTTCCCATATTTATGCACCCCTGCTCCATTACAGTTCATCCATTCTTCTATTCTTGTGGGGAATTCCCCTCAAAGAGAGTAAGCAAAACTAAATTCAATGCAATTCAATTCAATTTTATTCGTATAGCGCTTTTAACAATTGACATTGTCGCAAAGCAATCAAAAGAATTATTTAAGTTTATATGAGATGTGAACGTGTATGAATCAAAATGATAAGGCTGTCCCTGATGAGCAACCCCTAGGACGACGGCGACACACACACACAAAACACACACACTAAACACACGTGCGCGCATACACAGCGCAGACTGCTGGATTATCAGTGCCGAGTGTGCCAGAGCTCAAACACACAGACAATGAAACCATAGCTGCAGTCTGGAGATGAAATCTGCCCCAGGCAGCACACACACACACACACACACACACACACATACACACACACACACACACATATCCACACACCATGGTGTTAGATTTTAAAAATGAGAGCCCTCTAGTCCCCTTGGGGAGGCGCTCATTTGAGAAGAATGAGTTTATTCGCTCATGGACAAACCTGCAGACTGCAGATGAGTGCAGTGCCATGTCCTCACCCTCTCCCCCAAACTCCCTCCTCGCCCCCTCTCCCCCTCCCTTCCCCTCCCCTCCTGAAACTGACAGATGGCCTCTCTGCACTCCTTCCTCAGCTTCTCTTGTTCCCCTCGTACCTGTTTGGACATGGCCCGCCCCCCTCCTTACTCGCTCTGATCCCGTAACGTGCTCCTCCCGTGAAACACACTCGGCCGAGCTTTTCCTCCGGTGCACACTCAGGACGTCCCCCCAGCGTATTTGGCGATCCCTTAGAACTAACTGAGATCAATTAAATTTAAGAGTGGTTTTAAAGTTCATTGGTCTAATAATGGTTTCCTGCATTACCACAGCACCTTTCGACTTCCTCCGTCTCTACTTAAAGAAAGTGATGCGGCAGCGCCTCAGTGTCTTCAGTCTTTTCTCCGGGTCTCTCATCATTTTTTCCGTTTCATGCTAATCCCGTTTCCTGCGCCATCATATTCGCATCGCCAGCCGAGCCGAGTTTGTGCCGTAACTCAGATCATATACCTGAATCGTATTCTGCTTTTGCGTCTCTACAATACTTCTGCATCGTATTTATCAGTAGTCTGAGGCCCGTTCGATTCAAACCGGGACTTTTGATTGTGCAGAATGACATGACTCAGTTTTAAGTGTAAAAACTACCTTTATTTCTCTATATAATCCCCTGCTGCTTTAATGCACTTATCCCAGCATTTCACTAGTGCCTGGATACCATCCAAGTTTTCTCAGTACACTGGAGCCATGATCGGACTGCCTGCTTCACTTCTTTAAATGCTGGCCTCCCAGGAACTCCTGTAATGGCACAAATATGTGGAAATGGCTTGGACTGCACAGGGAGTGTGGCAGTAACTCCCAGCTGAGTTCCTGTTGTTTTAACTCTCACAATGGTGTTCTGTTATTCTGCACAATCAAAAGTCCCTGTTTGACTTGAACGCAGTAATGTATGCAGTATTGTTGTCTCTCGATTTGAGTGTGTGTGGTGATGAAAACAGAGATATACGTTAGTATCAGAGTGATGACGTGAAAGGAGGTGTGTGTGTGTGTGTGCGTGTGTGTGTGTGTGTGTGTGTGTGCCAGTCATACAGTGTTTATTATTCTTCTCAGATCATGCTTCGGATCTGAGAGCAGAACCGAGCTGCTTTCTTTTTGAGTGAGATTCTGCCTGAGTTCTGTAATGAATTATGGATCTGTGTACGTGTGTGTGTGTGTGTGTGTGTGTGTGTGATCTGTTTGCTGACAGTTCTTATCTAAGAGTTGAATATTTTTTCTGAACTTCTGGATCAGCTGCCTCATGTCTTATTAGAAGCAGCTCATCCGTGATTCTCCTTCTCTCTGTTTGTCCTCTGTCTTCGCAGGACGTCAACAGTAGCCCTCTCGACGTTGTTATTTTCCTTCTTATCTCTCTTTCACTTCTTACTTTTCTCACTTGCTTACACTCTGAGGCTCTGACTCATGACCCTTCTCTCCTCCTCCCTCTCTCTCTCCCGCCTCTCTCCTCTTATTGCTCACGGTTCTGTCCAGGACTCAACAGCTGGAGCCAGGTGCCGGGACAGCTGCAGTGCTCCTACAGCTCTACTCACGTCACTACTTTTAACATTTAGTGATTAAACTGAATATCATCAGACTTTCTGTCTTCATCATTTCATCCCCATCTGCTCTCTGTTCTCTCATTCCCTTTCCCTCAGTGGTTCCCCTCAACTCTGTTTCTCTCTCTTTCAGCCCTTAGTTCTTTAATTTAATAGAAGAGTTTCAGACTCGCACTCTTTCTCTCTCAGCAACTCTTTCTCCTTTTCTCTCCATCTGTATCTGTCTGTCTGTCTTTCTCTCATTCTGTTTCTCTTTGTCACTTTCCCAACATCTGTATCTGTCTGTCTTTGTCTCTTTCTGTTTCTCTCTGTTACTCTCTCAACATCTGTATCTGTCTGTCTTTGTCTCTTTGTGTTTCTCTCTGTTACTCTCTCAACATCTGTATTTTTCCTGTCTTTGTCTCATTCTGTTTCTCTTTGTCACTTTCCCAACATCTGTATCTGTTTGTCTTTGTCTCTTTCTGTTTCTCTCTGTTACTCTCTCAACATCTGTATCTGTCTGTCTTTGTCTCTTTCTGTTTCT
>JAQMYG010000033.1:7376526-7387034 GCA_030014215.1 Clariallabes teugelsi
GCAATGTCTCCACTGCGCGCTCAACAGCTCGATTCTGCGCGTGCAGTTTATCCCCTGCTCACTCAACGTGTTCTCCGAGCACGCGCGACTTCTCGATTCTGTGCGCGCTCAATAATAATAATAATAACAACAGAAAAAAAAAACACTTGCCATAGTTTTGTATATGTCTGTCTTTCCCTCTGCTTCTCTCTATCACACTCCCCACATCTGCATGTCTGTCTTTCTGTCTCTGTTTCTATCTGTTCACCTTGTCTGTCTCATTCTCTGTCACACTCTTAATAGCTGTATCTTTGTCTGTCTGTCTGTCTCCTCTCTTTTTGTCTACCTCTGTCTGTCTCTCACTCTCTACTTCTTTATCACTCTCTCAGTATCTATGGTTAGTCTGTCTTTTTGTCTCTCTGACTGACTCCCACCCTGCCTCGATATCTGTAACTGTCTGTCTTTTTGTCTATGTCAGTGTCTTTCTGTCTTCATCTCTCCTTCGATATAATTTTGTCTCTGCCTGTCTCGCATCTATAGACAGAGGCAGCTCTGGGTTTTTATTTTTTATTTTTATGATATTAGAAATAATTACCCGAGGTGATACTGCTTCGTCACTCTTTTCTCATTCGTCTTTTTCAGTCAGCCTCCCTCTCTTTGATCAGGTCATGCGGGTGATTCTCTTTGTCTTTTTCATTCGGAGCTCAATTCTTTGTGATCTTATCTTATCATTAAATTTTTCTCATAGTTGCTCGAACATTCACAGCATTTCTGTCTGAGTGTCTGGTGTCTCCACCTGACTCAGTGTGGGCTTTGTGTCACTTCCTTTATCTGTCTGCAGGTGTGTGTGTGTGTGTGTGTCACTGTTTGTTTCTAGTACATGAGATGAATAATTGTCTTGTTCAATTGGTAAGATCCTCTCGACCTTGGCGTGGCATTAAATCTGGAGGCTGATGCTGAGGGTTAGCTTGCTCTTAGTTTTCTGTCCGTCTGCTGAGTGGCGTCATGAATGAGAAAGATTTAAAGCCTTGCGTAAATACTGAGAGTGTGTGTGACGTTGAAGTTGTTGTATGTCAGTTATGGAAGTCATGCTATGTATGAAGCTTGAGATAACCTCTGATAGTTGAAAAGCATGCCTGCAGGTTATACACACACGCGACGCGCGTAAGGGCCGCGCCAGCAAGAGGGAAGTGTGTGTAGAAAGGTAGATTTGTTCTGAGAATGTTTGTATATGTTTGTATATGAAACATTGCAAAGCAGGAAATGTGTAAAGTTCACTCAGTGTGTGTGTGTGTGCACGTGTTTTTGTGTGAGTGTATATACATAATGGCAAATAGAGATGGCTTTGTTGACGGAGGGACATTTTTCAGACATTAATGGCACAGTTGGATGTTGAACGTGATGTAATGCAGTTTAATCTTCATATTTTAATTAGACTTTTAAGGAGACATGTCCCAGTGTCTCATACTGAGTTGTGTGTGTGTGTGTTCCAAGAATAATTATGATGTCCTTTTTTAGTTCTACCAGGACTCTCCTTACTCGCTCCACATTACAATGCTTATATAGATATACGTACAGTATAAGGGCCGTTCAAGTCAAACCGGGATTTTATGAAAAACTTGAATGATACAAACAATTTAAAGAAGACGTACCTCAGTGAATGACGCATCTGTCTGGAGGAACTGTAGACATAATTATTAACAAACACCACTTGCACGTTACAGGATCTCGACTGGAAATTATTGCCACAGTCCTGACTTCCCACCACGATGATGGAGTTCCTGGGAGGCTAGCGTTTCAGACATCATAGCTCCGGCGTACTGAGAAAACTTTCAGCCTTGATGGTATCTAAACACTAGTGAACCACTGGGATAAGTGCATTACTGTAGCAGGGGATTATATATAGAAATAAAGATCTTACATAACTGTGTTCTGAACAATCAAAAGTCCCAGTTTGACTTGAACTAACCATTTGTGAGTGTGTGAGAGAGAGAGAGAGAGAGAGACATTTATGTATTGTTCATCACACCACTAATAATAGTCATGCCGTGCCCACATGGCACTAACTATATTGTCTCGGCTTAAAGGATTAAGAACGAAGTAAAAAAAGATCGCAAAAAGATGGAAAACAAAAAACACATGCTTAATCCTAATAGACATAAAACGAATCTAAATATGTTCCAGATTACATAAATCTTAAATGGATAAAATTTTAATTAATCATGAATAAACTGAAATAAAATGCTCAGTGATCATAATAATAATAATAATAATAATAATAATAATAGTAATGAAATAATGAAAATAATGAAAATAATGAAAGACAATCCTTTAAAATAAATTCAGACCGAATAAAAGTGAAATGATCTGTAATCTGTAATCCAACTACTAAATCTTCAACTCAACAAATAATTAATCAGTACAATAAACGCTGATTAAACAGAACAGGAAAAGATTCTAAATTTATTATAGCAAACCGGTAACAAAAGCTCGTAGCCTCCAGGTTAGCATTGTGCAAACTGTGGTCATAAATCAGTAATCTGTTTTCTTAAGACATTCAGCTCGTTCTCATAAACCCCCATGGTCTTTATTCGTGTTGAGACCTGCTTAACCATGTTTTGGTGCATTCCAGAAGAAGCTCTCAGTGTGTGTACGGGAATCATATCATCAACCCCATCTTTCTGCCCACCGCCTCTTCCCTTGACTGCATACCTAAACGCATTCATTCTCCATATTAATACAGTTTCTCATCTGCTCCAAATTCGGTCTTTTATAGAATCTTCCCTATTTGGTATTATTGAAGCTCGTGAATCTCTTGGAGATTTGAACCACAGTGTGTGAAAGCATGAAGTGTTTAACTCTCACACAGGACCAACTTTCTCAACGTGCCCTTGTTGCCCACAGGCGTTTTTTTAATTTTTTTTTTTTTTTTATCATCATAGGACCCAAGGCCCATACATCAAATCGGTCTTGTCTCTGATCTGACCCCTCCTGAGACCTTTCTACTCAGACCTCTCCCACTTTGCTCTTTGTCTCCCCTCTGATTTACCCTCCAACCATCATTCCATCCTCCTTATTGTCAGCGCAATAATGACAAATTCCCTCAGGCGGTCATTTTGGGACCCTGTTACTCTTTAAATTTAGAGTTATTCCTTACTGAAACTGAGCTCTGTATGTATGTATGTGTGTGTGTTGACAGAGCAAGAGATGGCAGGTGGGTTGTAATAAAAACGACTAGGTTGGAATGTTCCACCCCGGACGAGCTCAGAGCGTAAAGTGCATGCGAGCATTAGTACTGGCATGCCAACCTTGGAATTGTATCGCACATGGACGGGAAAAGGTTTACAAAGTTCTTGTCCATCTTAAGTTCAGCCTTTATTTGCCACATATACATTATTTTTGCTAGTAGGTTGGGGTCAGAGATTATACAGGACCCCTGGAGCAGAAATTGTTAAGGGCCTTGCATTCATTCGTAGCAACCCACTAGCGACAGCCTGGCGGAGCTGGGGCTCGAACCGCCAATTGACCTTCCAGTCAGTAATTGAGAGCCTTAACATACTGATCCTCCAATAAAGGTCTTGAAGAGAGATTAAGTTTTAATCTGTGCTTGAGTGATCTGTTCATGTACTCAGTTTTCTAGCTCCAGATAAACTATTGGGTATTTTTTATATACAGCAGGAGTCACAGTTTTTTGTTTTTTTTTCTGGCGGTGACGCTTCTACTTCCACGCGGGTAATTAGCTGGGAGAAAGCAGGGAATAAGAGAATGTTCCAGTGGATTAGAACCTAATCCTGAGCTCCCCTGGGTGTAGCATATATTGAAGAATTTCAGCAGAAAAAAAAAAAAAAAGACCCCTTCCCGGCATTCCAGCTCATATTTGTCTGGCTCCTGGTCTATCTGCATCAGCGCATTATCATCCTGTCTGTCTTCAGCTGTCAGCACGCGCCTCAGTGATGTGTGCGCAACTCACTGGCATGCACATATAAGCACGTATGTGTTTGTGTGTGTGTGTGGTATTCAGTTGGTCTGAACTCATACATGCGTCAGTGCGTCCTGGACACTTGCACCGGAGGTGGTGTTGGTATGAAGTGGCAGGAAAAAAAACAAAAAGTGGAATCCTACGCAGCAACGTTATCTCAGTGGAGTCGTCGTCTATATAACGCTCTGAGATCGGAGCTGAGATAAACCGATTCAACAGATTCCACATGAGCTGCTTGCGTACTATGTGCTATATTTATGTTTTTCTTTTGATGATGCAAATCTAAAGTTCATTTCGTTTGACTTGTCGAGGCTTTGCTACATTCTTAAACGAAACGAAACAAAGCAAAAATAACATGGAAACACTGCAGGTCTCATTGGAAGATATGGGTTAGGATTGAAAACATATCAGGCAGGTTATTGCATCAGGACTCGTGTTGCTAATGGCCGAGGTGAAAACTGTAGGCGTATTTCTGTCACATTTTCAGTCTAGATCAAACAACCGGTTATTCAATATTAATAATTAAAAAAAAACGTTAAAGCTGATGTTATGCGCTGACGATCAGTGGTTTACCAGCTGCAATTGAATTTATTGGTATAATACACAAGTTACGCACTTGACACTTGGAAACTTGTCCCAGTTTATACTTTTCTTCCTCAAGGGGCGTCCAAGCCAAACCGGGACTTGTGATATAATATATCATGAATGAAGGCGTAAAAACTGATTGGAACGTCTGATCCTTGAAAATCGGCGATAATTTGTCACCAACTTGTCGAAGAGACGCATCTGTCTGTGGGAACTGTACACATAATCATTCTCAAACACATGCACATTACAGGAACTCGGCTGGGAGTTATTGGCACATCCCTCATACAGTCCTGACCTCACTTCAAGCCATTTCTATACGTTAGAGGAGTTCCTGGTAGGCCAGCGTTTGAGATGTGAAGCAGGCCGTCTGATCACGGCTCCGGTGCAACGAGCATCATTTCTACCTTAATGTTATCCAAGCACTAGTCCAAGATTATATAGAGAAATACAGCACACAGTTTTTAGATTTGTTCTGTTTTTCTGCACAATCAAAAGACTAGAATGCATTTTGTAAAACTCTGGTATACCATAAGTTAGTTAGCTGATTAGATAGTGTACTGTATGCTAACTTAAATGACTTTCTCTAAACACAAGCAAATGCTATATTAAACACTGTAGACATCTTAGAAAACGCTAACATAAATGATCTCACCTAGCAAACACTAATGATAAACTATCTGAGAGGAGCTAGCAAAACGCTGACTAGCTAACTTCATTATTGTTTCAGCTAGAACAACCTGGACAGCTCAAAGTGAGACAAGGGGAAAATGACAGAAATCAAGCTACAAAAAACAGTCTACCTGAGTAGAGAGAGAGAGAGAGAGAGAGATAAGGAGGAAGCATTAAAGAGAAAGTTTGTGGTTGAAGCAGGGTTTATGTGGATTAGCTCTCTGCGGGCGGTATTGATCTTAGCCCTTTCCTCAGACTTGTTTACACGTTGCTTGCCTTCGGTCTGCAGCGCGCGTGTGTGTGTGTTGGTGTGTGTGGACCGGTGTTAACTGCCTATTTTCCAAAGTTCATCCAGGCATTTGAAGTTAATCCTCTCTAATAAGGGAAAAATGAACGGGAGGATGAATGGAAGACAAGAGGGCAAAAGGAGAGACAGAGAGAGAGACGATGGATGGATTATAGAGGAGACAGTTTAGCTGTACAGACACGGCTCACCGCTGTGTTTTGGCTTGATTTACGCCGATAACCAGTACAGACTCTTTAGGTGCTGGTTGTAATTTCCCGTTTTTTAATACTTTCTGCCGTCATAACCGTAAACATCCACGATAGGGAGAGATGTAGAGAAAGCACAAGAAAAGAGATGATGAAGAGAAAATGAAAAAGCCTTCCTTTTGTGTCACTTATTCTAATCACAATCAGCACATTTGAAAGGATAAGCTGCAAATGCATCCTGAGAAGAAGAAAAAAAAAAGCAGCGAGGCAGCGAGGGTATCACAGAAAGCAGGAAGAGGAATGAATATGCACTGATTTAAGGAGGGGAGATGGGGCAAAACGAGCCAGATCAATAAAATGGGGTAAAAAGCGAGGCAGAGAGAGGGAGGTGTGAAGGGGTAGCAGGTGCACGGCGAAGTCTTAGCAGCGGCGCACTTTCTACCACCTCCCCTCCCTCTCCTTATCACCCTTCCTTGCGCCCGATTTTCCCCAAACCCTTCAATTCTATCCGCGTTTTGTTTGGCACTCTGAAACAGCTTTACCTGATGTTCGAAGGAGATTTGCACACACCACTGCGTCTCCCTCTATCTCCGCGTTACACACACAAACCCGCCCACCCGCTGCGATCGCATTGCCCTCGTGGGGCCCATGCAACATTTAATTGGCTCCTGCTATTAAGTATCACTGGTGAAAAAAGCGCTTCAATAAGTGAAGCTTGCCGTTATGAGATTAGCGGCTGGCAATATAGTAAAATTAAAAGCAAACCCTATTAGCATCACATAAACAGCACGGCTGGTTCTGTGGTTGATTTAGTAGCTTGCACTGTGCGGGAGATCCTGTCTCCCGTGTGTTGATTGTCAGGAAGGAAAAACTCTGAGCTACACTGTAATACATTTGCAGTTCTGGGGATTTTACAATTCTCTCTCTCACACTCTCTCTCTCGCGCTCTCTCTCCATCTCTGTCTCGCCTGCCAAGCTCCAGCCTCATTAGTGCAAAAGGGATTCCTACCTAAATGGACCTGGACCTCTGCCAGCCAGAGGCGAGAGAGAGAGAGAGAAAGAGAGAGAGAGAGACGGGAAATGAGGAAAGAAACATATTCTAAAACGAACAGACCTAGTTTGAGTAAAATCCGTAGAATGCATTTCGTGAAAAAAACAAATCAGCAGAAAAAGTTACGCTCTTAAAAAATTGCCATAGACTTTACTTGTGTCTTAAAAAAGGCGAAAAAAATGTTGTAATGTGCCATTAAAGCATTTTATTCAAAAATATGCATTCTCGCTCAGTCATTTTCTATAGTGCATTATTACTGTATGTAGAGGGACATGGTAAACCTGGAGCCTATCAATGGAGACTCAGGTAAAAATCCATCATCGGGCACACACTCACATGTTTTGGCCGATTTGGATGTGGGCAATGGGAAGTTTTCCTTTGTAGAAAACCCACAAAGTACAGGGAAATCACGCAACACAGACCCAAATTCGGGAATTGAACCCTCAACCCTGAGGTGTAAGGCCACAGTGCTAGCCACTAGACCACCGTGCAGCCTCTAAAATATATTTTGCGGGGTCCATTCAGCATATCGGGCGACAGATACAGTACTCCCCACCCTGTTAATATAACCGTCATTTCTATGGCAGTTAGCTAAGGTGTGGTGTAGTGGTTAGCACTGTCGCCTTGCACCTCAAGGATCCAGGTTTGTTTCCCGGCCAGGCTCGATTTCCGTCTCTGTGTGCATGGAGTTTGCATGTTCTCCCCGTGATTGGTGGGTTTCCTCCAGGTACTCCGGTTTCCTCCCACAGTCCAAAGATATGCAGGTTAGGCTAATTAGCGTTCCCAAATTTCCCATTATGTGTGTGTGTGTATGTGTGTGTACCCTGTCCAGGGTGTACCCTGCCTCATGCCCTAAGTCTCCTGGGATAGGCTCCAGGTCCGCTCGACCCTGAATACAGGATAATGCAGTATAGAAGATGAGTGAGTGAGAGAGTAGTTAAGGTGTCGGGTTGCCAGATAGACGCTTGTCATTCACACACTACGGGCATTTTGGGAATCCCAGTTAGCCTAATCTGCATGTCTTTGGACTGTGGGAGGAAACCGGAGTACCCAGAGGAAACCCACCAAGCACGGTGAGAAATACCTTAAAGACAACAGAGAAGTCAGAGTGCAATGGAGTCATACACAGCTGCAAACTCAGAGTATTCTCCTTTGTGAATAAAAGAAACGAGGAAATCTTGCCCTTGTCCATAAATTGTGACCTTTATGTAATCTTATACCTGCTTTGATGTCTGTGCGTGATGTTACGAGCTAATGTTGTCTTTACAGAATTGCCCCAGACTGTCTATAGTCTTGGCTTAAGGTAATGAAAGATACAGAGCGTAAGATTCAACCAAATACATAACATCTGTACTCTAAAAGAGTGTACATGTTTGGTCTGTTTTGAAACAATGGCACCATTTACGTTCACAGAAGGGTCGCTGATCTTCAGTGCCTCAGTTCGAGGGTGCTTGATGTTAGAAGTGTCCTCCTGTTTTCGCTCTCGTGTTTGTGTGTGTGTGTGTGTGTCCACTTAGACACCGGACTTGTTCTGCCAACAAAGCCATGTGTATGGGAATATGAGGAAATGACACAAAAGCAAACAGTGTTAAAGGGGCCTAGTGTTAAGACCGGTGCATTATACTGTATCGAGATGGATCTGTTGGAAGGTGTTGGTGTGTGTGCGTAAAATCATCAGAGCGTGGTTAAAATGATGACGTATGAATATAAGGACTGGTGTGATGGAGTATAATGGAGAACTTGGTAAGGGTTTGCCATGCTTTTAGTCGTGTTGTGTTCCTATTTCCCATCGCGCATATCGACTGAAGCAGTGTTGGTTTTGTCCCAGTTCAGCCTCCTGTTAGCTGCTTCTGCTTATCTGCAACACAAACACAAAGCACAAATGTTATCCGTCCAAATATTTCGAAATGTTCTGAACCGATCACCCACGTACTGACAGCGAACGGTCAAACCCACAGGGGGTATATAGGAAGACAAGTGGACAGTGATATGAATGCAGATTAGGATGATGAGGATGAGGAGATAGGGGAAGGGAGGGGACATAGGGGGAGAGAGAGAGAGAGAGAGCGAGAGAGGACACTCATGCCCTAACCCTTTTAGTGAGATTAGTTTGCAGCATAATGCCTCACACGGTCCTGTTATTCATCTTCTGACTCAGCTCTCACTCTCTCTATCTGTGCCCTGTCGCAGAAATGAGTTTCCTGCATGTTGGCAGACCCTCTCCCGTATTCTGTAGCAGTACACACTGACAGTGTCATCTTCTGCAGCGCCGTAGCAACTGTCACTGCTTCAGAGCTTCTCCAGCTACAGTTATTCTCCCTTCCCTCATCATCATCATCATCCTCTATTTCTCTCTCTCTCTCTCTCTCATATTTAATGCAGTCCATTTTTCATCTCATTATTGGCTCCCGCACCATCATCTGCACCCTTCCCCTGCTGACTGCTTCACTAAACAAATTTCTATTATAGATAATGATATAAATTGTTGAAATAAATGGATGAAAAGATATTGTGGAATATTCCCAGTGTATATTCATCCTTGAACGTATCTCTACTGTACCTGTCACACTTTCTCACACATTGCACGCTAATGGGTGTCTTCGTCACACTTCTCTGCTTCGCACTTATCTCCATCTTCCTCTTTTTTTTTCTCAATCTTACTATTCCTTTTTTTTACCCCATCCCAATGAATTACTACCCTCACCTTCCTCTCCAACACCATTTTTAGGAGGTTCACTGCTTCTTAGGGAGCGAGGGACTACAAGAGAAGGATTGGGGGGAAAAAAGGCACATGGAGTAATTGGAGTGCCTGAGGGTAGATGGGTACTGGTGTGGAGGGACAGTCCATCCCTAAACATGAAATATTAACTGGCTTTTTCATCTCAGTCTCTTGCCTGATGCTCCCTAATGAGATTCCTGGCTTTCAGGTGTCTGGACAGGTGGGCTGCTTTTGCTGCATATTGAATCTCACATGATTTACAGTGGCAGATTTATGTCTTCAGCCTTGCTGATATAAAAGTAAATCTCTAAACTCAGGATTGTTTTGAACCTCCCTTAAAATTTTGGCTTTTAATTATTTATATTAAAGGTCCCATATTTTACTATTTCTTTAACAAGTTAACTCAGGTCTCACAACTCGAAAAAAAAAGTGTGCCTGTTAATGCTTTAGCTTAAATACTACACAAATAATTTTTTTTTCATAACTCACACTCCCTCTGTTTCACTTCTCTACCGATTGCTCCATTTCAGTGTCTATGTAAATGAAGAAGTGCCAAACGCCGCCCCACCAGCACAGCACAGCAGAGCAGAACTGGGTGGATCTTAGCAACTAACTAGAGGAGGGTATCTTCCTATATGAGGTCATATTGGGGGGTGAACATAATTGGCTTGTTTAAGCCCCAGCCAATATAAAACTGAAAAAAAGGCCAAAAAGCAAGGAATGATTTTCTGAGACCCATTGGAGACCCATCTGAGTGTCTAAAAATGACTTAAATGTAGATATGGTATAATAGGTGCCCTTTAACGCAAGACTCTCATTTTAATCATGCCAATTAGATTTCTGATTTATTTTGGACAAAATTACATCTTTGAAGGTTTTAGGATTTTTTTTTTTAGATTTTTTAATTGGTGTCCAGTATCAGGTTTCAAAAAGATGTGAAATATTTCCTGTCTCTATTCATTCATTCATTCATTTTCTGTACCGCTTTATCCTGTATTTCGGGTCGCGGGGACCTGGAGCCTATCCCAGGA
>JAQMYG010000033.1:7395607-7412072 GCA_030014215.1 Clariallabes teugelsi
TCTATATTAGGCCTGAAAAATGATTTTAATGATTAAGATGAAAAAAGGATGACATGCCCATTGAAGGTGATTTTCTTTTTTCTGTTTTAAGGCCAGGGGAAAAAGGAATAGGGAACAATGAGGAATAAAAAAAAAATGAAAGAGAGGTTGAGAGTTGACGAGGAGAGGCAGCTGCTTCGTCTCATAATGAGGCTCTGGTCTCCTGCTGGGGTGTGTAAGTGTGTCAGCGATGTAAAGAAAACACACTCCATCATGCACCTGGGGCTGAACTTGAACAGTGTCGGTGCCTTCAGTGTACCTTTGCTCTTCAAGCTAACAACATGTGCAGGGTGTTTAGTCTGAGATCCGGTGATATAGTGATCATGACAATACGGCATGTCTGGTTTATACTGTTTAGGAACATTGAGTGCGTGTAAGTGATTGTGTACAGTATGTGTAAGTGTGTATGTGTGTGTGTGTGTGTACGTCCATCCACAAGTCCATCACGCTCGCTCAGTGTGAGTGTCTGTCGGTGTCTCTGTCCCGCGCAGTCGGAACGTCTCGTACCCATCTGTCCCTCCCTCCTCTCCTCTTGCACTCTCCCCTGCCTTTTTCAAATCCGATTACCGTCCGCCTTTTTGATGAATGGACCCCCTATCGTGGGCGCACACACGCTCGTACACACACCTCCTAGCCTCTGCTGGGGGTCAGGATGAAGGGGAGGGCACTAATTACCAGCTAATTGCCCCAGTAGCTGTGGCCAGCTGCTCCCCGGGGTAGACACTGACAGCAGGAGCCTCTCTGATCACGTAAGGACAGAGTCCAGTCCTAAGAGAGACACAAACAGCATGGCACATAAAAAGCCGAAGGATTTATGATCGCGCACAAGCGCAACAGACGTCTCCATCTGCCTCGAGCCTCGAATAAAAGAAAAAGTGCTTCAATAATAAGAATACTATTAATATTTTAAGTAGTGTTTAAATCCTTAAAATGCAACAAATGTTGAGATATTGTTTTTTTTTAATAGAATTATAGATAAAGACATGTCTTATGTGGTTTCTGAAATTTCTTTCAGCTGAATCTGTATGCTAATGCACCTTGTAGAAATAATACTTTAAGTGGTGTTGTGTTGGAGCATCTTCTAGAACTACTGTACATAACTGCAGAATATCCGTAATTTATATACTGAATATTCAAAACAAAAATCGATGAGTTATATTTTTATATTAAACTTAACAATAGACCTTGTAACAAAGCAAGCACATTTGCAGCTCCGTGGTGGGCTTCTCATCTGCCGCATTTGACTCCCAGCCAATGTGTCACACCCAGACACTGAGGTTGCAGGGTTGTTAGGGGTCTAAGAGTCGATAAGAACTGGACGAACCCTCCGTGACGTCACCCATACTGTAGGTTTTCTGAAGAGCGGTTATAAAGCTCAACCGTTGGAGCTCTGGTCTTCGCCATGTAGGCCATAAACCATCCATAATTGGGCAAATGGGCGAAACCATTAGAGCCTGGCTGTTGATTGGATCTACTTACCTGAGTTACCACAAGCTAGGTGTTACGGGCGTTTATCATCATGTAGCATAAAGCAGCATCATTGTCAACTTGTCATACTGTCATACTGTCAGAGGCATTTCTCTCATGTGCATGCGTCAGGCAGAATTGAGGGCTGACGAAACATTGGAGCAGCGTATGGAGTGGGAGCAAGTTGACTCCATTCGCAGGTAATGGAAGTGTGTTAGGATCTTCAGATGGGCGGAGCCAAGGGTAACCTCCAGTTATGCATAATTTTGTGGCTTAATGAACTAATAAACTAGCTATAAAGACCAAAACTTTTTTTTGACCATTTTGACTTGGAGGTCAGTGGGAGATTGACTCACTTTTGTATCCAGCTAGTGGTCAGTTGAGGAACTGCACTTTTTGGCACTTTCATGTTGGACTAATTTTCCAGAACTAGAGGTTGCGCCTTGGTAAGCCCTGGTGCCAGTCCCAGGCCTGGACACAAATGGGAGGGTTGTGTCAGGAACGGCATTCTGGGATGAAACCTAAGAACAACAACGACATTAGAACAAAGCAGCTTAATGGAAATCCCGATCTTTGTGGAATTTCTTGATTTTTCCGTTCCTTTTACTTAAAATCTATTTTTGTTTCCTATTTTTGTGTGTATATTCCATACCGAAGTGTTCTGATCTGATATGTTATATATTCCATCCGTCCTTTTATTATCTATGTGTAAGAAGAATTATTGCTCGTTGTGTCCATCGCACTTCTATACCCTTTTACCAGCTGGGCCCCGAACAACCAGGAGAGACGGGACAAACAGACACACACACGTACGCGTGATGTCTAAAGATCTCTGTTTATTATCAGCAAAGAGAGCATTTGTAAGCATTTGGCCAGATGCCCGATGTCACTTACATCCTGTACATCAAAAGTAGCAGTCATTAACATGTAAGTCATAGAGAGACCTGGAGACGAACAGACGATAGGAAAAACATTTGCATTTTCCGGTTAAACAAATCCCAGCAGACACGAGCTGTTTGGATATACAGTATATATATATATACTCGTCTGGATAGAGGCTATAGGAAGTGTTACCACATAAGGAGTCAGTAAGCACAATGAGATGGTTCTCATCATATATACACTTACACTATGCCCCTTGTCCTGTGTAGGTTGTCTTAAGCCAGTTTGCATCCTGGACAGCATGCCAGCCCATTCCAGGGCCCAAGCACACACACTCACACACCTAATCATATACTACAGCAATAGAGACAGGGCCAAAACAGAAGTATTGTGAAGACCCGGCCTCCAGATACTGTATATCCTTCCACCGTTCACCACCCGAGATGGCTTGATGGTGATCTTTCTCAATGTCACTGCTGTGTTAACTGCTCTATTCATCACACACTGGACCTGTTGCGGTTCTTCTACACCTGCAAAGTGCGCCAATGTGTATTTCATGACATGCACCTAATAAATGATATGTGGAGTATTTCCTGTGCTGTGTGTAGGGCTGAGGAAATCCGAGATCCTCCCAGGGGCAGGAAAACTCGTTTGATCCCTCGACACGTATGTGCCGAGGTCTGAGTGCGTGACCCCGGTGAAATGTCACACTCCTGCTCTGACAGGGAAAGGTCATCTCCTACCACTGTGTGTATTTCAAAGCACCGTCGGTTATAAAGGAAGAGATTTTCATTTTTTTGTATATGCCTCTTTCTATTTTCGGAAATGAAATACAGTCGATCGATTTGTGCAATTCTGGATAAACAACATTTTTCCTGAGGTCACTAAGATAAAGAAATTAGTCTGGCATTATCAGGGCTATTGGATCTAATCTTGCAGCTAATCTTATAAAACGATGCGATCATGTATGTAATATGATCCTTTTTTTTTTTATTAGTTAAATTTTTTATTGCATTTTGTTTGTTTTTTTAGTCTCCCTGAGACAACATGAGAAAGCTATGGTGGATAAGAAGGCAAAATGAAACCTGTACTCTTCTTGATGATGCTGGATAATGAGATTAGGAATCGTTACAGTCATACAGTATACAGATGTAGATGAATAAAGTCAAACAGTAATGTGATGTTGGCCTGGGATCAGCACAGGACAAGTGAAGATGATCCACTGAGGAAAGGGTGAAGCGTTTTTGTTCTCTTCTGCAATGCTTTTAGCACCTTTTTAAACCAGCCTTGTAAGCACACTCTTGACTCTCGGCGGGTTTTAATCATTGCGCAATGCTTACGGAATATACTGTAAGTCTCCATTTTGTCAGTCGTTACAAAAGCATGTTGTTGTGTGTGCATCTAAAATAAAAAAACATGGACTTGCATCCTCAGGGATCTTAGCAAGGTCATGGTGCAGGTGCATGTATCTATAACTCACAAGATAAGACACAATGTCTCTTTGACGGTTGTGTTAATATTGTGTAAAAGCATTGATGTTCTCCGTGCCTCCCTCAAAGCACGAGGTTATCAGAAGACCAGAAGGTTCGCTCTGTTTCTCGCTCGCAACAGCTGCTCACAGGCAGTAACCAGACAATGGGGTTAGTGTGTGTGTGTGTGTGTGTGTGTGTGTGTGTGTGTGTGTGTGTGTGTGTGAGTGTGTAATATCTCTCTGCTTGTATTCAGTGACAAAGTGCGCACCCGGTGTGTCAGATCCACTTGCTACAGCCTATATTCTATTTAATGCGAAATGTATGCTTATATTCAGAGGTGAAGGTGTTCTATACTGAGTCACAGGTTACGTCTGAATAGAAATGTATAACATGACAGCGAAACCTTTATCTCATTCAACCCATTATGGTATCAAACATGCCGAGTCGCACCGCTTAATAAAAGCATCGGCACCGTTTAATACGCCGGTTAAAGCTGTAAAATAATAATGATCTGCAATTTTACTAAGAAGTCTTTCTCTGTCTTTGTCTCTGTCTACAGTGTGTCTGGCTTCACTGACAGTGCAGGTGAAACCTACGGTGGATGTGATTTTAGGTGAGACCGCCCGGATGCCCTGCTCTTCGACCGAGAACAAGGGCGTGGTCCAGTGGTTCATTGTAAGTCCATTCAGTCATTACCAGTACCAGTTCTTCATCCATTCTTTAAAATAAATCAAATAAACTCAGTTTATCACATCATGTGTGTTTTAGAGAGTAATGCAGGTCTGTAATGTTTTTATTTTGTTTTATAACTAGTTTTATTCAGACACGTCAACTACAAAAATAATGCAGCCATCTTGAATCCTGTGATATATTCTCTCCTCTGCTGCATTTGCCTGCCGGGCATGAGAGGACAGGAGCTCACGTGATTTTACAGCCAGGCTGCTTTAATAATGAGAGCACTCGCAAACATAAGACTTAATTAAGGAACTCACTCACTCACTCACTCATCGTCTATACTGCGTAATCCTGTATACAGGGTCGTGGGGGGCCTGGAGCCTATCCCAAGAGACTTAAGGCACAAGGCAGGGCACACACTGGACAGAGTGCCAATCCATCCAACTACAGTAATTTTGGGGAACACCAATTAGCCTAATCTGCACGTCTTTGGACTGTGGGAGGAAACCGGGGTACCCGGAGGAAACCCACCGAGCACGGGGAGAACATGCAAACTCCATGCACACAGAGACGGGAATCGAACCTAGCCGGGAATCGAACGCTGACCCTGGAGGTCAAATAAATGCTGCAATATCTGAAGAACAAAACCTATAAAGCCCATAAATCCATCCATATAGGAAACTTAGTAGTCGAACTAGGGACCGTGGAGGCCAGTGGTGACTAGCATTGTATTTATCCCCGTTTTACACCCGTGGAAGGTCCTCTGGTTAACATCCACACACGTATTCACTACACACTATGGCCAGTTAAGGAATACCCATTAGCCTAACCTGCATGTCTTTGGATTGTGGGAGGAAACCAGAGAACCCGGAGGAAACCCACCAAGCACAGGGAGAACATTCTCGCCTTTGCACACAGACCCAAAGGCAGGAATTGAACCTGGACCCTTGAAGTACAAGGCAACAGTGCTAACCACAAAGTCACCCTACTGGTGACATTAATTACTGAAGCAAAGTCAGCATTTGGTGTAACAATGCTTTGAGGACGCTTTAGTCTCAGGTGCAGTTTTATAAGGAAATCAGCTACTAGGTTTTACTGAGCATCCTGCAGAACCAGCCTCAGTTCCTCTGAGGACTTTGACTGTTGCACCTGTTTCTTTTTTGCATGGAAATTCCAGCAGCTTGCAATTGGTTTTGTTCACCTTCTGCTGCTTTCTTTTTTTCTTCTTTCTTTTCATACAAAGATTTTTCTTTAACTTTTTAAAAATATTTTGTGATGGAATATTGATGTTTGAATATCAGAAATGTTTTTTGTACTTACTCAATAATAAAGTCCTAAAAAAACATAGGAAAGTTTGTACTAAAAGCACAGTTCCCAGCTCATTTGTTAAACTGGTTTTGCATCTACTGTAGATACAGTAAATCATTATTGTAGAAAAGGCTCGGCCAGGAGAGAAAGATTTGAGTATGGGTTTTCCCAGACTGTTAGACATTTGCATCCTATTCTAATGTTGGTCTTTCCCTTACCGTCTGTCTCTGTCTCTTAGGAGACTACAGGAACACGGAAGCGTGTCGCTTTCAGGTCATCCGCAGACCACGGCGTTGATAAAGACACACCATTTGCAGGCCGTGTCGCCATGGAAGCTGACATGACCCTGGTCATCTCTTCAGTGAAGGTGTTGGATGAAAGGAGCTTCTTCTGCCAGGTGGACGGAGGAGCCGTGGGGACCTCAGAGGCTGAAAGCAAACTCAGGGTGTTCTGTAAGTCTGCTATTCTTCTGCCATGGACACTGAAGCCACTGAGTCACCTTAGGAACTAGATTTGCAAACCTTGCACAGCACATGCAGTATGGGAGTTGTCGTATCTGTGCACAGTCCCAGGTGTCTGTTTAATGTTCCCTGGTCGGTTTTTCCCTAGACTAAATTTCATTATCCTAATTACCAGGTCAGGAGTCAGTTGGAACTGTGAACATTGTATATTTGACTCCACTGATTATTCACCAATCATGATGGATTCGATGGATATCATTTCCCTTGTCATGGCCAACACAGCGAGATCTATATTAATGTGTCAGACTGTTATTTAGGAATGTCCAGGGGGGACAGGCTACTAAAGACATTTAATAGGTGGCGCTTTTTTTTTTCTTTTAACCCCCTTTGTGGCAACCATCAATACCCTTAAGCAAAACACTTAACCTGAAGTTACTCCAGAGACTATATTATAAAACAGACTTACACACCACATTGTCTCCAGGCCTCCAGGCCTATATCAAACCAGTTCCATGGAAATGCTCCTCATGTCAAAGTATCCACTTAATTCATATTCTGAGGTGTTAATTTGAAAGCTGTCTTTGCTATACCACACACGTGTACACTAAATGCATGTAGTCATTATGACGATGAACTACAGTATATGTTTCGCTTTGTGCGCGCGTGCTGTTAGAGTCCAGATGGTCCAGACCAGGGAGAGCGGTAATTGCTTTAATGGTCGTGATTGACTCTCCTCCCCAGGGAGCACTGACTCATAGAGCTGGGCTAATGGCTAATGCTGCAGGGAAATGAGCTCGGGGAGAGGCAGGAGGTTGTAGTGTAGTAGTGTATAATGCAGCTCTAACAAAGCCAGACGCTTCTCTGATACTCCCTAACTCGCTCATTTGACTTCATTTAGTTCATTTGAAACTCATTTCCAGCCCTGTATAGATGGCAATTGTAAACAGTTATTTTTAACATTATAACAGGAGCACTATTTACAGTATGTGTAAGCTGGGAATTATATCGAAATGATTTCCTAATTAATAAATAAATAAGCGGCAAGGTGGCATAGTGGCTAGCACTGTCGCCTTGCATCTCCACGGTCCAGGTTAGATTTCTGCCTGTGCTTGGTGGGTTTCCTCTGGATACTCCGGTTTTCTCCCACATTCCAAAGACATGCAGGTTAGGCTGATTGGTGTTCCCAAATTGCCCATAGAGTGTGAATGAGCGTGTGTGTGCCCTGCGATGGATTGGCACCCCATCCAGGGTGTACCCCACTTCGTGCCCTAAGTCTCCTGGGAAATAACACCATATAACATCTCTCTCTCTTTCTGTCACACACACACATTGTCTCTTTCAGTGGCTCCAGCAAAGCCAGTGGTGTCTGAAAATAATCATCACATTCCTTTAACCCCAGAGAGCCCGACTACACACCAGGTATGTTTTTTCACATGTTTGGAGCCACTTATATCTTACATGCGATATAAGATTTTTCTAATATTTCACTATAACTCGTTCACTATTTTCACTATAATTTTCAGGTGGGAAAATGCACCAGTAGTAACGGTCACCCTGAACCGCGTATCATCTGGTTTAAAGACTCCAAACCTCTGCCAGACAGGACAGATTCTAAAGAGCGTAAGTAATCAACATAAACGACGCTCTTACAATGGCTACGACTGGGACTTTTAATTGTGCAGCATACCAGAACACAGTGAAAATATAGTGAAATAATGCAAGTAAAGCTACCTTTATTTCTCCATATAATCCCCGGTATACTAATTGAGTTACTTATCCAAGCATTTCATTAGTGGATCAAAGTAAAAAGTTTTCTCAGTACACCGGAGCCGTGATTGGACTGTCTGCTTTAAATCTGAAACACCGGCCTCTAGGAACTCCTTTAATGGCCCCAACATGTAGAAATGGCTCTGAGCAGAGTCAGGACTATAACGGCGGATGAGCAATAAATCCCAGCCGAGTTCCTGTAATGCGCAAGTGGTGCAGTGGGGAGCATGAGGTCATGCATTGCAACTCAAGCAGTTAAAGCTCTTTAACCCTGTCTGCTCCAAATTGCTGTATCCTGGCTGCCCCTGTGCTCTGTTGTGTTAGCAACCTCTAACCTTATGGCCTTAACCTTCTTAGAACCTGTTAAATGAACTTTTTAATTAATTTGATCTCTCTCCTTCCCTTAGCAATATACATGGTCCCAGGTGTAGTGAAGGAGTCCTCAGGTCTGTTCACGGTCACGAGCTCTCTGTACATCCAACCCAACAAAACAGACGCCAAGTCAGTCTTCCACTGCACCGCGGAGTACAGGATGCCGAACGAAATGATCAAAAAGGAGAACTCGGAATCTTTCAACCTCACACTGCTCTGTAAGTCACATACACACACATATATACACACACACACACATGTAGATGTTTGTCTCTGTGAAGCTTTCCATGACCATGTTCTTCAACTTCTACTTCTATACTGTTCATCCTCTCACCAGACCCAGCAGAGAACGTGTTCTTTAAAGTGTTGAACATGTCGCAAATTAAAGAGGGAGATGATGTCCATATGAAATGTGAAACGGATGGAAACCCCCAGCCTCAGTTCGAGTTTACTAAAAACGTAAGGGCTAATTAAGTAAAAACAAAAAGTGCCCCAGTGTGTCTTCATATGGGTTCTCCATTCATTTTTGTTTTATTCTTTGTCTTCTTTGTAAAGGGAGCTGGAAAGTCGAGCGAGGATGGATTGTTTATTGTGCGTAATGTCACTCGCAGTGACGCTGGTACATACAAGTGCGAGGCATTGGACTTTGATGCTTTTACTACTGAGCTGATCAAGACTCTCAACCTCACTGTGCATTGTGAGTACCTAGGGATTTGAGATTTGTTGTAAGGTAAACTATTTGAATTAAGTTCAGAGGGGCCTTTTACACGTACACCGATCAGCCATAACATTAACAGCCTATAATATTAACACATTACCAATTATTATCAATTATATAACGATAAACCCCACATCCTATGGGATGCACCGGACAAATAAGTCAGATTCACAGAGACTGCTTCCTGCAACCCATAGCACCTAAAGGACCTGCTGCCAATGTCCTGGAGTCCGTCCAAGGGAATTTAGGGCACAAGGCAGAGTACACACTGGATGGGGTGCCAGCCCATTGCAGGGCACAAGGACACATTTTGGGAAGGAAATGCATCAGCGTCAGCCATAAAGCTGCATTATTATTATTATTATTATTATTATTATTGATATTCACAGTGTGGTTGTTTTTAACCATTGTTGACCATTTGAGCCAAATACAATGTAGGTGCTGATTTTATGCCGGATGCCTTCCCTGACACAACCCTCCCATTTGATCTGGGCTTGGGATGACTGAATCCAGTGGCTGGGGTTCGGGCATTGGGTGGGAATTGAACCCGGGCCTCCTTCATGGCTAGACATAGGCTGTAGTAACCCTTTCTAAGTAGGAAGTGGACATACAGAGTGATACACAGTGAAACAGCCCTATGGAGTTACACTAAATATAATCACCCCTGGAACGCCGCTCAACCCATCAAATTAGTGGACTAGAATTAACTGTTGTATAAAAGTGTATTAGAATAGAAATCTGCATATGTAACAAAATTATAGACTCCAACTGCACTATGCATTTCTTCAGACCCTTAATGAAAGCAAATCTTTAATTATCATCTTCCTCTCAGGGTTGGACCCAGTGTCTGTGGTGCCAGCCAGCCCTTTGAACGTTAATAAAGGCGATCCCATTGAGCTTCAGTGCAAGACCAAGTCTTCTACCGAGTACACACTCTCATGGATGAAGGCAAGTCATAAATCCCTCCATCCTGTCTTTTTTTATCTTCCTTCTTCATTATGATGTTCGTTGTGATCACAATGATGTTGACTGTTTGTCCATGTCTATGTCTATGTCTATGTGTGTGTGTGTGTGTGTAGAATGGTAAGCAGTTGTCTCAGAAGGGTGGGCTGACTGTGCAGGCAGCAAAATTGGACGATGCTGGCGACTATGTGTGTATTGCATCAGTCCCCTCAGTGCCGGGCCTGCAGAAGCAAGCTAATATCGAAATAATCGTCTCAGGTATAACACACACTCACACAGACATATCACATCATGTAGAAATATAGTTCATCTATAGCATTATGTATATGTTGATACAAGGTTTATCACAAAACATGCTCTGATTCCTTCTTCATCATATCATGTCATTAAGTGCTACACTGAGACAAACTCACAATGGGGTAATGAGTATAAAGCCTGTTGAAACCCATCCAAGAATCATGTTCCTAATACGTGCAGCACGTGCTGCGCACACAGCAGAGGAGTAAATACACTTCATGGTCATAAGTATCTGGCCTCCTGACTATTGGAAATCCCATTTCAAAACCATAGGCATTCATATGGAGTAATACAGTCCCCAGGTTTGCATCTATAGCAGACAGAAAATTATGGACATGAATTGGTGTTGCAGTTCATCCCGAAGGTGTTTAGTTCTTCCACCACTGATACCTTTGGAAAGGCATGGCACATGCTGAGTGTTGTCATGCTGGAACATGTCTGGGGTCCTCAACAGCATACAAAGACATTCTAGACAATTAGATGTTTGAAACTTTGTGGCAACAGATTGAGGAGGAAACATGTGCTTTATGGTCAGGTGTCCATTATACAGTGCTGTGGAAAAGTATTTGCCCCTTCCTGATTTTTTTTTTTTGTTGTTGCATAATTGTCACACTTACATGATTGAGATCATCACACAAATTTTAGTATTACACAAAGATAACCTGAGTAAATACATAATGCAGGTTTTCAATGATGATTCCTTTTAAGGGAAAAAAAGCTGTGCAAACCTTCCTGGCCCTGTGTGAAAAAGTAATTGCCCCCCCAAACCCCCTGCTAAATCATGAATGATTGTGATTAACCACAGTTTTTGGAGCGCTTAGTTAAATTTCACTTGCCAATTTTTATGTGCTCATCTCGTGCATGGAAAATTGAAACACATTCAAACTCTGGAACTAATTTGTAGTTTTCAGCCCTACATATAATACAGTAGAATAAAATCCTTATGTAAAGGCTTTTCCCAGGTCACTTCTTGGATAGTTAATCCCAGTAGGTATTAAGCAAAAAAAATAAATGCTGCTCATAATACTACCATTACCTTCATATCGATCGTTTCATCTCGCCTTCAGGCATGCTTAAAAAAAAAAAAACAACAACAAATATTTAAATATTCTAATACACCAGTATGAAGTGAAAAAAACTGAAACACTTAACATTGTGCATAGCTAATAAATGTGTATAGTAAATCAGACTTGCTGAAAGTGCTTCCGTGACTGGCTTGAAAGTGGGTTTTGGCAGGCAGCTGTTCTTCCCTCTTTCCAGTTCTGCATACTTTACAAAGTGGTACAAAGTACTTTTTTCCCTCTTTAAGTGGTACAAAATACCAGATCGTATCGGCCTATTTTCACCCATGGTAATAAGTAAGAGCAAACTAGACGCAGCAGTGATTGAGTGATAACCAGAACAGAAGCAAACGAGAAGCAAATGAGAGATGTATTTGTCTGGCATTGTTATAATTTAGTCTAGTAACTTTTTACAATGAAACTGTTGTGAACTTGTAAATGAAGCTGACAACAGAATAGAAGGTTATTGATTTTCCTTAAAGTTAGCGTCTATTGTGTGTGTAAAACCAATAATGTAGCCAGGGCTTAAAAAATAGGGCTGAAGTGTGTTCCAAACAGTCATTAACTAAATCTGAGACGGGCCATGTGCTGCGTTCGACCGCCTCTCCTAAGCTCCTGTTTCTGTTTGGCGCGGGATGCGACAGCATAATCTTCTTTTTTGTCAGCAAACAGTACAATGATGTTTGCCACCATATTTGCACTTCTGGGATATCACCAACGTCTAACCAATAATTATTGCTAAATTCCTCACTGCTACTTCAGAGGCTCGTAACTTATAATTAGCAGTTCCACCAAAGCTTGTGTTTTACTTATGGTGCGCAGTGTCAGGTTTATTTGTTCCAGAACCTCTCCTGATCCTATATACTGTAATTATAGATCTTGCATATGCTCCAGGTGCACTCTTTCATGGGTTCTTCATTACAGCTCAATAATCCAGCAAAGGGCTGTTATGTTACAGATCGTCTCAAGGCAGCTTTTGTAAACTGTGGATTAGGAACAGGTCATAGCTGCAGTGCAGGGTGTGCTTACCTTTCCCATGCTGCTGAGACATTACAATACACATTTGACATGGGTGCCAAGGATATGGCGTGTAAGGACAATGAATGGGAAGGGTCTGATCTTCACATCCCCTTCCGTCGCCAAATCTGATAACAACGCAGGAGAGCGCAAGTACTTATCGGGGACCTTGACACAGCACATCGATAAACACTCGTTTACTATGTGTGTGTATACTGTTAATGTGTATTGTTGTTGATCTGAGTGGAGTTATTAAAGGGATTGTTCAGGTTTTTCAAGTCTGTCTTAAATCCAAAGTGAGATGAGATAAGTACATTACCTTGTACATTAGCTTGGTCATTATAGATTTTTCTGTTCTGCACACTGATTGTGACGTCTGTCATCTGGACCGCGAGTACAATTAAAGTAATCTGAGCCAAATTCACAAACTGCACAACCCTTGTTCTGTGCAAAAATGTTTTACAAAGTTCAACTGAGATTCATATGAAGGTTCTACAAACCCTTTAAGCTAAATCAAGGTTCAACGTTAAGGTGTATTTAGCGTAAATTTAACTCTTGTCTTTAACAGAACTCATTCGTGTTAGCTTAATGGCTACTTCCAGTAAAATAAAAGCATTAAATTTGTCCAAATGACACCATAATTCAGTTTAGTTCACTGTGATTGTAAGCTCATATGAGTCTCAGTTGAAGCATATTTTCAAGGAACTAGGGTCGTGGAATTTGGCCCTCATTACTCACATTGTACTCGCATTCTAACTTCATGGTCAGTGTGCAGAGCGGGAAAAAATGATAACGTCCAAGATCTGTGGCAACGTACTTATATGCACCTTACTTTTGATTTATGACCGACTTGAAAAAATCTGAATTATCCTTTTAATGATTCCATTAACTTCCATTAGCTGATAAGAAATTACACAATAAATAAAGGTTTGAAGAAAAACCAGGCCTGAAACTCACTTATCCAAAGTTATGTCTAAAAACTATATAAACACTCAAATTTCTTACAAAACCCAAGCATTCCTGTCTCCTTTTTCTATTTTATTACTACTTCTAAGTACTCTTAATACTCTCTTGATGTATATTAAAAGTCTTAATATAATGTTCCTCCCGAATTCTTAAGAAGGTTGCCTTTTTTTTCGCCCTGATTTGTTTGTCTCATCAGAACATCGACTGAATCTCAACCTTTTCTTGAAAGCATGGTCGGTATTAAAATTAATCTCTCGCTCCCTCTTTCTCTCTCTTTTTAGGTCAGCCTGAGATTGATGAACCCAAACCAGTAAATGTTAAAAGGCAGGGAGATATGGTCACTCTCATGTGTTCTGCTCAAGGCCATCCTGCTCCACAGTTCACCTGGAAACCCTCTGGCAAAGAGGTGTGTGTGTGTTGTGTGCTTTGTGTATGTGTGTGTCAGTCAGTCTCTCTTTATTTTAGAGCACATCTGCACAATTGGCCGATTCATTTTCTAAGTTAATCATTTCAATTACGAAGCAGTTATGCAAATATTATCCCTTAGCACCATGTAATTTTTAGAGCACATCTGAATCTGGCTGAATCTGGTTGGCCAGGTGTTTTCTATTACAGTAGCTCTGACATTAGTGCCAGATGTAACCTAAATGTAAATGCAAATGTGCGGCATATTCAGCTTTTAGTCTAATGTTTATATTTGTATTAAGGCAACTTTACTTAACGTAAATGACCGTTAGTCAGTTTTCCACCACAGGGAAAATCATCACGAAATACGAATTTGTCAATTCTGATTTCTCAGTACCAGGACAACCTGCATTAGAGGGTTGAGATTGTTTTATTAATAATAACCTATTTATTTACATTTGTTAGAAAAATTTGTGGAAAATGCATGGGGCATTCCAATCAAACCAGGACTAATGAATGAAGACATAAGACCGTTTGACATCAAAGACTTCAAGTTCAGTACGTTGATGAGACTCTTAGTAAAACATTTGAATGGGCCTAACTTTTTGAAAAAGGCTGTACATTCATGAATGTTGGATCCCAGCTGAGGCGGCTCAGAGTCCACTGCAGTCGTTCTCATGAACATTTAGCGAGTGGAACGCCTGGTCTAAAAATCAGAAGATAACTTGTCGCCAACTTGCGAAAGAGACTCATCTGTCTGTGGGACCTGTACCCACAATCATTCAGAAACACCACTTGCACATTACAGGAACTCAGCTGGGAGGCACTGCACATCACTGTACAGTTCTGACCATCCATTTCCACATGTTTAGGCCAAACATAGGCATTAGGCATTCCTGGGAGGCCTAAGTTTCAGATGTAAAGCAGTCTGTTCGATCATGGCAACTTTCTGCCTTGATGCTATCGAAGCACTAGTGAAAAGCTGGGATAAGTGCATTACTGGAGCAGGGGATTATATAGAGAAATAATGATAGTTTTCACTCTCATAGCTGCGTTCTGTTATTCTGCGCAATCAATGTACCAGTTTGACTTGAACATCCCTTTTACTGAACATCCCTGGTACAATGTCTTACCACGCTATCATAGCGTATCATAGTATATAATATATATCTTTACATTTCTCTTGTGTGTGTGTGTGTGTGTGTGTGTGTGTGTGTGTGTGGATATAGTCAGTAAACATAAGTGGGAATAGGTTCACCAGCTCAGTCACCCTGGAGGCTACCGCTGCTGTTCTCAAAGATGGCGTCACTTGTGAGGTAAACAATGAGCACGGTTCAGACAGCAAGAAGTTCATGGTGGAAATCCAGTCAGGTAGGTTCTTTATTTATGTATTTGTTTGTTTGTTTTGTACGTCAGTTAGATATAAATCTATTTTCAGACCTAATACGGGCAGATCTAAAATGACCTTCTCCTTTCTTGTCTCCAGACAACACGGTCGATCAGAACGGCGGTGAACGAGGTAGTCACTTGAGCCTGCTTTCTCTCCTCTTCTCCCTTTCTGGACTTTGCCTTCTCCATACTCTGTAATCTAGCTCCTCCAGCACTGTACATTGTATATTGTGTATGCCTAACAGAACCACTGTGTATATTGTATATTGTATTATGTTTCCGTCTTTGTATGATGTCCGTCCTCACTTTTCTGGAACCCGCTTCCGACTTTTTTCCTCCTTGGGGACAATAAAGAATTTGGTTCTATTTTCCTCTCCTCTCCATCCTTCTTGTCTCTGCTTGAGGTGTTACCTTTCCTACTCTTTTCCTTCTCCTTTCATCTGCTAGCATACGTGTGTGTGTGTGTGTGTGTGTGTGTGTGTGTGTGTGTGTGTGTGTGTGTGTGTGTAGTCTGTAGTGTGCGTCTAATCATGGTGGTGGGCTTGTCACGTATATGTGAGTACTTTTTTAATGTCGGTTGGGGGTTATGTCTATGCTCTATGCTTATGGTTTCTGCCCTGGGACTCAACTCTTTCTCTTCTTACACTGCTGCTCAAAGGAAGCCCAGTGTTTGCAACAGGTCTGTGTTTGAAAAAGTCTTTTTAATCTATGAGTGTGCATGTGTATGTGTGTGAGATAGAGATAGCTAGTTCATTTGAGGGTGTCTCCCTACTTTTTAATCTTCATTTCTCATGTGAGTCAATGTGCTTAATAGCGAAGCGACAATGCCTTATTGTTCTTTTTTATTTCCTTCCCACCATTTCTGCTGCACCCACCTCCACCTTTTCCCTGTCCTCCTCATCAACCTCTTTCAAATACTTTCCCTATCCTCTCTCTCATCTCTTGTGTCCTTTGGTTCTTCCTGTCTCTTTCTTGTCTCTCTTCATTTTCCACTCTCTCTTCATCTCATCTCATGTCTCCTTGCATTCTTCTATTATGCACAATGTTTTCCTTCCTTCCTCTCATACACTATTTCTCTCCAACCTCTTACTTCCAATTTCCTCTACCATTCCTCTCTCTCTCTGTCTCTCTCTCTGTCTCTGTGGGGGGGGGGGGGGGGGGGGGGGGGGGGGGGGGGGGGGGGGGGGGGGGGGGGGGGGGGGGGGG
>JAQMYG010000033.1:7421038-7444638 GCA_030014215.1 Clariallabes teugelsi
GTTGGAGGCAGTGAGCCCCCTTTGTAGCCTCGAGGACGAGGTCGTCTACGAGGACATTCCCAAGAGACAGTGGGTCTTTTGGTGGTTACCGTGTGTGCAGTGTGCACGCACGAGGACATTTTCAGTAGTTAAGAGACTTTAAAAGCAGTGATCATTTTTTTGTGTGGGTGGACCTAACGAGTATTTCTGAATTGTGTGAATAAATATTCTTCCTTTCATTTCTTACCACTGCCTGCATTTGTGTCTACTTCACCACACGCACCGTGACAATAGGGAGCACCCTGTGAAGTACACTTCGAAATGGAACGCAGCTACAGTCTTTACCACTTTATTCTGTATACCGGGTCACGGGGGGTCTATCTCAGGAGACTTAGGGCACAAAGCTGGACCACTCTGGACAGGGTGCCAATCTATCACAGGGCACAAACACTCACGTCCTCATTCACACATTACAGGCGATTCTGGAACGCCATTTAGCCTAATCTTCATGCCATTGGCCGGTGGGAGGAAACCGGAGTACCCAGAGGAAACCCACAAGGCACTGGGAGAACATGCAAAACCCATGCACACAGATCTAAAGCAGGAATTAAACCTTCGACCCTGGTAGTACAAGGTGACAGTGCTAACCACTACACCACCGTGCCGTTTGGGTTCCCAGTGTTAAAGGAAAAATTTGTGCATGTGTGTGTGAGTTTAAGGAAGGAGTCATGCCACAGATGGGTAGTGGTGTTAAGTTGTCCTGTCATCGCCTGAAGAAAAGGGGGGAAACTGGAATGTCATGGAATGTCACCTTTCTTTTAGTTATTTCCTTTCTGTGGTCAGAAAAACAAGATGTCTGGGATGAGCAAGCGGAAACCAACAAGTTATCAGAGTAAAAGAAATGAATTATTAAAAGCTGTCTGGGTTTTGTGCGTCTGTGAGTCTGTTGTGTTTTAGAAAGGATGTGCTGATATGATACATCAGAGAGTGTGTCTATGGGATCATTGTTTTCTGCAGACTTTTACAGTCAAGACAGAGCATGTTCTGAAACAAAGTCTCTATGAAGTTCCTTCAGTCTAAAGAAAGAAGAATCCATCGTTAAGGAATAAAATCACATCAATGTGGTTGTTTACTTATGTTTCCTGGTTAATCACAGCACCTCTTACCACACATTCTTTTTCTTTCTCTTTCTCTTGCTCTAAGCTTGTTCTCGGTGTATGTGTGTGTAAAGTGTATAATGTGGCACCCTCAATTGGCTCTTCGGTGATGATGTCCCTCTAATGAGCATGTGAATGGAGCGTAAGGTCATAACAGCTTCAGAGTCAATTATGCAAATTAACTCATCTATCATCTGAATTATTAAGTTACGTATGGTTGGCCCTATCTACAGTAAGTATATCATCTCATTTCTTTAAACACATGTAACCAGTTATTCACAAATTACCCCCTAACCGAAGGTCTGAAGATGAGACATTTTAGACGTGCCATTGGGACATGGTTAGCTGCTGCGTGCCTGGCATATGAATACTGAATATTGATTCTACTGCTCAGGTTAAATATGAGAAACGTTCGAGTCAAACCAGGACATACAGAACACAGTTACAAGAGTAAAAACAAAACTATATATATACAATGACCTATACAAGTCTGGTTTCTTCAACAAGCAATTTCCTACTAACGAAGACACCCAAAGCATGTAGAAACATACAGTATTAAGACAAAACACAGACAGTGTATAGTTGTCATGTCGTTGCTAATTACAGCTACAAAATGGCCAACAGAACTACATTACCCATCAACCCTAGCACATCAAACAACCTACTAAGAGCCTCACTGATCACTCACACACACCATTTTTTTTCATGTGGAGCAAATGGCACAAAGCCATTTGATTACGGAATAACCGTTCCATATTTCTTTCTATAACCTGTGTGTCAGCCAAACATGAGCTGCTACACAAAAAAGACTTAGCCAGAGCAAAGGGGTCGCCTCACCAACAAAGCTCATGGCAGAGGCCAAGGGGGTAGCCTTACCAGCCTACTGTACCTAGCCAAGTTCAAGCCTGAGGCCAATGGGGTGGCCTTTCTAGGCAAATTTAAGCCAGAGGTGAGTTCTGTAACATTAGAGCTATTTTTGGTCACATATGATCAAACAAGGACTACATTATCATCAGACCTCACGCATCATATTACCTATACCCAATTGTCTGATCACTTAGGCTCTTGTTTCACTAATGACTAATCCAATTTAAATTCTGGTTTGCTTGTGTTACACAGTCAAGCGTTTGTCTTGTATTATCTAGGTTATGCTCAGTTTTTTTTTTTAAATCAAATGACGACATAATATCTCAGCCTGTTGTTATCAAGTCTCAGTGAAACCTTCCTCCAGTTTTTCATGCTTCCTCCAGTTACTCAGCAGGAGAAAAGAGCTTGATTCTGATAGAGACATGAAAAAATAACTGTATGACCTTGTGTCACATAGCATTCTCCACCTTATCACTGCTGTTCTTCCACACTGAAAAACATCATTGCTCATTAGAAAGGACAACTTAACTCTTTGTTTCAGATCTGGCTCCAAACCATTTTTTATTTATTTATGGGAGATCATTAAGTATAATTGTTGAAAATACTGCATTTGTCATTTGAATTAATAAATCGTCATTTCTGTTCTACAGCTCATTCCAAGTGTTTCACATGGTTTATAACAACTTCTCTGTTTATATAATTCATCCACTGGCTTTATATTGATGTGTATAAAACCTAGCATCAATGTGGCATCAGTTACTGGCAGGTTGAAGTGATGGTGGGTGTTATATATGTGAAGAGATGCCTGTCCCACTTGGAACGTTAAAGTACATTTTGAACGGCTACAGTTGGTGTTTTCCCAACAATATATTGACAAATCTCTGAATCCTGGCCCTATGCACTAGTGCACTAGTTTCAAAATCAAGCTCCACTAAATTCTTTAATGCTATAATTCCCTGGACTTAAGTGCTTGTAAATTCTGCCAAACATTTTGGACTACAGATTTATGACAGTAAGACACACTAAATACAGGTCTTATACAGAAATTCAAACAGTTGAAAACTTTACGCTACTCAACCACAATATTAAAACCACATAACATTAAAACATTAGCATTGATCACCAACTGTACACCAGTAAACTGGTAACAGCATAATGTGCACACAAAGGCTCACCCTTGCCTGCGGAGGAACTAAAAGCTAGCCTGTCTGGTCTGATCCCACTAAAAGGCCAGTGCATCACAAATTGCAAAAAAAAAAAAAAAAAAAAAAAGTCAATGGTAACCATGAAAGAAAGGCACCCAGTAGGCAAGGAGCCCAAGGGTGCTGACCCGGACTCCAAACTACCCAGATCCCAATCTGATTTAGCACCAACAACAAATCCAATCCATGGAAGCTCCACCAAAGAACTTACAGAACAAGATCTACCACCAACATTGTGGCGCCAAACACTACAGCAAACCCCAAGCACACGTCTACACTTACATCCAGTTTAAATCAAAATACAGATTATTCTACTACTAATATTTAGAAAAAAAATTTTTTTTTTTTAATTCTATAATTAAATACATAATCGAAATACACAAATACATACATGGATGCTAGCTTACATATGCTTCATAAATGCAATGGTAGTAACACATAATTAGTGTGATGACAAATTTGTTTTCTATTCTGTTTGCTGTGAGTGTTGCTTACATTTAAGTCATCCTCTCTCAAGCTTTGATGTAACATAACTTCTCATAACGCCAGTGTGAGTGTGTATGTGTATGTGTGTGCGTGTGCATGCTTAGCCTGGAGCGCATATCCATGCATTCCTTATTCTCTTTGGCAAACACTTGACAGGTGTCTCAAGCTCCATAGTATTCAGGAGTTTTTTTTTTTTTTTTCCTTTTTTTTTGTTTAGTGGATGACAAATACTTGGATCACACTGATTGTGTTCATGTGAAACACAGCTTGCCTTGTGTTTGAACCTAAATGCATTTACATACTATATATAATGTACACAAGCAAGCTTTAATTGATTTTATTTAATTATGCATGTATATTCAGGTATGGTTTAGGAGTGGGCAGAGGGGGAGGGGGGGGGGGTCTTATTGATGTGTGTCAGTTAATGCAGTGTCTAAGTGGAAGGACAGAAATAAATCCATCAATACCTCTCCTTTCTTTTACTGCCAGAACCTGTATTGTATAATTTAAAATGGGGAGAGGTCAGCTTTTCTCAACTGCACGTCTGCTGAAAAGCTTGCTGAAAGGAGGGTGGATGGTGTGTACAATAGATGGGTAACCTTAGCAACGCTGAAGAGAGCATGTGGAGATGATTACAGTGATGGGGCAACTGAGTCTGCTATCCAGCTTATCTCCAAAAGCATTTTTTAGCGTACAGTATGGCAACTTGTTCAATTCCAAAGCAATGAAAAATGTGCACAATTTCACTGTGCTCTCATATGACTTTTTTTTATTTGATTTTTTTTCCCCACTGCATCCCAATTACATGCTGTGGTTTGTGTTCCCCGATACAATATTGCTACTTAGAAAACATTCCCGAATGGTGTGCAGCATTTGACATATTAAATAAACAGCACCTCTGTTTCTGCACCTCCATGATGCGACTCTCCAGTTCCACCTCATCTCAGCGAGCACTGAACTCATTGTCATGTTCTCAAATGAGTTTCTTGATGATGTTATGGTGTGTCATCCTGCTTGAAGTTAGAAAGAATTAGAAGATGGGTACGCTGTGGTCATAAAGGAATGCACTTGGTCAGCAGTAATTCTTGTGTACTAAGGGGCCCAAAGTGTACAAAGAAAATTTCCTGCACACCATTACACACGCAGCAGCCACAGAACTGTTCAATTCAATTTCATTTGTATAGCACTTTGTTATTGTCGCAAAGCAGCTTTACAGAATCTGTTGATACAAGGCAGGATGGATCCATGCTTTCATGTTGTTTATGCCAAATTTTGGCCCTACCATCTGACTGTCACAGCAGAAATCGAAACACATTATGCGATGGCTATGTCCAGTTTGGTTGAGTTCATGCGAATTGGCTTCATGGTTTGAAATGTGCATTTGCAGATGCTTTTTGGTCATATCTCGGGTTTTAACGAGATGTTATTTCTTGCCCTTCTATCAGCTCGAACCAGTTGTTATTCTGTGATCTTTGGCATCAACAAAACATTTTCTCCCAGAGAATTTAATGGATATTTTCTCTTTTTCAGACCATTTTCAGACCGTCCTCTAATCATTCTCTGAAAAGCCTAGAGATGGTTATGTATGAAAATGCCAGCAGATCAGAAACCATGCCACGTTCCAAGTCACTTAAATCACATTTCTTTTCTATACTGATGTCCAGTTTGAACTGGATCATCATGACCATGTGTACATGGCTAAATGCAGCTGAGCATTCGTATGAAAAGAAGTGGCCAGTGAGTGTATATTTCTTGGTGATGGTTTATGCCACTTCAGTTTTTTTTTCAAGCAGCACAGCAGTCTAAAACACAGATGACATATATGCCATTTTATTTTTCTTAAGCAATACAGTATTTAAATTTTCTGAGATACTGAATTTTGGGTTTTCATTAGCTGTAAGCCATAATCAATAAAATTTCAAGCAATTAACACTTGAAATAGATGTTTCTGTGTACAATTTTAGAAACATTTGAATAGAAATAATCTTAGTAATAATAATCTTAATATTATCTTTTATTAGTTTTTTTTTGTACACTTATTTTAAGAAATTATGCAACATTTGTGCACCTTTTTTTTTTTTTTGCAGTCCAAAAACATTGTTTTCTGCAAACAATGTTGCCCTTACACCTCAAGATGTTCAACATGTTCTGCTCGCAAAGCATGCTTTTCTGTTTTGCTCACCATTAAGGTTAAGAGTGGTTATTTGAATGGTTCCTCTCAGCATGAACCAGTCTAGCCGTTCTCCCCTGACCTGTCTCATCAGCCAGCCGTTTCCACCTGCAGAGCTGCAACTCGCTGGATGCCTTTTTGTTTTGTGTTTCACACTGTTCTGTGTAAACTCTAGAATCGTGTGTGAAAATCCCAAACCAGCCATCTGGCACCAAGACCAGTGCCGTGGCCAAAGTCACTAAGATTTCAACATTTCCTTATTCTGATGTTTGCTTTGAGGTTTAAACCAAGCTCTTGTTCCGGACTTTCATGCATTGTATACTTCTGTCATATTGGCTGCTTGGATAATTAGGTAAATATTCAGGTGTCAGTGAAGTGGAAGGTGAGAGTATATACTTCCTTAGCTTACTGTAACTTCTACATAACAAGTAGAACTGAGTACGTGTTTCACCTGGATAAATTCTTCCTTACAATGAGAGTGCCATAAATATTACAACAGAACACAGTAGAGCAAGAATTGAGCTAGTGTCTTTCAATTTGACAGCAGACATGTGAGCACTACTTTATGAATGTTGCATGAAGGACAGCTCATACACTCACTTTAGTAGCGACTTGTATTATTCTTCAGTAAAGTAGGGACATGAATAGTGTGATGGAATTTATGTTAGTGCCTGTCAGCGGAGAGAAGAAAGTAAATGGTAAAACTCGATATGGAGATGTGATGAGAAAGAGACGCTATAAGTTCTCGTTATCGACAGTCATGTTTGAGGTAGCGGTGAGACAGACAGAGATGAACCACGTGGTATTTCTTTTACTCACTTTGTCTGTGGTGGAAAAAAAGACTTCAAGATGGGCAGAGTGGATTCAGAGTGAAATTTCATGCCATCCATCTGGCTGAAGCAATTAATTGTGACAGTGGTGACAACGTCAAGGAAAATCTCCCTGAGACAACATGAGGAAGACATCTTGAGAGGAAGCAAATTCAAAACGGTGCCCATTCTCTTCTGGGTAAAATTGCATAGTTGGGTTACAAATTATTACAGGATACAGTATTATAATGAGGGGTGACAGGGTGGTTGAGTGGTTAGCACTGTTGCCTTGCACCTCCAGAGTCCGGGTTCAATTCGTGTATGTGTGCATGGAGTTTGGTGGGCTTCCTCCGGCTACTCTGGTTTCCTCCCACAGTCCAAAGACATGCAGATTAGGCCAACTGATGAATTGGCACCCTATCCAGGCCCCCTGATGTAGAGGATATAGTAGTATAGACGATGAATGAGTGCATGAGTATTATAATGAACTACAGTATAACTAGGTGAAGAGATGTATTCTCTTGTATGGGAAATCAAAGTTTTGATGTTCCAACCAGCAAATTTACTAAATTCCTGACATTTCCTACAGATTTCTTTAAATTGACAATATGAATGTTGTGAGAAATTGAATTTCTGATCAGTGAGCAAATGAAGGTTAAATATTGTTATTCCTTAAGCTCAAACAATAAATATAATGTTCTCTGACTGAATTTCTAAATCTCATTAAATAATTTAAAAGTAATATAACTGAGTGGAGGAAGACTTTTTAAGACTCGTAAGATTATATTATGATAACAAACGCTTTTCATTATTTTTTAAAGATCATAAAGATTTCACTTTAAAAATAAGATATTGCACTTTGAAATTGAATTACAAAACCAATATTAAAATGTATATAAATAAAAGAAAGGTTTTGTCTCAGAAAATGTCTGTCTGTATGTCTGTTTGTCTGTATGTCTGTCCAGCCAGATATTGTCACAGCATCATGCAAAGCTGCCTAGACAGAATTTAACGAAACTTTCACCATAAATGGAATAAAAATGTACATATTTATTTAATGGAAGGTTGTTTAAATTTTACATGTTGGTAAAAACATGTTACTACTCAGCATAGTCTCCATCACAAGGGAGGCATTTGTGGCATCGTTTTATACAACTCTCAAATCCTCTTTAAAAATCCCCTTCTTCATCCGTCTGTGCACATTGCCCAAGTCAATGATGGCATCTCTACGAACATTCTGTAGCACAGTGGGAGACCATCAACTGCGACAAAGAGGATTTGGACCTGGGTTCAACCATGGTACAAATATCACACTTGTGATGGAGACTACTGTATGTTGAGTAGTCCTTTGAACAGAGGAAGAGTTACTCCACCAACATTTGCAATTTGAACAATTTCTCAATTAATTCAAAGGTTATGGCCACTTTTACCTTACTTTAGGCACAGTTAGGATTAACGACTCACACATACAACACATTCTTTACATTTGCTAGCTCAGTTTCTGTCCCCAGTTACATTGGAAATGTGTTTATTATGCACAATGTATGGAGCTACAGTAGGTGACATGAATAATACTTAAAGCAGAATTCCTCCATGTTAGCCACAATGATATCCTTTTGTTGTGATAAAGACTTTCTAATGTTTCTGAATGTACAACTATATGGACAAATGTTTTCTGTACTCCTTACCATTAGACCCATCCCATTCCAGATTTAATCTATTCTTTGCTGTTATAATAACTTACTCCTAAGCTAGGTTTTGGAGTGTGGCTGTGGGGATTTGTCCATTTAGACACATGAGCATTAGTAAGGTCAGCTATTGATGTTTGGCAAGATTGCCTAGTGTAGTGTTCCAAGGTTTTTATGGACCTTAATTTGTGTGCATGTGCATTGTCATAATGGACTTTTGGGCTAGATCCTGGAGGTCCATTGAAGGAGAATGCTACAACATCCTGCATGGCCAAAAGAAAAAGAAAAAGAAAAAAAAGTTAGAAAAAGTTGCACTTTCTAAGACTTATTCAGTCATCTGTAGCTTTGTGGGTAGTGATACCCTGATCAGTCAATACATTCATTTAGCTGACTTCATGTTATTGCTGCATAACGTTGTTGAGCCTAGACCTGAGCAACCAAAGCAACTCCAGATTATAACACTGCCTTTAGAGAATTGTACAGTTGGGACTTTATACAGTATGATGGGTGCATTGATTCATGCACTTCCCTTCTTACCCATTGCTCTGGAGTAGGGTCAATCTGGACTCATCAGACCACATGACCTTTTTCCATTGCTCCAAAGGCCAATCTTTATACTCCCTAGCAAATTCAAGCCTTTTTTTCCGGATTAGTTTCACTAACAATTGATTTTCTTATGGACAACCAATCTGGTGAGTTCTCATCACATTGTATGCATATGAAAATGCTCTTACGTTCGCTATTAAACAAAGCCATGATTTTAACTGTTGATTTTTTGAAAATGGAACTAAGTGTTTAAAAAGTCTTCATCCATTTTTTTTTTCTGACCACATCTCTTACACAAAGTTAATGATTCAGCACTGTCCTTCCAGGTATTTTATAACATGTTGAAGAGCTGTTAACTCAGTTCCAGTAATTCATTAGTTGCTTGATGCAGCCTTTTTTTTTCTTCTTTTTTTTTAACCAGGCAGTGTACAAGGACATCCTATACACTTATGTGCTTCTAGTTTATGGCAGTTTGGGGAAGACCCAGTTAAGGGTGCGGTGATCAACCATATTTAACCATATAGTGTGTCTACATCGTGTGTACTGTAGTAGTGTACAGTACGTCCCCCAGTGATGCACCAGAAATGGATGCCTTTTAAATGGACATGGTAACTAGAAGAGATGGATGAAAAATGGGTGGGATGAGAGTTGAAGGACAGATCCAGAGGATGGAAGAAAAAGCAGGGCAAATAAAGTGATGGATAATAGTGATACAAACAATTGAGTCATTTTAATGCGAAGGTATCACCGTAGAATCGCCAAACCAGGGATTTTGCTGTTCATTTGCCATGATTTCTCTTTTTCTACACCAATTATTGTCTCATTTGTTCTCTTCATCCCTCCTTCTGTTCAGCCGATTGTTACAAACTTGTTGCCAAGCTAATGTGGTCTTGCTGCCCTCTAGTGGTCAGAGCAAAACAAATAAAATTTGCCGGAAAAGTCTCGTATTTAGCTTGGAATAATAGAAGGGCCTTGTTATATTTTTGCAGGCTTGATCAGTGTTCTAGCCCAAGATGTAGATATTAAGCTAAAGCATTGAATGAATTGAATAATCTAAGTGGGTTTGTGCATATGTTTGACCCTGTGTTGTGTTAGTGAAAGAAATTATTATATTGTAAATGCAAATATAAGAGGCGGCATGGTGGCCTAGTGGTTAGCATTGCCGCCTCACACCTCCACAGTCTGTAAACGATGACTATATGAAGACAGTCTGGGGTACTTTCTTGATTCACTCATAATCGAGACAGACAGAACTTTGATTGATATCTTCTCTCTTTGTTCAGACACCAGAAAGGGTACATTAGCATGCTTCCTAAAATCCTCAGAGAGCATGTAATTGTGTTTGCTCTACCGTGGGGCACCTTATCCTGTTTGCTCCTCCAGAGGGGCACCTTACAGGGCACTTTGATGTGTGCGCTCTACAGTGGGAGCAGCTTAGGGGGCACGTTATCGTGTTTGTTCTAGTATGAGGCATCTGTACCGGCACTTTATCATATTTCCACTACGAGAAGGCCTTTTGTTGTGTTAGCTCTACTGTGGGGGCATCTTAGAGAGCACTTTATTGTGTGTGCTTTACTGTGAGTGAGGCACCTTCAAGGGCACTTTGTGGTGTGTGTTTGACTATAGGGGCACCATAGAGAGCAGTACATTGTTTGCTCCACTATAGAGGCGCTTTATCAGGTTTGCTCTACTGTGGGCTGCTTTCGAAAGGGCATTTATCACGTTCGATCTATTACCGGGGGAACTCTATCAGATATTTTCGCTCCTTTGTGGGGATGTCTTAGACATCATTATATCACGTGAACTGCTACAGGGGCACTTCAAATGCCATTTTTAAATTATGTTTGCTTCACTTTGGAGGCATTCCAGGGGGAGATTTTTCCCTCTGCAGTATGTTCTTGTCCCCTGAATTTATCAGTGCACCCAATATACCGCCGTTACGTTTCATAGAAAATATGTGTCACACTAGTTCATTTCTAGTTTGGACTGTAATGTCTTGCCATTTTGTCCAGAATGAAGCAGCCGGAGATCTTCCTAAAGCCAGAAGGTTTTATCATATCACCATCTTATCCACAATAAACTGACTTCTAGTAGAATTCTCATATTCCCATATAGAGTGTTAATTTGTTTCTTCTCAACGCTTCTTTCTCATGTCATCCATCTGTTCTCACTTTTGCTTCCCTTCCTTTATTAGGGGTGTGAATCCCTGATCTTAATCCCTGATCCCTGTACAGTAAAGCCGCTTTCTAACAAAGTTCATGATTATAAGGAATCAGACGTGCATGTTTTTGTGCAGTTTCCCATTGTGAACATGCTGTTTTACCACAATCTGAAAAATAGATTTTCCATCCATCCATCTAGGAACCTCTGTAGTCCAACTTGGGACCGTGGAGGCCAATGGTGACCATTGTATTTATTCCCATTTGTACAACTGTGGTAGGACCTCTGGTCAACATTCACACAGTCTGGGCAATTTGGAAACGCCAATTCCAAGCCTAATCTGCATGTTTTTGGACTGTGGGAGGGAACTGGAGAACCCGGAGGAATCCTGGAGCACCAGTACGCTGCACATTTTTTCTTAGTTTCCAGCATACCTGACGTAACTAATCAACTAATTAACAGCCTTTTATTAATTGAAGTACCTCCGGTAGAGCAGGAAAACACTAAAATATGCAGGGGTCAGTGGAACCATTTATGTAGCGCGATGCAGTGCAGAAGTGTAGTACAAATAGTACAAATATTTGCTGTAGGATGTCGGGGAGTAAAAGTAAAAGGTATCTAACTTATAAAAAATATTCAAGTAAAGTAGAGATACATGGAACATGTACTAAAATATGGTTATTTCCCTTCTTTTTTTTTTTTTATATATCTGTCTAGACTCATTAAAAAAAGTGCACATATACTCACAGTCCACTTGAACAGGAACACATTCTTATTTATGCAATCATGTGGAAGCAGCACAATGCAAAGCATCAGCTCTATGGATTCTATTATAGATTGAATTGCCTCAGCAAAAATGACCAGTCAGGAAATGTAATCCATCAAAGAATCCACAAAGCTGATACTATGCATTGTGCTGCTTCTTCATGATTGACTGCATAGCTGTAAATTTGCTCAAGGACATCCTCGGCTGCTTTTAATTTGCGCTTTATAAATTTATGTGCTTGTCTGACTGTGATGGTCTGTGAGCTTTCATTCGTTCGTTTTCAGCGTTCATTAGTTCTGACAGGAGGAAATAATGAATGCATGTTAGCATTAGTGTGAACTATGCACTCAGTCAGTGGAAAACAGGCGTCTACACCAGGATCGAAGCTGTTATCAACACGAAGAGGACCACATTATCCAGTTAAAATATTAAACTGCTATTCTGAATAATTATAAATTATAAACCTGTTTGAGGTTGTGAACAGTCACTGTGTCTAAGCTAACGTTTATACATGACCGTGGATTTAGCTCAAATTTGTACTTTGATGAACAGCGGTTAGAATCTCAACTTCTAAAGTTGTCCCAGTGTGTGGATTTTGAAAGGTTGTATTAACAGGAAATGAAGTAGTGATTTCAATGATTTACACAGACAGTTAACACAGGTCCCATAATTAAATTAAATGTACTGTCGTATCCTCGAGAACGGATTTCCCAGGCGTACAGTAATCCTAGACCTGGATTTAATGGAAGAGTGAAATATGAACAGTGTAATATTCTATCTTATCTTGAAACTCTATAAATACCTGAGCTATACCCATTTCCTTTATACCAGCTCCATCAACAACCTTAGTCTGGGTTTATACTGGCTTTCATTCAAGAGACTGCAACACACATCCAGGAATCATTTGGTACTTTAATTGCACACAACCGGAAAAAAAAAAAGAAAGAAGAAGAAACAAAAATACCAATAGTATACTAATAATATAGGCAGTACTGAGCGATGATGTGTGATATTTGTAATGGACTGAACAGATCAGAGCTGTGTATCAAATCACATAATTATATACGACTCTAGGCAGAACATTTCTCAGTATTAATACTAGCCGATTTCTTTATAAACAATTTGAGTCTGAATAATAAAAATACTCTCACGTACACTTAAAAACTTACTGAAAATTCTGTTTTGCATACCAGTCATTTAGGTAATCAAAATTTAGTACAAACGTTTAAACATATGCTCATGGCTTACAATTTGAGACTTGGTTTTTGACAGCAACCACAATTAAAGTGAGCTTGTCAGTGTTTCATAATGCTTCACAAGGACGAATAGGTGTCTCTTAATTGTATGAATTGCCATTCAGTGGATGCTTTTTTTTTCTTTTCTTTTTTTTAATACAAAAGGTACACATGGACACCCACATGTAAAGCCTTACTGTCTTAAGTGCTCCATGTTAAAGCAGTAAACTATACAAAATAGTTACTAGGTTAAAATTTGCTGGACAAAAAAAAAAAAAACTTACATTTTAATACAAGATTGCTATGTTGCTAGATTGTATTTCTCTTCTCATTGTATTATGCACTGAACTCATTTGTGCCTTCATTTGTTTTCCCCCAGTATGACTAGTCAATGCACCAGTGACAGCTGATTGTGTCTTACCAGTGCTTCATAGTCACAGGGTTAGATTGATTTAATTATAGGCTGGGATTCATCGCCAGATCCAGCCACATCTCCTGTGGGCCTTTCCATACTTGTTTAGCCTCCTCATCCTCCCTTTGGCGGGACTTCCCTACAAACGTCCATTAGTCCTGAATCCATCCAGAGTGACGGCCAACACTGGATAAGGATCGGTCACTGTAACTGGCTTTGTTTGACTGAGATCTCCTCTACTCTGTTCCAGGTCCAGCTATGGTTACAGTTTCTGCTCACACTGTCCCAGATGAAGCACGGGCTAATGAAGATGTCCTTAGAAAGATGTCCTTTTCGCACTCTCATTTTCTATGTCCCAGCTGCCTTCTGCTCCGTCTGGCATGCTTGAAATGCATTTTTTCCCCCAACTCAGTCCTTTTTCTAACTCCTTCACTAGGGGGACTCTTCAGACCTCCTTGTAACACATTCCTTTCACAATACACAGCACTATAGCACTATTCATGCCACCCTGCGCTCTGGGACCTAATAAAAATAACAACACTATAATGGCAAATAAAGCCATTCTGCACATGACCTCTAAACACTGTGATTACAGAAAGAGCATGTAGAAACATGGACACACTGGAGAACACTCTATAACCTCATCACAATCAGTACCCGTAATGTGACTTTTTTCCCCCTTTAAATATGATATTTGCCATCATTGTTAGTTGAAAGTGCTAAAACCAATTTCATTATTTTAAGGCCACGTACAAAAGCACACAAAAGTTTTTTTTTTCTTTTGTAATTAGTACACAAAGGATTTTAGCATGGACCCAGTCTGGTAGTTTTGATCTACACACGAGGCTGGTTTTCTAATGTATTTTAGAGTATGATATTTACATACAGTATGTTATTAGACCAACGTCTTTTCCGCAACATGCTCTCCTTGTGCTGCTCCAGGTCTCTTAGGCTGATCTTCCTCCTCAGTGGAGTAGTGCTGAAGTGCCTGATGCCGGTTTCTGGAGAGAGCATCCGCAAAACACATACCACAGTCCTCACAGCCGTAAGGAAGGGTTCTTCTCACTTCCTCTCCCTCAGAGTTTTTCTCGCTTGGAAGAGGCCTGTGCTCCAGAGACTGAGCAGATGCTGCCTGGTCAGCCTGTTTAGGCTGGACCTCTGAGCTGGTGCCGGCCAGGCTTGGCCGTCCTACAGAATTTGGCTCAGTGATAATGCCATGCGCAGTACGTTGATGAAAGCGGACACCGGAACGGTTTGAGAAGCCTTTGCCGCACAGGTTACAAAGGAACGGCCTCTCGCCTGTGTGGACACGCGTGTGGACCTTGAGGGCACCCGACTGAGTAAATCCCTTGCCGCACTGCGCACACTGGTACGGCTTCTCACCTGTGTGTATGCGCTGGTGCGCCCTGACACCAGCCAGGTGTGGGAAGCCCCGGCCGCAGTAGGTGCACGTATACGGCCGCTCGCCAGTGTGGACACGCCGATGGATCTTGAGTGCACCTGACTGGCTGAAGCTCTTGCCACAGTCGGCACACGTGTATGGCCGCGCTCCGGTGTGCACGTTAAGGTGTACGCGTAGGTTACTGTGCGAGTTGAAGACACGGCCACACTCGGGGCACAGGAAACCACCAGCTTTGGACGAGTGCTGGGAGCGCTGGTGCTGAAGCAACTGCGAGGGTCGCAGGAACAAGGCAGAGCAGTGCATGCACGGGTGCTGCCGCTGGGTGTGGCCCTCCTGCTGTGCACAGTTCAAGGAACGTTGGCACAAAAGGCAGGCAGTGAGTGGGCAGTGGTGATGGTGGTGGTGGTGATGGTGGTGAGAGTGAGTGTGGGCGAAGTGGGAATCGGATGCCTGCTGGGGATGCAGGAGATAAGGGCATGGATGACAGCAGAAGCAGGGGAAGGCCTGGAGAGGTGCTGGGCAGATCTGCGGGTTGGAGTTTGAAGCAGATGTTGGACTGCTTGTGTTTGTGCCTTTGTCTTGGTGTTGCGCGTTGGACAAGCTTGTCGACTCGCCGTTTCTTTCTTCCAGAGAAAGAGCCAGGCTGAGACAGGAGCCCAGGCCAAACGTGACTGTGTTTGGCTCTTTGGACTGTGACGTGGACCCTTTAGATGTTTCAGCCTGGGAGGAGGAATTGTTTCTGGATTTCAGGCAGAGTGGATGCATAGTAGATGCAGAAGTGGATGCTGAGGACAGAGGACAGCCCGGGCATCTGCAGGCATATGGCCGTACTGCAGGAAAGAACAGTACATATGAAAAAAACAACACATCACAAACCTTTAAACAACACTATAATAATATATATCCGTTATTTTTTTATATATCACAGTCTCTGCTAACCACTTTGCATCTTTGATATAATTTCTGTTTACACAAACATAATACTGATGTACCAGTGCTATTTTTGTTTATCATGGTACATAGTCACAACATCTACTGTATTACTTCAGTCTGTAGTTCTACACTCACATTGTTGCTCGTCACAACTTGCAGCCTCCTGAATCCTCGCTCCAGAGTGCAAACTGATTCCTGCCAAGTTTTTCCGTTGGCTCTGGCTTTGTGGGTCAGTCTGAGCGGGATAACAGGATTTGGGTGCTGGTGTCTCAATTCCTGATGTTCCTGCGCTTTCCCAGGCAGTACGGAGTGACTGATTGTTAGCGCTTTTCAATAGCTGACCAGTGCCAGATGCACTAAAAGCCATAAGGTCACCAATGAAGTTATTCATCTCCAGCCAAGAGCTGGGAGCAGACTGTGTGGGGGGACAAAAGCATATAAAGGTGAACACACAGTAGTCTGGAAGTGCAACACACTTTAACAACACACAAACACCACATCAGAGAAAGAAATTGAGAAATATTACTTCAAAACATGCATGATGTACAAACAAGCTTGTTGCTGACTGGACATGGATGTGATTTAGTTATGGGTTGTTGATGAATGATTCATTCTTTTTGAACGAGTCTTTATTGTGACTCAAAAGAATGAGTAGTCTCAGGGAGTGATTCGTTAATTTTCTACTGGGCGCGCAGGCGCAATGCATTGCAAAACCTCCGTAGGTTTTGTACAGGAAACAGAAATGAGGAGTTACCTTTGAGTCTTCTAGTCTGAATAGTTCATCCCATAGACGCTATGCAGTGCATTACACAGGAAACAGAATTGAGCGGTTCATCTCATGAGTCTCCTTGTCTGAGTCGTTAGTTTTTTTGTCACGTTACCCCCATAGACGCTATGCAGTGCAATAGATTCAAAAGAACGAACGACTCGGACTAGAAGACTCATGAGAAGAACTGCTCAGTTCTGTTTCCTGTGTAATGCGCTGCATAGCGTCTATGGGAGTCACGTGACAAAAGAACGAACGATTCGGAAATGTAACATTTCATTTTATTTCTGATCAAAAGAACGAAATGGACTAAATGACTCAAAAAAAAAAAAAACAGGAATCATTCATTTTGATTAACAAGATTTAAAGAACCAAGTCACTAAAATGATCCAAACTTCCCATCATTAATGTGATATCACACATTTTCAGGTTGTTATAAAACAACTTACTCACTAAATTTGTTTAGAATTGTCATAAAATCTTTAAAAATTTAATATTACAACGGGATATTTATAAAATTGTAATACTTGTAGAATCACAATACACATTGTATCAGCGCCAAGGTATCGTGATGAAATCGTATTCAGTGATGGTATAATGCGATAGTAATGTCTTAAGGATGGGTGGCATCTGTTTTTGAATTATTCATTCATTCCATCAACTTGTATATCACTTATCCTGTACAGGGTCTTGGTGGGCCTCAAGATTATTCCAGGAGACTTTGGGCATGAGGCAGGTTACACACTGGACTGCCAATCGATCACAGGCCACAAACACACACACACACTATGGGCAATTTGGGAACGCCAATTAGGCTAATCTGGATGTCTTAGGACCGAGGGAGGAAACGGAGTACCCAAGCATGGGGAGAACATGAAAACTCCACACACAGAACCGAGGCGGGAATCGAACCTTCAACCCTGGATGTGTGAGGAAGGCCACATCCAGGCTAGTTCTAGTTCCACTGTGCTTTGACATGCTTGCTGATCGGGAGACCAAAAAAAAAAAAAAACGCACAGAGCAAAGTGACAGAAGGTTCTCCGGTTTATTCACGAAACGAACGAGGTAAGTCCTAAGCCAATGTCCTGAGCAAGCATAAAGGAAATACACGGTCCTATCACTGACCCCCCCATAGTAGGATGGGTACATCCAAATTAAAATTTTATTTGTCACATACACAGTCATACACAGTACGATATGCAGTGAAATGCTTAGACGACTGCCCGTGACCTTAAAATAAAAGATTATTAATAGGAAAAAAAATATGAAAAGAAAATAGAAGGTAAATTTAACTAAGATGAATAAAATAACTGTACAGAACAGAATTGCCATTATGTCATCGAGCATGGGCCATTTGAATGTTTCTATTTTTCATCTGACAAACCACCAGAGAAAGTACTGCCATATAAGGAGTGAAAAGAAAATAAAGAAAGGAAGAGTGCGCGAGCATGCTAAAATTAATATAAAATAAGAACAAATATCCAAGAATGTCATTTTATTTGATGTTTTCCTGAAGTTGCATTTTCTGTTTCTTTTTCATTGTTGTAGCATTTTCTTATTGTTTTTGCTGTTACAGTTTTGCTTTCCCCCTCTTCCTTTTCTCCTCTCTCTCTCTCTCATTTCTTTCTGTCCTCTCTCCCTTTCTTTCTTTTCAATCTGCTACGTTCTCTGTAATTATCCCTTGTGTTTCTGACTCTTTGTGCTTGTGTTGTGTTTGTTTTGTACTTCCGGTTCAACGTATGAACGCGATAAGTAGCGTTTACACACTGAAATTACAAACCGTCAAAACTTTATTATTATTATTGTTGTTGTTGTTGTACCCCGGATAGTCTTACGAAGAAGCTTAGAGATGTATGTCTTTGGTATTTTAAAGCTGAAAAACCAGCACGTCTTACTGTAAGCTAATTAAGGGCACAATTAATATATAAATATATAAAACGCAGTGCGGTGTAAAATATATTCCTTCATATCCCTGTGCATGTGATATTATGAGTGTTTACATACTTACAGAAAAGCGAAAACCACTTAATAACGAGCCTGTTTTTTTTTTGTGTTTTTTTTACAGTCATTTTACGCCAGCATGCTGGTTCAACACAGAGCGCGTATATACTCACAGCGAATCTATCCTTGTCCATTACCCTTCACTGCTGCACTACAGACAAACCAAGTTCAATGTCATGTTTAAGAATGTGTAGCGGCCGTGCAGCTGTTGTTGATACACCGCCATCTTCCTCCACCAGCGGTGGACCACTTCCGGATGCTGCTCTGTGTCACGTGACTGACACGTTCGAGTTCTTTCCCCCGCAGGACCGCGCGGCTCCGAGCACATCTCCCCTCCCTACCCCTGAACACTCTGTAGTCCGCTGTGCGAACACGGCTCGTGCGCACCATGTAGTGCACTCTGTGTCCAGTAGTGTGCTGTTTGGTATTAAGCTTCTAAAGCTCAGTTCTCGAAATAGAAATGAGCTATATTCAGCTGTGTAGATCAAGTAGTCTAACACACTGGTGCATTCACAGTCACACACTGTATGGACTGTATTTGTACATTTGTACTGTATTTGGCCAAACCTGTTAACTATTGAACTGAGGTGTTTCAATCAGGCCCCTTATCCCCAGGGAAGGGCAATCTTAATGCTTCATCTTACCAGGACATCATGGACAATGCTATACTGTACTTTATTAAACAATATGGCAACAGTTTGGGGAAGGCCCTTTTCTTTTGCAACACATGACCAGTGCACAAAGCAACGACTATAAAGACATGGTTTGATGAGTTCAGTGTGGAAGCCCTGACCTCAACCCCATCGAGCACAGAGATCGCCAGCCAGGCCTTCTCGTCTAATATCAGTGTCTGGACTCAGATTTTCAGAAAGCGATGCACCTGGCACTGCTAGCTTAGTTAGTTAACGATCTACAGGCACACTGGCATTGATAAGTACAGTATAAGGCAATACAAGTATGGGAAGAGTTTTGGAACCCAAAAGGCTTTAACTGTGTATACAGATGAGGAGATGAAAAAAAGCTGAAAAGGTTCAATGTTTGTTAGAGATAAAGGAATGGCTAGCTCCCTCTGAGACCAACATGTCTGTACAAACAGATCAAACTTTAACTCAGTATTTTATTTCAAAAGAAATCTTAGATGAGATTGGGTAGAGGGTTTTGATCTCATGCATTTTCAGTAAAGGAAAAAAAAATGTCAATTTTAAATTATGGCGCATTTCTGCACAGCAGAATGATTGAAATTTAAAATATTTGAATGAACATATTCTATACACTTCTATGGTTCGATTTGCAGCCAATGCCCAAACCCATCCACTGGAACCTTAGCTCCAGCCCCAAGCCCAGATAGAAGGGGAGGGTTATATATCTTATTTTCCTTCCTAAGTTGTGTCAACTGTATTACAAAGTACATATAACTAATCACACAAAAGACAAATGCTACTTATATCTTGTATTGTACATCTTGTATTGTATGTAAATTATTAATTAAGAGCATGGTGGAATACTCACCTCATACTAGGTCAAATGATCAATAAGCTTTAACCCTGGAAGATACACATCTTTTTATTTTAAAATAAATAACAACAATGAATAATCAACTGGATTATGGCTTTTATGTGTTTCATTCACTACGTACTGTACTTTTATATCAAACTTTGATAGTGTTTGTATTATGTTCAGCAGTAAAAACTGAGTCTTATGTTAGACTTTCTACAAATGTTTGGTTTTATTGCATAATTTATGTTGCATTTTTTGGCATGACATCAGTAAATAAGACAAGAAGCTGTTACAGGTCATAGGACAAGATACCTTCTGTGGTCCTGCACCACAATTAATATTCTCTTTGTCTTTTTTTAGACAGAAGTGCACCTGAGAGCTACTAATGCACAAGTAACGAAGCACCACTTTTAAGACAATGTACTTTTTAGTAACTTAGTAATTACAGCATATTTAGTCGATGCTGTCGACCTTCACTCAGGTGACCCTTGAGTTATGCACTGGTGCGGTGTAATGACATCTAGAAAGGAACACTCTTTAGCTTTATGCCACTGGAAGTGTTGCGCTCCTTGCAGCTGCTTCAGGTTGTGATACGGGGCTCCAGCTTTGCATAACTGAGGACCAGAGTTAAAACAAAAAAGGAATTTAGGGCTTAAGCATTGTCCGGGTAGACCATGTGGTAAAGCTGATCCTGAGCGATGCCTAAATAGGTGCGTGCAGCTCCTGTTGTTTCTGAATACACACTCCTAAAAAGAGGGCACAAAAATGCGCTGAAATCATTGACTATTATAGTATTTGATTATGCTGTAAGATTATTGCGTTGATTAGTTGATGGGGTGGGTGGTGCATTGTTGTGATTATTGTAGTGGTTCACCTACTTAGCTTTCTCTTCCAGCTTGAGCTCCTTGATGCTTTCTACAACTGAACCAGCAACTTTCAGGCTGTAATCATAATAGCCCCTCAGTTGGTCAAGTAGAGAGGTAACTGGTCCGTTTTGCTCCTCCTCCTCCTCCTCAGGAGCTTGTCTGGGGACACGGAAGCTCTCCGCACCTACAAGAACAAATCGCTTTATTTCTTAGCTAATGAAGGCTAAAATTTCTTGTTCCTAAATTAAGTGCTAGACTAAGCTTTATTTTGCGTCTTTCCATAATGTACGCAGTGTAAATATGGGAATAATAATGTTTCTGTGGATTATTACATACCCAAGGCAAAGACTGTGATAAGCACAGAAGCAATGAGCACCTTATTCATGCTGACTATTGGATCTGAGGAGAAAGTAAAGACAGTTCATGATGCAGTTATCAGTTCACTGCAATTTCAGTGTGTTTATAGACTATCTCAGTTAAAATGTCAGGAATCTGTCTGAGAAGTGGATGCTAGATGTGGAGGGTAAATGAGCTAGGCAAATTAGTAGAAATATGGGTGGATGGATGGATGGATAGATTGATGGAGAGAGATAGAATGCAATCCCCTCCAAAATTATTGAAAGAGCAAAATCAACTGACACAGTAGATCATCATTTCAGTTTTTACCCACTGATATTTACATTTAGACATGTAATGAACAACTTATAACATTGCACCTTTTTGAACACATCCATTTTTCAAGTCATGAAATATTTGACATGTTATTGCCCATAATAAACCATGCATGTATTATAATAAAATTTTTACCATGCATGTATTAGTAAATCTGCAATTACTGCGTACTGCATACTGATCCTGAACTCAGTATGACCGAAAATGCTTTTTTTCAGTATACCAAAAAATTTTTTTCCGGTTTTTGTGTGATTCTCAGAATTGAATTAAGAGCATAAGGATGGTTATACTCACTTTTTGTCCTCAGTAGGAAGTGTGTATTGGTGCTTAGCAGGTCACGCACCTTGGCCTATCTTATATATATGAGGACAGATGAGTCGACTAGCCAATGACCAAAGTGCAGCTCTCTCATTTACTAGAATGAGTGAGAGATAGGGGAGGGCGGAAGGAAGGAAGAGGGGGGGGGGGCAGGGGGGTATCACTAAGGCTAAGGTATAAACATAATTTCAAATTGAACTTATTGTTAAATTACCTGATTTGAAAGTTGTTCCACGGCAAGTCATTTTACAAATTCAGGCTTCTTCATTTAGTCATTGGTCATTAATAAAGTAGACAGCAATCTTTGATGGAAGTTATAACCCTAATCTAATTGATTAACTCAAGAGATATGTTAATGTACCGTAATATTGTTATATTCCATCTTAATAGGCCTTTATAGGTAATAGGTACACATGGTACTTTTTTATATTACACAAGTAGTCTGGCACACGTTTGCAGTCCTAAGTCTATTTCATCTTAGACACGTCAGCCTGTTTATCTCAGGTTTATTTAAGGTTATTGCACTATTGTGTGTGTGTCTATCTATCCTTTAGTTGTCCTCATCACCATGGACTTTGGATTTTCTCGGTACTGATATTGTTAAATAGTTCCAATATCTGCGTTTTTGGTAATCAATACCAAGTCCTGAAACTGGTTGTTTAATGTAAAATAATGTAATAATGTAACCTGTCCACTACATGGGGGAATATATGTTAGTTTCATTAAAAGTAGGATTTGCCGAAACAATTTGGCTTTCCTTGTTAACACACAAGAATACTGTGTTCATGATCACCCTGCACATTCCTTTATGCATGTCAGTGTTTTTTGGTCACTTCTTGACCCTCAGTGCAGTTGTTAACCTGGTGAAAAAAGTGTAGACATTAAAAATATCACATTCTTGTTAATTTCTAAAAAAAAAAAAAAAAAAAAGATTTTAACTACTGATTTAACTTTGCAACCCATAAAGCTCAGGATTGTGCAGTATAGGGTGACATATCCTTTTTTCAGTCCAAAATAGGCAATATGATGAACTAAATTTTATCGAACTGGCACTTATTAGTTAATTAAATGTACATGTAAATGTGGAACCAGCGTCCACTGAAATTAGTTTGGCCAACACAGGCGCCCCTTTCACCCATTAATGCTGCCAACTGGTATATTTGCTAAGCTAAGCACAGAACTGAAAACTAAACAAAACTTGCTAAAACAACAAAACCATATGACTGAGCCCACTAGCTGTGTGTGGTGAATACAAACAATGAACTGACAGCTTTTTATTTTATTTTGCACACACATAAGTCCACGATAATGTGCGTAATATACACCCATAGTTAATGCGGTCCCTTCCAAAAGTATTGGAACAATGCCAATTCTTTTGCTATGCACTGATGACGTTTGGGGTCAAGAGATGAAATTGATACAAGAGATCAGAATGAAATACAGTGATATTTACATGTAGACATGTTGAACAAGTTACAGTATGACACCTTTTTGAATCCACCTATTTTTTACTCTGGTATAATGCTATATAAAACTACAGTATGAACATGATACTATTACCATGTACTGTATTATGGTTAGCACTGTCGCTTTGCACCTCCAGGGTCTGGGTTCGATTCCCCGGCCAGGCTCGATTCCCGTCTCTGTGTGCATGGAGTTTGCATGTTC
>JAQMYG010000033.1:7460635-7488632 GCA_030014215.1 Clariallabes teugelsi
TGTGTGTGTGTGTGTGTGTGTGTGTGTGTGTGTGTGTGTGTGTGTGTGTGTGTGTGTGTGTGTGTGTTTGTGAGAGATAGAAAGGATTACAGTGTACAAAAGCTGGTCTGATTCACATAAATAAAGGGACAGCATGTTCCTTTATCCCAACAGACATGCAGGCAGCCCACTGGAATGTGTGAGCAGCTCTGAACACGTCCCCAGGCAGCAATAAGAATAGGAGAAAATTATTCTGGGGAGGGATGTGGCTAGGGTTTAACATATCCTGTTAATGGCCATCCGGTACTAAGCTCTCACATGTGATATTCCTAACATACATTTCTAAGGAGATGTTTTTGAGGTTTGTTCAGCAAATGACTTATGAACAGGTGGTGAATTGAGACTAAGACAACAGGAATAGTTTTTTTTCTACTTTGTTAAGGTGAAGAGCTCGCTTCAAAAATGTCTCCTTTTATCTTGGTAAAATCATTTTCTTTACACTGTCTTGCTTAGCGAGAATAAGATTTTAAAGGAAAATATGTTCAGGGATGGTATAAAGAAAAGCTTTATGTGTGCTTAAATTGGCTAGTACAAAAAGGTGCCATGGTGGTGTAGTGGTTACCACTGTGGCTGTGCACCACCGGGGTCAAGGGTTCAATTCTCATCTCTGTCTGTGTGCATGGAGTTTGCATGTTGCTTCCTCGGGTTTCGGTTTCCTCTGGGTACTCTGGTTTCCTCAAACAGTGCAAAGAAATGCAGATTAGGCACTGGTGTTCCCAAATTGCCTGTATAGTGTGTGTGTATATGGGTGTGTGGCCCCTACAATAGATTGACACCCTGTCCAGAGTGTACCCTGCCTCGTGCCCAAAGTTTTCTGTGATAGATTCCAGGCCCCACTCATGACCCTGTACAGGATAAGCAGTAAAGAAAATGGATGAATACATATGAGTACAAAACAATTTGTGGTATACTAATTTGTGTATTAGTCATCAGAATATCTGAATGTGTGAAAAGACATGATTTATTCTAATATCATTAACTATATGCGTGTCACTAAATGACTACTCGTTATTAGCCAGAGAGAACAAATATTTCATACAAAGGTGCATTAAAAGGGAGCATGATTTTGTAATATTATCCCTATACTTCATAGGGTGGGAAGAGGTGTGCAGGGGATAAGAACAACTTGGTTATTGCCCATACACGTTGGATTATGTAAGCCTGGAAAGAGACAAGGTGGCGTGACAAAGACTGTGGGGGTGTTCAGAATAAAAAATATATATAATGCAATAATAGCTATAGAAAAAAAGCTGATCATTTAATCTCTAACTATGAGGTGTATATCCTTCTAACTTCTCAATTACTTGTCATTCATTGAAGGCAAAATGAAGCATAATTACACACATAATTCTGGCCCAGTACAGTCCAACCTTTGTATGCCAACCTGCATGTGTAAGCTTGTTCCTGATACAGTGTTTTAACTAGAAAAACAACAAAATAAATGATTCATCTCTGCCTCAACTTTTGACATTTGCATTCAGTTATTCATTTGCAACTTTTTCTCCCTTTAAAACATAAATGGACCAAAACGTACATCTTATCTTGCAAAATATTTATTTAATGTTTAAGTTGTCAAGATAATCAGTGTTGAATGATTTATTTGACAGAGTGATGCTAGGTATACATTACTTTTATACCTGTTAAATCAATGTACAGTACTATGCAAATGACTTAGGCCCATAAATTTCATCTTTGGTCAACGTTAAAAACTCTACAACAGCCCACTGTTTGATGAATTATCATGTAAATTTAATTATTTCTTGAAAATATGCATTCATTCAAATCTGGTGGCTGCAACATCCTCCAAAAAAGTTGGGACAGTTGACTGTTTACTAAAGTATATTGGTCAAGTTTCGCTAGCTGGAATTTCCCCCATTATTTCTTAATGCAAGTCTTCAGTTGTGCAATTGTGTAAGGGTCTTTGTTGCCATATTTTGCACTTCCTAATATATCCACATTCTCAGGCCAGTCAAGCACCCAGACTCTGTGTTTAGGAGCAATGAATATCTAAACCGAGAAGATGTTGTTTGGTTTTGTCCTGCTGGAAAATATGATGTCTCTTTAAAAAAGATGATAAATGGCAGAATATGTTGTTCCAAATAGAACATATTGTTGTCCTCACAGATATGCAATTTAGCCATGCCACAGCCAAATTGACTGATAACGCTTGACGCTGATAACAACTTGGATGGTCCTTTCCCCCTTTGACCCTTTTGATATGACAGCGGTTGCTTCCAAAAATTATTTGAGATGTTGACTCTAACTACAAAACATACTTTCAGTGTGCCACTGTCCATCTCATATGATAGAAGTCTTTGATGCCTATCTATAGTAATGCTATATGGCTTCCATGAGACTTAAGTTGCATTTGTAAATCCAACTAAAAATGGTGTTAATGGTCAAAGGTTAACCAATGTGTTCTTGAGCCCACATTATAAAGAAGAATGACAAAGACAGTGATGTCTGAGGAATCGGAGATCACGCCTATTCAGAAGTTGTTTTCAGGCCTGTCATTTATGCTTTGAGATTTGACCGGTTTCCTTGAATTTCTTGATGATATTGTGTACTTACAGTGGAACATTGACAGATTTTTTTTTAATTGATGGATAATTTGTTAGTGAATCTGTTGGCAAATCGTCCAAAGCCTCGCCTCATCCTTGCTCTAGAAGGACTAGAACTTTCTTTGAAACTCCCTGTATACTGTAGCATAATTGGTTCACTTGTTTAACAGTACTTGTTTTTCAACAACTTGTAATTAGTAAATTGACCCTGTCCCAACTTTTGGAGGATGCTGCAGCCACCAGATTTGAAATGAGTGCACATTTTCACCAAACAATTCAATTCACACAGTAAATCATCAAAGAATGTGTTGTTGTAGTGTTTTCAATATATTACAAAGTAAAGTGACTTTACAGATTACTTGTTTTTCATTGTCACGCCAATTATGAACTTAAATTACTGTTAACTTGCATATTTTTTTATGTATTTTGAAATATATCCTTGCTCTACAGCAGTTATCTGCATGTGCCTAAGACTTTTGCACAGTACTGTATGTTGTGGGTGTATGATACTGATTTCCACAGTTTGTTTGCATGTTATATTCATGTTCATTGTCATTGATTAGTTAATTAGTTCAAATAACAGAGAGAAAACACCAAAGACCAATGTTTTTTTTCCATTTTTTTGTTTTTATTGCAAACATGTTCAAAAATAGCAGACAGACAATTGTATGATTGAAACGGGTGGACAATATTTCATGAGGTTTGGTTGTACTATGAAGAAACTGTGTAAATCTGCGATGTTCATAAAATGCCTATATGCTATCTAATAGATTTCAGAAACATGACTAACCAAGGCAATTAAACTACTGCACTTTAAAAAGTGTTAATGAGTGGATTAATACTGAGAAAGCCCACATGGTGATTAACAAACAGTGTCCCAAGTTTCAGTAAAAAGCCAAGTCCAGTTCTTTCCCTTTCTTGTTTTCCTGTCAAAAAGTGAAAACTATAAAGCATCAGTAACAAACATTTATAGACTAATTTTGCTTTTACTCTTTAACTTGCAGTGTTTGGTAGAAAGTGTTATAATTGGTAGTTTTACAGTGCGACGGGGAGAGCAGCTGAAGCCTCTCTGATCTTTTCCATGACAGTCTGGAGCTGTTCACGGATCTTCTCACTGTGGGGATTCAGGAGAGTGGCGAGCTCCTCAAAGCGGCCCGCAAGGGAAGTACGAAGCTGGTCGGCGGTCTGCTCCAGCTGCTGCCTCAGCACTTTGGCCTGTTCCTCCAGCTGCTGGCTCATGTCCTGAGTCTGGCCCTGTAGAATCTCAGTGAGGGTGGCCAACTTCTGGCCGACATCCTCCTGGACCTGCTTCGCATAAGGCTCGAAGTGGGTCCTTGCGGTGTCAGCGTTCTGCAGGGCACGGGATTGCAGCTCACCCAGGTAAGTGGACAGAGTGCTGAAAGAGATGCACAACAAAAATGTTAAGTCTTTCAGCTATCCATTTAGATTGGACTTAAGTTGCTTTTAACATGTCTTGAAGGTAATTTAGGGCCAGTTACCATGACTTACTAGACATTTAAATCATCAATAAACATATGATTGTCCATCAAGCGCTAGTTACTATAAATATTCCTTTCACTAAAATTGTAATTCTGCCCGCTATAAGAACTACTTCAAGCTCCTGATTCACACTCACTTGCGGATCTCCTCAGTGTCCTTGCCCAGGCGTTTCTTGAGCTTACGAGTGTAAGTGTTGATACGGTTCTTGACATCATCTGCATTCTGCTCCATCATGGTTTTCAGCTCCCGTAGGTACTGGGTGGAGCGCTCCTTGGCATCGATCATGTCAGTCTGTAGCTTACTGGTCAGCAGATCCAGATCTTGCTTCAGCTGACCAGAGGCATCCGTAGCATAGGGAGCCAGTTTGGTCTCAATGTCCTCCCTGTACGTGTTCAGCTCAGTCATGGTTTTAGTGATGAGGGAACTAAAGAGAGACCCATGATGAAGGAGATCAGAGACAATGGAATAGTTGTGGAGAACACTGCAGAAATGCTGTAGGAGCTCTTATTTTAACTTGTTATTGATGCTTTTACAAATTGGGATATGCAGAATTCCCACAATGAGATATGAGAATAAAGAATAGTGGGGTACAATACTTCTATACATTCATTGTTCTTAGTGTTGACTTACTCAAGTTCGCTGCCTAGTTTTATGTTCTCCACCACACTATCAGCATGGGTGTTGAGCTCTGAGATGAACTGCCAAAAGCGATCCACTGACTCTTCCCATTGGGCCAGAGGCTGATCAGCCTGAGGCAGAACGCGAGCATGGCATCCTAAAAAACAAAGAAGCATTTTGTCAGTTCCGATGCATGTAATACCAAAAAATTCTAGCACAGCTAAAGAAACTCATGAAGTTAAGCTGAAGTAAACTTTCATCAATTTACTTAGTGCTTTACAGCACGGTGCATATTTGTGTTGCATGCATTAAAAATGGATAAAGATAATAGCTAAACTAAGGATTCTAAATATTTATTTCTATTTACCAGCAATCAGTGCCAGAGCAAGTACCACTGCAGCAGCCCTCATGTTGACAGTCAGACAAGAACACCTGGAGATAGGATGAAAGAATTTTAAAATTTAAAATAATAATTGGTGAGGTGATCACCGTCCAAACATTCAACAAACAAACACAAAATATCAGGCGAATAATTTGCAATATTATAACATGCACATCTACTTTTCTTATCTATATATTAGTTAAATAGAGCATTAAAAGATACTATAAGCTGATGCATAACAAATTAAAAACAAAAGTAAAGATGCATGTAATTATTAAGAGCGTTGTGCAGTTGTTCTTCTTGTTGCTCACCTGAGTAAGTCTGCGTTGCTCTGTGTTGTGAGCGGGGAAGGTGCGCGCGCTTTTATACCCTGCAGGCTGCGCGCACAACAGCGCTGATCACGAGATCCTCTCTTCCCTTTGTTCGGGTCTGGATCCAGTCAGAATCACGCACCCCGCTGAAAACACGTTGCGCAATTTCTTTTTCTTTTTTCCTCCAGAATCTCTTTGCGCACGTCATGGGATTTTTATGTTCTTGCATGTTTTTTTTTGTTGTGTTTTTTTTTTACAACCCATTAAACAATTGCTAAAGCATAAAAAAAAATCTGTTTTTATTTTGGTATCTAATACTCTCACATTAAGTGCACACTCATAACACACCGACATCTCTGTTTGTTATACATCTTTAAAAAAAAAAAAACTTTTTACTTATTTTTTATGTCATTTTTAATCACTCAAAAGTGTAATAACATATTAAACAACTGCTAAAGCATCAAAAAATAAACACAAATTTAAAAAAATTCATTCATTTTTGTTTGCTTTTTTTTAATTTTGCTATCTAATAATCTCATATTCGGCGCACATTTCATACTGTAACAAACCGACATCTTTGTTTTTTTTAATTTATTATTAAAAAAATTTTTAAAACCTTTTTATAACTTACATATTTTAACTTTTTTATGATAATTGTTTTGTTTGTTTTTAATCACTCAGAGTGTATGATCATCGTTCTTCTTGTGCAAAGTGTCAATTGCTCTGGCTCCTTCTGATAGCCCTTTTGGCTCCAGATTGCTGCCACCTTTATCCACATCATTACCATATTTATCGCCCTATTGCTCCTCTCACAGGAAAACAATGCCGTCTTGTGTAGCCTAGTTTACACGTGAAAGCCAGATTAACGTTATCAAATGCCAACATCACTTTACTTTGTTATCTCCACTCTGTAATAGGCTCCAAAGTTCTTTATACGTACAAGCCTGGAAAGTTTGCAAATGGTTTTTGTGTCTCTGTTCAGCCCAAACAATAAGTGGGTCATCAGCTCCCAATGAAAGTTTTCCAGTCGGGACAAATAGTTACGATTAGAATTACAATTAAGTTATTTAATAATTGATCAAAATTTATCTTTATCAGCACAAGCTAGGCAATTTTTCATTTCATTTTAACCAACTAAATAAAAAAAAAATACCAGACACATGATCATTAGGATACATATTTCTATAATAAAACTAATAATAATAGCATTTAGGTTATACATTTTGTCATTTTCCATTTTATTTTTTCCATCTTCCAATATCGGGAACATTTAAAAGTAATAATCAGGCAGGATTCAAAACAAGGGAATCTTTAAAAATAATAAGAATAAAAAAGAAGTAAGAAGGCTAAGGGGATAGCCCAGTGGTTAAGGCATTGGACTATGTTCGGAAGGTCGCAGGTTCAAACACCATGACCACTCTTGAGCAAGGGTCTTAACTGCTCAGATGTATAATGATATAAAGAAAATGTTGCTCTGAATAAGCGCATCTGCCAAATCAGTCTCTGACCAATGTTGTTTTTGAACGATGGATTTCATTTGTCTATCTATTTATTCTTCTATTTTAGGCCTACTAACAACACAATCAAACCTAATATTTCATTATTGGCTTGGCACGTCAAATTATTTTAAATCTGGGTTCATGATTCCAAATCCAGCTGATAAGTTAACCTTTGTGTAGTGAGCTGTCCTGCTTTGTTGGTCAAATGTAGATTAGGAATATTGTTCTTCATCCACAATGTTCATAGGGCTCTTCCAAATCAACAGGGCCACTATTTATCTGTTTTGTGATCCTGGAAACATATAAGCCCTGTCTATTCCACTGTACATGCACAATGGCTGTGCAACAATTTGGGTTGCTAGATTCTGGATTAAAGTTGGGTGTTGGCTTGGATAAACATCCTGAAGTATTTTGATGCCAGTCTTTAATATTATTGAGTGTCACTCGTATGCTACTTGTGAGGTCATATGTATATCTGAAAGATTGATTAAATGTTCTATGAACCCTGCAGCATGATGTTCTTGTCTCAGCTTGTCTCTCCCTCCACCTGCAGCCTATCCCTTTGGCAGTCTTGTTGTTTCTTAAAAAACAAAACCTTGCTTTGTTAGCTGAGGTCAAAGTAGATAACATCATGCCACAATTTTTATTCCACTACAAAATGTCCTTCCCAGAGGAGCAAACTGATTGAACTGATTATAAGGATTCTACAGATTGTAGTACCGGCATCAAAATGTTTAACTGATAAACAAAAAAGCTTTTCTTTTAAAGAAGCCAACAAAAATTACTTATGAATTTTCAGAACTTAAAGGGTGTACATGTGTGAGAATTCGTTCATAATGTTAGTAAGATTTTAAAAGAATTCTCATTATGATCTACCTTTGTGGAAAATATTTGCTTCCTCTCTGTATGACCTGAGTTACTTCACAATGTCACCATATCCCTGAAAAGCACACCTACAGTATAAAATGCCTGGGCAAAGACCTTAAAGAAAAATTAAGTGCTCTGAAGCAGGTTTAAACAAGTTGCTTTGCAAGTATTTACCCTCTGCCTTCATGCACTCCAGATATGCACAAAGTACTAAAAAACTACAAACATAATTATTAGTCTTTTATGTAGAAGTATATCTTAATAAATAAATAAATAAATAAATAAATAAATAAAATACCAAAAAAAATCAAGGCCAAGTTGACGTCATGTCTAGCTGAGGTTAAAGGATGTTGCCCTTTTTACTGCTTTGTAACTTCCCATTACAGAAGCACATGTTTCCTTAGAAATGTGAAAAAGGGATGCAGTTAAAACACACGAAATAGGGATATTATAAGATATTAGTCATTATAGTGTCATTATAGGTCAGATGGAAAAGTTTAACACATCACATGGACTCTTTTTTAATAGAATAACAAGCAGTTGCTTTCTGTCTGGGTGTGCAATGTTACACATGTGCATATTACATACAATAAATACATACATACAAGTCTGTATATATCTGTATGCTTACATCTATACTAGCTTTAGATTAATGTATATGCTGAGGAAAATTATGTTGAGGAATACTATTCTATACAGTGCCATTTCCTGTTTTAATTTTTATTTCTTTTATATACCTTCCTGTTGGCCGTTTTGGACAACTTTACCCATTAATAAATGAAATCATTATTTAAAAACATGCATTTTGTATTCGCTTGGGTTATCTTTGTGTAATATTAAAATTCATTTGATGATCTGAATCATTTAAGTGATAAATATGCAACAAAAAAAAATCAGCAAGGAGGCAAATACTTATTCAAGGCATTGTATACGTTTCTTCAAGACACATTAATAGGTTAAGGTTCTTAGAGTTATGGGATGGATGGCTCTTATGATTTAGTTGTTGTAAGTTATAATAACTCCAGAAATATGATTATCACAGCGCTTTGGTTCTCTGAGAAACACAGCCCCACCCACCTCAAGTGTAAAAACTGACTTATTGCTGTCTAGCAGTCGATGAACAAAAATTTGTGTTTCAGGAATAAGCAAATAAATCCAGCTCGTAGGACACTGGACCGCTGCATTTTCGGAACTGTGCATTGCATTCCTCAGATGGTTCTACACTACCGCTCAAAAGTTTGTGATCACTTTCTAACTCCATGGTCATTCCTGATTTTCATTTCTTTCTACATTGTAAAGCAGGTGTCTAAAATATGCAATAATCTTCTTTAAACAGTTGATATTGAGATGTATCTGCTTTTTCATTCAGATGTATCTGCTGTGTACACATGAAAGCATCAATTCAATAGGCAAAGGCAACTTTTTCTTAGCCTGCCAAATCTTTCCATTCATTTGGGACACAGCTTTGGTCAGGAAGGAAGTTGCCAGGGTGACATGATATGTAATAGTGGAAACCAAATGCTTGCTGTGTATCTCGCTCTGGGGATCTACGATCAAAATTCTGTGGCCTACAGTAGTTCCTTAAGTCTTCATAATGCGATTGAACTATGGTTGAAAAAAGCAGTGGTAAAGTAGTAAAAGTGAATAGTAGTTGGTAATGGCACTGCATGCTTTTACAACTGTGCCATGATTGTACAGCTCTGGCAGATGCACAGATGCATTTCTCTCTCTGTGAAGCTGACCTTGCAAGGACAGTGAGCTGCTCAGCTTCGTGTCCTCCATATTGTCGATGACCAAAATTTGCCAACATGCAGAACTGGTAAAAAGTATTTGAAGGCCAGATGGACTGGCCTTATTTGTAGCTGGTTGATGTACTCCAATCTTGCTCCAGGCGTCCACAGGGTTGAAATGTTTCTGTTGCAAAAGAATTAACACTTCAGCAAGCTGAAGCCTGGGTTCCTTTCACTGTAACAAAGTTTGTGGTGTTTGAAGTTGTCATGGGCTGATAACCCAGTTCTGAAAAGTCCATATATGTTAATAAGCATCATAACAGGAGCTGGTGATGCACATGGCAATCGTAATAAGGAAATGATTTATGCAGTTGACCTCCATGTTATGGAGTCCCATTCTAATTTTACTAAAACCAAGTAACATGGTGAAGCACGGAGGCTGTAAGTGTCCTGAATTACCTATTCCTTGGTGGGGATGCATAGGTGCCAGCCATCCAGGTATAATAGTATCCTGATAGCAATGACCATAAAAAAGCCACTTGCATGCCAGAAATGTCTGTGGCACGATAAAGAGGTTACAGTAAATGGATCAAAGGGTCAAATTCCTCACACTCAGAGACAAGAGTCAAGACAGTCTATACACTTCGTGGAAAACATAAAAAAATGATTGAATTATTTTCTAGCTGGTCTTTTTATCTTTAGGTACAGTATATTACAGCGTGTAGTATACATGTAAGGAGAAAGTGTGGTGAATCTCCCACTATGATTTGAGTACTCCAGGCAGCTAGAAGGGAAAATCTCTAGGTATGACAGACAAACAGACAGACAGACAGTGAGCCTTGTTGCAGAAACCCTATGATCAACGACCTGAAAGTACAAGTTACTTCAATAAATGTGGGTGTATGAGATAAACCTGAAATGTAAACAATAAAGATAAGTAAGGATTTCTGAAAGGAAAGTCCTGAAAGTGCTATAAGAACTTTAACAAAAAAATATATTGGATGTTTTTGTACAACTGAAATCAGCGTCCTGGGATGATTTTGCACCCGATCCTGGGTGTACCCAACATATCCCCTAGGGCAGGGTTAGCTCTGTGGTTAAGGTGTTAAACTATGGTCTAGTAGGTCCCTGGTTCAAACCCTACTACCACCAAGTTGCCCCTTTTGGGCCCTAGGCTCAAAATTGCTGTTTTATAGACCTCTGAGTGTGGGGAGTTTGACCCCTTGATCTATTTACCCTCTTAATTGTGTCAGAGACATTTTTGACATGCATGCAAGCAGCTTTCCTTAACTCATAACTGCTCAGATGTATAATTAGATAAAAAAGAAAGGTACTATGGATAAGAGGGGTCTGCCAAATGTCCCCTACAACCCTACACAGGATGAATTGTATAGAAAATGAATGTATTGTATTTGGAAGGGTCATGTTGTGTATGTTGTTACAGTTATAGCATGTTGCGAGTTTGTTTTTTAGCATTAAATTTTGATACTGAGTAACAGGTTTGCATAAAACGGGTTTTCTTTGTTAACTATGGGACCCAGACCAAACGCTTGACCATTGGACGCGTGGTTGGTTAGCTACAGACGAAGGTTTTAAATCTCGTGAAGGTTTGCACTGGTTAGGAGCAAAAACAGTTGCAAATGTCTTATATTTTCCATAACTGTCTAACTGTCCAGGGCTAGTATCATAGTCACAAGAAGGTTTGCTTGTTTACATTTACGGCATTTGGCAGACAACCTTATCCAGAGTGACTTACATTCTTATCTAATTATACACCAGAACAGTTGAGGGTTAAGAGCTTTGCTCAAGGGCTCAACAGTGGCAACTTGGTGGTGAGTTAGTAGACCAACTCCTTAACCACTGAGCAACCCCTTCCCCTAGTTATTATTCAACATTCTAAATGACCACTATTGGTTTATGATCAAAATAAAAAACAAATGTGTTTAAGGAAATCCCAGTTGGAAGAATTTAATGCTAATTTAATTAGAAGGGCAGTTAATGTTGAGTGATCGTTCATTTTGTTGTTGTTGTTGTTCATTTGTCTTTGACCAGTCAAAGTCTTGCCTTGGTTTAGGCAACCACCAAACAATCATTGTAGCTCACTGATTAGGTCATCAGAACAGACTTAAACAAAAAAAAATTTTATTGCTAAAGGGGAAATTTTTCATGCAACACAATAACAAAATTTGAAAAAGCTGCACATAGTCAGTCCTTGTCATTTGGTACCATATTGATCTCAACAGTATGTTCATCTTTGATATACTGTATATGGTGATAGAACGAGCAAATTATGCTAAATATCCAAACTAGATAAAGAACAATAAAGTGTGAACTAAAACACAGTATGTAAAAAATGTTTAGGAGCCTGTATGAACTCTTGTAACCCCAGCTTCTGTTGTGTTTTGCTCTTATTTGGTTGGCTATGATTCAGCACCTAGTTGCAACAGATGTGGGTGCTTTCTCCTTTGTTTCCTTCTGCATAATACACTGTTTTCACATCAGCAAAGCAAATCAGGTCAAAGGGCTCTCAGCTGTTTTGCGTTAGCAAGAACAGACATCTGAATCTTAGTAGTCATCTTCCCGGCAGCAGCTGAGAATTACTTTCCAGAAGGAGTAGAGGTATCTCTCGGAAATACAGCATACAGTATCTGTGATCATTGTTATGGCCTTGTTATTCATAGTAGAGTGGCAAGAGCAGTAACAGCAATGTTACTTTTACTGAACCAGTTTCAAGGTTTTTTTTTTTTTTTAATTGCAAACAGAAACATGTTGCCATCTTAAAGTTAAGATAGGACAGGACAGGGTACACAAGCGCACACATTCACTCACACACTACGGGCAATAATTGGAGTGCCAATTAGCCTACTCTCCATGTCTTTGGATTGGGAGGAAACTGGTGTACCCTGAGGAAACCCATCAAGCATGAGCAAAACATGCAAACTACACAAACTCACTCACAAGGCAGGACATTCAACACTGGAGATATGAGATGAAAACACTAACTACTACACCACTGTGCAGATTTCTCATACTGTTGATTTCTCATAATAGGTACTGCATCTGGAACTAACATCTGGACACTAGGTCTTTCACGCATAAAATCACTTTACCGTTATACAATAATGACTGCTGAATGGAACAGTGTAAAAAAAAAAAACTGTGTGTGAGATGTGTGATGTGTTTTTCAAAATCAGTGATCTTGTCAGTATTTTCCCTTCTGTGTTGGGACATGTGCTTCTGGTTGTTTTGCCTGATTTACAGACAATTTGATTATGATGGTATTGTCAGCTGTGATGCCTTTCCCATTTGACAGGTAGGGCTGCTTAATGTGTGGGGGCGGTGGGTGTGTAAGCGGCTCTTGGCACAGAAAAGGGGGAGAGGCAGGTACACAAAACAGACCTGTGGGGACAACTCCTGACATGCAGCATACGGCAGCTGTTTAAGTGTGTTTTTTTGTTTATGACTGTTCTGATAGTGGTTGAGATCCTGATCTAAACTAAATCTTATCACATATTTCTGTATCACCGCATCTTGAGCACTGGTTTAAATACAGTATATAGAAAGGATTCATACATGAGTAAAAATTAAGTATTAAGAATGCATTGACAAAAGAAGAGCAAAATGGTGTACAAGGAAAAAACCCAGATTTTAAATGCATAACATCCTGAGCTCATCACGGGTGCAAGAGACAACTCTGTGTGCGTGTGTGTTTACAAAGCAATGGCAATCATCAATAATTTTTCTCAAATCCATTAATTTCTCCTGCAGTATGTATAGAGACTGTGTGGACACCATGTACAATACTTTTTTTCACTCACTTTGGTACAGATCATAACGAAAAGAAAAAATACTTAAAAACTTTAAAATACCTTGTACAGCCTCCACATCATGCCCTATGCTGTTGAAAAAAAAACTGCAAGTGCTTTTTCATGTTCATGCAAATGGTTATGTACAAAATCCAGGCATGATTAACTGCTCTCAGAGAGATCTTGATTTTCAACAATAAAAATGTTAAAACTTTTAGATCAACTAGTGATCAATCTGCATTCTCTAAAATAGCTGGCTATCATACAGTAGGTGCAGCATATGAGGACATCACAGCAGATGCCTGCAGAGGTTAGATAAGACATCCCAAAAGATTCTTTCAGTGGTGCATTTCAGTGGAAGTTATCTGTTGTGATGTGACTAAGAATCTGTGGCCTGACAGAGAGGAATGTTAGGAGGTGTAGAAAGACTGCACTGTGAATTCCCATTCTGGAGTGCATGTATAGTTCTGTCTAAGCAAAATTATGTGTTTTTACTATTTTGGAAATGTAAAGGATAATTCAAATGTTTCAAAACAACTGAGAAAAACTACCAGAAGTTCCAGAATAATTAATGATTTAATGATGTCTTCATTTTTTAATTTTAAATAAAAATTGTAATTTAATTTAATTGTCTATACTGCTTCATCCTGTATACAGGGTCACAGTGGGGTGTCGAGCACCCTAGACGGGGTGCCAATCCATCTCAGGGCACATTTACACACACTACGGGCAATTTAGGGACGCCAATTAGTCTAACCTGAATGTCTTTGGACTGTGGGAGGTAACAAGAGTACCAAGAGGAAACCCACCAAGCACGGGGAAGAACATGCAAACTCCAGGGGGACCAGAGGGGGGAATCGAACCGGACCTCGGAAGTGCAAGGCGACAGTGCTGATCACTAGCCCATTAATTTTTATTTAATTTCTTTATTTATCAATTGATTGATTGATTGGTTGATTGATTGATTGTATATTTTCTCCCTCATTTTCAAGGTCAGAACTTACCAACAGGTACTGTAAAAGACTATAGCCTTCTATCTCCAAGGCACACGAAACAAGCTGATCGTATCTTTTTAGACAGCTGCATAACACCCTGATTGATTAGCAGGAGTGAGAGAATATGCCACCCCTCAGGCTTCTGGTCACAGATAACTGTGTCTTCATCAGGTTTCAAATTTACGATCCATGTTAAACTTTTCTTTTGTGCCAATCAGGATCACAGATGGATTTTTCAACAAATTATGAACCCTGGATTCAAGTAAACAAAATAATTGCAGGACATGAACATTTTGACAAAGGACATCTTAGTCTCTAAGTATACCAGGGATTCCACATGTGGAACTAAAGAATATAAAGAAGCTTGAAATATACATGGTGACGTGCAGGGCAGAAGATTTGTTAGATTTTATCAAAGGAGATTCAATTCTGTTGTTCTTTGTAGTTTAAGGCTTCACTAGATATAATAAAAGTGGGAGTGACATTTTTTAAACCAGGGTTTTGCTAAACCATTTGCAAAGCTGGGTCAGAAGATCATCGAAATGGGAGATCTTATGTGGTGTTTCCAGTTGAGAGTGGTTAGTACCTACAAAAATGTTCCAAGAAATATCAACTGATGAACCAGAGAAATTATCTTGGATGCCCAGCCCTTACTGATGTGTGCAGGGAGGGAAAGCTTGCTAGTCTGGTCCGATCTTACAGAATAACGTCTAATAACTTAAGAAAAATTGTTAGTTGGCTATGATAGAAGGTGTCAGAACCCCCAGTGTATTGCAGATTGTTATGTATGAGGGTGTTTAGCCACAGACCAGACAGAGTGCCCATGCTAACCCCTGTCCACCACCAAAAGCACCTACAATGGGCATGTGAGGATCAGAACTGGACCATGGACCAGAAGGTGGCCTCGTCCTAAGAATTACATTTTCTTTTACATCATGTGGACAGTATGGACATGTTCATTGCTTATCTGGGAAAGAGATGACACCAGCATGCAGGCAGTGTGATACTCTGAGCAATCTTTTGCTGAGAAACATTGAGTTCTGGCATTCATATGGGCTATTTTGACACGTAACACCTACCTAAATATTGCTGCAGATCAAATACAGGCCTCAATGGTAGTGGTATTCAATAAATGCAGTGGCTATTTCCATAGGATAATGCTCCCTGCCACACTGCAAAACTTATTCATATGGTTTGAGGAACATGACAAAGAGCTGTCGATCTGGCCTCCAAATTCCCCAGATCTGTTTGCATGTTACTGTACGTTTGACAATCCTTGAGTCCATCTCTCAAGATTATTGGTTTGGACTTTATTTATTGATTTGTTGCCTTTTGTCAGGTTGAGACTACATACATACTGTAGAAGTATGTAATAAACCTTGCGAACATCTCTTTTTAGTTCAGCCTTCGGCCCACTATATGGCTCTATCTAGTGGTCACTCTATTAAACTTTCCATTGGAATAAAATAGAACCTTGCCAACATTTACAGCTTCTTAGATCTTTTTCCTTGTACACCAGCTTAGAACTGGACACATCCCCAGGAAGCTGGAATAGTACATATTATATTTATAAGGTTGTATAGATACCTTTACCTATACCTATAGATCAGATTTCTTTTGCTTAATACTTATACTTTTGGTTGACCAGGTAAGGGTTTTCAGTGATTTGACTAGTATATAATGATTGTAATAATAATAATAATAAATATCATAGTGCTAGTAATATTGTGTGAAAAGTCATGATGAATAAAGTGAATCACATTGACAAAAACAAAATCAGTGTTTTCAACTTGTTCTTTATTTTATATAAATTAAAGACATTAGTAACATTGGGCCTGGATAGGATAACAAAGTTTTTATGTCAAATAAATACATTTAATTAGCCTATTATAATGGCTGTGAAAATATTGGAATTGTCTAGTGCATTTAGGCATTTTTTGCACATATTAGTCATTTGGAGGGCAAGTTAGTTTTGTGTTACTTAGTTGGTCTTGAAGTAGGAATCATAAAGAGAGGTGAGCTGGTCCTTCAGGTTTTGGGCGTAGGGGTCAAGTTTCTCTCTCAGGTCCTCAGCATAGGGAGCCAGACCCTGCTGAACCGAAGCAGCTCTCTCAGCAACCTTGGCCTGAAGATCCTCAGTCAGAGGAGCCACGGTCTTCTGGAATTCCTGCAGGTGCTGTTCTACTTTCTGTTTGAGCTCTTCAGTGTAGGGCTCTAGTTTGGACTGCAGCTCCTTCACTTTCTCCTCAACACTTCCCCTGAGTTCCTCAGTCTTCTGCAGCACAGTGGCTTTCAGAGCTTCAGAGTCAAATGACTCAGCGTAGGGAGCAACAGCTGCTCTCAGATCCTCCACTCTCTGCTGAATTTGGGTCTTCAGATCCTCAGCATAGGGATCCAGTTTGTCTTTTACAGTGGACAGGTCCAGCTCGAGACGCTCCTTCAGAACTTCAGCTTCCTTGGTGATTTTGGCCATGATCTCCTGGGCCAGAGGGTTCATTTGGTTCTGAAGAGTCACAGCATACTGATTGGCCACATTAGCACCATCTGTAATTCTAGTGCTATAGAGTAAAAAGGAGAAATATATACATGAGAAAAGATTACTTGATACACAATCAAGAGAGTAAACACAATTTATTTAACCTTACTTGACTTCCTGTCCGAGTTGAGACTCTCTAATCATTTTTAGAGCATCCTCAGCAGTTTGTGTTGCCTTGGCCACATAGTCCCAGAAAGCATCTGTCAGTTGCTCTAACTGTGGTTTGGGCTCATCAGCATAGAACAAGTTGGCTTGGCAACCTGGTCAAACAATTTCAGTTGGTTTAAATATTACTATATATCCTTGTAGGTCTGGAACAATATGTATAGGCAGCTTTGGGGCTGCAGAAATTTAATTGCAAGATATGAACATACCTGTGAACACAGCCAGAACCAGCACTACAAACACCTTCATGGTTTTTGGTTTTAGTCTATAAAAAAATAGCATAATATGTATTTATTTATTTATTTATTTATTTATTTATTTATAATGGATGCTTATTTAAAATTGTTAACTTGGATAAATGTAGATTGTACAACACAATTAATATAACCACATAACAATACTAAACAACAAGCTTTTTCTTACTATTATCTCTGCTCTGTCCGAAGCCAGCCGTGACCGTGAGGCTGTCACAGTAGTCAGTATATATACTGTAGAGAGGTGTGTGCTGTATTGAAATCCCAAAGTCCAGGAGGTAGTGCATTGCTGTCAACATTAGTCCACATCATAACTTCCTAAATGGTCCATCAGTTATCACAGAGCCTAAAGTTCACTTCAAACTCTGATAGATAGATGTCTGACTGTCCCGGCCTAATAAAAGACAGATAACATGCAGACATGGATAAAGGTTCATTCTTTTCATGTTTCTGTTTCCCTGAGTTTAAGGATAAAGTTTGCTCTTTTTTTTTTTTTTTTTAATTAAATTGGTGTTTATCTGTAATGAAAATATAGCTAAAGTGCCTCATGTTTTTATCTTACCTCATTTAACATAAATCATAATTCATTACACTTAACTCAAATGCCGGTTTTGGCTTGATAGGTTATGATAACTAAAGGTTCAGTAGGTCTACTTCTACGTGACAGCTGGACCCATGAACTTTGTTATCACAGAGCTAGCAGGTTTCATTAATTTGTTGGGGTTAAAATAGTTTACGTTGCCTCTTTAATCCACTTGTATACAAAATGCATTGTTTAAAGCTGTAGTTGAATGTTTGTTACATTCAGATCTTGTGTAACAGCTCCAGCCCAGACTCCCAAACTCACATCCAGCCTGTTTGAGTATTTCTATAACCACTGATCTCCAGGGATTTTCATAAATAATAGGCTCTAGAATTGACTCAAAATGGTACAGTGAAGAAATCATCAGAGAAAGGCCAGACAAATAAAAACTGACAGACAGACTATAGTACCTCTGATAACCACTAATCCCAATTATGTTGAATCTTGGATGGGTTTTGTGAGCGGATGACCATGCTGTGTTCACTCCTTTTGGGTTGACCAAATCTGAACAGTTCCTGACTGGAGAAATGAAGCTTGTTCTGATGATTCTTGGTGATTTCTGTTGAGGTACACAGGTGCTAGGGTCATAATTTGGCACTTACATCATAAATCCATGGACACAACCTGGCTTGTGTCAACAGTCCAGACTGGTGAATGTGGTCTAATGATGTGTAATTGTGGGAATGTGCATTGCTCCATGATCATAACTGATCACAATTTATAAACAAAGACTGCGGAAGACAGAAGTTAGATGGAGACAAATGGCCCACTGTGGCAACTCCTAATGGGAGCAGCCAAAAAAGAAGAAGAAGATGAACAATGATTCAGAAAAACTGTCTAGTTTTGGTGAGTTTGTGCCTATGAAAGCTTAATTTCCATTTCTTGGCTTGCAGGAGTGGAACCCAACGTGGTCTCTCTGTGTTTGTAGCCCATCCACCTCATGATTCCATACATGTTTATTGTGTAAGCTTTTCTCCTCAACACACAAGTAAAGAAAGATTATATGAGTTCATCCTTCCTGGCATCTCAAACCACTCTGCCCATTTTCTTCTGACCTCAGTTATGAAGAATTTGTTTCCACCCACAGTATGGTGATACTGTTTGTTTTTTCCCCATTCTGGGTAAAATTGTTTGTGTGGAGATTGTTTGTGAGGAATTCCCAGGCGATCCACAGGTTATAACATACGTATGTATCAAAAACAGCCATACCAAAGAATGTAGTCATGATTTTATGCAGTTTGTCCTGACTATGAGATTCTGCCTGTTTATTTCCATTTAGTTAATAAACAATTCATATTTAATATATATTTATTATACAAATTTGTATATAATTCATCGAATTATACTTAATTTTGAGTATAATATACATTATACAGTATGTGTTCTGCGTCTCCTGACTATCAGTCTATTCAGGGCCATTAACAGCTTTGGTGCTGCCCGATTGAGAACAGCAGATGGCACCATTGTTGTCACATTTGAATTTTTATGGGACTTTGGTTTATTCCTCAACAGGAGAGATCAAGTCATTACTGAATTAGACCTGAAAAAAGATAAACAAGAACGTAACAAATAAAGACAAATATAATGACCTCTTCAAGGATGGTAAAACGGCATATGCACATGCACATGAAAATTTTCATATACACCACTACTGCAAAATAATCAATGTAATAAACAACATATACATTAACATAAATTTAGAATGCACCTGCACAACCTACAGTATATTCAATGGTATGAATATGTTAGTTACCTATGGTAGCATAAGATATCCTGATGCAGAGGTGAAAGGTAACTAAGTACATTTACTTCTTTACTGTACTTAAGTACATATCTGGGCAACACATCCAAGCCACTTGATTTCTGTGTTGTTTTTATTAAAAACATAATAAAAACCATGTGATCATAGCAGGTCTTAGGCAAATATCCATCCATCTAACTTTGGACCGAAGAGGCCAATGGTGACCATTGGATTTTTTTTTTCTCCTATTTTTATGACCATGGTAGGACCTCCGTTCAACATTCACACACATTCACACACTAGCTTAAGAACACCAAATAGACTAATCTGCATGTCTTTGGACTGTGGGAGGAAACCTACCAAGCACGGGGAGAACACGCACACAGACGCTGTAACATGAATAAACCCGCGCCCCGGACTTTCAAGGTGACAGTGCTAACCACTATGTGTGCAAGCCACTATGCTGCCAAATATCTTTAGTATTAGGCAATTATTTATTTAAGAAAAATAAAGCCAAAAAGAAAAACATGCAGGCAATACTAAGTACCCCTTTACTGATTTTAATGGCTTTAGGAAGGTAAGTTTCAGTTCGGTACTGCAAATCATCAAATCTTGATTAATTAATCATCAAAAGGTGTGCAGACCTCTATAACAGCAGAGGTTTTGGCAGTTTTCTTGTATGGAGAATTTAGGTGTGTGTTAACACAATACCAAGACGGAAAGACATAAGCCTCCACAATCCCTAGTTGGATTACAGAGGTTCCTAGATGGATTGATGGAAGGAAATTAGGGAAGCAATTGTTGCTGCACATCAATCTAGAAAGGGTTATAAAGCCATTTCCAAGCAATATTCTACAGCGAGAAAGATTATTCTCAAGTGAACAGCATTCAAGACAGTTTCCACTCTTCTGAGGAATGCAGATTCCAGCATGTTTATTCTCAGGGTCAAACTGTGCTCAGAGAAATACACAAAATCCAAGAGCTACATCTCAGACCCTACAGAATATGTAGGAAGTCTTGACAAGAGAAACCTCTTCTGTCTAAAAAGAACACAGAAGCACAAATGAGGTTCACAAAATGGCATCTGAACTACCCACAACGCTTTTGCACCATGCTTGGCAAAAGATGAACACAGCATTTCATCAGAAACACCTCATACCCACTGTAAAGCATGGGATGGGAGGGGTGATGATTTAGAATTTGTATTTAACCCCATATAGAGGAAAATGTGAGGCCATCTGTCAGACGGATAAAACTTGGTCAAAATTCGTTCCTGTAACGGGGCAATGATCCAAAGCACACCAGTAAATCTAGATCAGAATGGCTGAAAAAAAAATACAATGGAGGTTTTGGAATGGCCTAGTCCAAAAGTCCAGATTCAACCCAATTGAAATGGTTTGGCAGGACCTTAAGAGAGCTGTGCATAAGCCAATTTTTTTAAAAAGAAAAATGCACATAAATGATGTGACAGACCGATAAAGTCATGCAGAAAATGATTACTTCAAGTTACTGAATCAAGGGGTTACTTTGATCAGTATTGCCTGCAAGTTTTTTTTTTTACCTTCTTCCTTGTTAAATAAATAATGGCGTAAAAATGATGTTATAAAGTATGTTGTTGGTCGTTTGAGGTTGTATTTGACTAATACTAAGACCTGCTACAATCAGATGATTTTTGTTGTGTTTTTTTCATACAAACATAGAATTAAAAGAGGGGGCACTAACTTTTTCACATGACTGTCCTTGCACTGTTGAATGACACTTTATCCATAAAACTCACTAATGCTGAAAGTTCTAATTCTAATTAGCTGTAATGTCATTTGTCTAAAACATATGTGTATCTGACACAGCCAATGAGTTGTACAGGGTGGATGAAAAGTATAAATCAAATTGACAATAAAGTCCTTACTTCTAATGCAAATTTAATGAAACAAATTGTACATGTACTTTATTACATAGGAAAATAAAAGCAAATGTTTAAATATCAATGTAGACACTTTTGGTTTCCTCAAATGGCTGGGGATGAAAGCACTTCTGCAGTCTTCTGAAGGAAGTCATTTGGGATATTACTGAGAACCTCCTGAATCAAATCCTCCAGTGTGTGAGGCCTGTACATCTCCTTCTTTGCGCAGCCCCACAGGACAAAATCACATGGAGTGAGATCGGGACTTCTTGGAGGCCGCATACATGAGGTCCGCATCATCCCAGCCAACATCCTGGAAAATGCTGGTCTAACCAGGCACACACAGTAAGAGCAAAAAGGGGAGAGACTGTTTTGATCATGACTCCTGTGATACTGCAAATTCTATAGGCATTAAATGTTGCCTAGTTCATTTTCAACCACCCTGTATATGTATTTATTCATTATTAATTCTGGTAAAACATTTAGAGTGAAAAACATTTAAGATTTCTGCAGAAAGCAAAATCTCTATTAGACCTGCACAACATTGTTATCAATACCATCAACTTCAAATCTGTTTAAAATTGCTGTTTATTAGCAACTCACTTTGATAGATATTCAGAACCTTTAGTACTTTTACTTTTGTACTTAATGTACGTAAAACACATCTTTGCACTACTATTTGAGTAAAAAAAAAAAAAAAGAGTGGTACTTCTACTAGTAGTGGAGTCCATTTGTAGGTAAATACTTTTACTTAAATAGTGAGTTTGTGTACTTCTGTTACCTCTGGTGATGAAACAGAAGCAGATAGATACAGTAGATAGATAGATAGATAGATAGATAGATAGATAGATAGATAGATAGATAGATAGATAGATAGAGTTTGTTTTTTAAGTCATTTTTTACTATGACTTAAAGGCTTCTGTGGACAAGCTCAGTACCTTTGATAATTGTAAATTTAAAGGTGAGTATTTTTATTCAATGGAAAGACTGGGAAGACTTTAACTTGAGTATTAGTTTACCAGAACCACTAAAGGGCTGGTTGATCTTTTAGTAAGGGGCACACACTCCCATGTCCCTGTGGAACCATGCTGCTCCCCAACCTATACTGGAAAAGTTGGTGTCTCACCTCACACAAATAGACCTTGAAAGCTTCTGTTGATTTTTAATCATGTGTTCTCCTCTCCAAGGCTTCTTTGGTGGCAGCTCTGAGGAACAGCCATAGAAGCAGAGCAGATTTGCTTAGACACATATGCCAGAGCGGACTGTGCCAATCACACTTGCTTAAACCAGGCTGGCAGAGAAACATTCCAATGTCTTACTGCTAGGAGCATGTTGTTGGCCAGCTCCACCACAGAGCAATCAATATGAGAACTGCAGGTAAGAGTTTTTTTTTTTTTTCTTCCTGTTTTGCCATTTCTCACAAGAACATCAACACCATATGCTCTGTAGCATATAATCTGAAAATCACTGTAATAATAACAATATATGGCAGAGGAGGTGAGAGCAGGCTACTAAAAGCTATTAAGGCCAGGTTACCTATTGTTTTAACTGTAGTCATAAGCAGATATGTGGATTGCTTGCTCTGGAATTATAATAATGATAGAAACATAATAATTATAGGAACATAATAATATTAGGACTATCCATGTATTAGATTAAGGAGAATTTGTCAAGTTAATACTTTTAATAGAATGATCTGGGCATTTTCTTTTCTTCATTTTTCCCCCCCTACAGTCAAAGCACATCATAATTATTTTACACATTCAATTTGGCAAATGATTTATTATAAGATTAAGACAAGAAATGGAAATATATTGTTTCTTGAGACATGTAATCTATTATTTGAAAAATGCTCACAAACAACATTACTACATTAAAACAGCATTAATACATTTTGAAATTTAATGTTCCCATTTTCCTGTCACAGGATAAATTACTTTGTTCTTTAGCAAGTTAAAACAGCCTATTTTATTTGCTATATTTTGGGCGAGATGTCATAAAACAGAATAGCAGTGGATAAACATTGCAGTGAGTGAAAATAGGTGTTTGCGCTATTTAGTTGATCTTTATGTAGGACTCATAAAGAGAAGTGAGCTGGTCCTCCAGGTTTTGGGCGAAGGGGTCGAGTTTCTCTCTCAGGTCCTCAGCAAAGGGAGCCAGACCCTGCTGAACCGAAGCAGCTCTCTCAGCAACCTTGGCCTGAAGATCCTCAGTCAGAGGAGCCACGGTCTTCTGGAATTCCTGCAGGTGCTGATCTACTTTCTGTTTGAGCTCTTCAGTGTAGGGCTCTAGCTTGGACTGCAGTTCATTAACTTTCTCCAAAACACTTCCTCTGAGCTCAAGGGTCTTCTGCAGCACAGTGGCTTTCAGAGCATCAGAGTCAAAGGACTCAGCGTAGGGAGCAACAGCTGCTCTCAGCTCCTCCACTCTCTGCTGAATTTGGGTCTTCAGATCCTCAGCATAAGGATCCAGTTTGTCTTTTACAGTGGTCAGATCTTGCTCGAGACGCTCCTTCAGAACTTCTGCCTCCATGGTGATTTTGGCCATGATCTCCTGGGCCAGAGGGTTCATTTTGTTCTGAAGAGTCACAGCATACTGACTGGCCACATTAGCACCATCTGTAATTCTAGCACTGTAGAGAAGAAAGGATATTAGAAGATAACTTAAGACACAATCAAGAGAGTAAACACATTTATTTTAACCTTACTTGACTTCCTGTCCGAGTTGAGACTCTCTAATTGTTTTTAGTGTGTCCTCAGCAGTGTGTGTTGCCTTGGCCACATAGTCCCAGAAAGCATCAGTCAGTTGCTGCAACTGTGGTTTGGGCTCATCAGCATAGAACAAGTTGGCTTGGCAACCTGGTGAAAGAACCAAATAATTTCTGTTAGTACAATGAGCACAATCTGTCCTTAAGAGTGCAGGGTTATGTATTGCCAATATGGATATAAACATTAGACACCTTTTAGGCTACATAACATTACGGGCAAGAAAATGGAGATACCTGTGAATACAGCCAGAACCAGAATCAAAAAGCCCTTCATCATTCTTGTTTTGTGTCTGTAAAATTAAACAAATGTATTACTGTATGTAATAAACTGAATAAACATGTAGACATTAACACCACAAAATATAATAAACAACACAATCTGTACAAACTGCTTTTTCTTACCTGCTCTGTCAGATGCCAGCTGTTTGTGTATGAGTGCAAGCTCAGTAGTCAGTTTATATACTGTACAGAGGCATGAGTTGTATTGAAAGCCCAAAGTCCAGGAGGTAGTGCATTGCTGTCAACACTGTTCCACATCATAACCTAAATGGACCACCAGTTTCTACAGAGCCTGAGGTTCAGTTAAGGCAATAATAAATGTAATAAAAGCATAAATAACATGCAGACACTAATAAAAGTTCATCGTCAAGCTTTTTGAATTAAAATTCTTTAATGAAATAATTTGTAAAAAAAAAAAAAAAAAAACAACAACATTTTGTCCGACCTCCTTGAACTTTTGATTTGGTGTTTCATATTTAAAGAATATATAAAACTCATGGCAACACATAAGATTCTACAGTATTAGTAAATATGGAAGGGATTCTTAAACTTTGAACTTGCTTTATTGGACTAGGCTTAGATTAGTTTCCTAAATTATCCTGATCAGCCACAATGTTAAAACCTCCTGTGTAATATTGTGTACCCTTTGTTCCATGAAATAGCCGTGACTCCCAAAGGCATGGACTTTACAAGATATCTGAAGGTGTGATGCAGTATGTCATGCAAAGACATACAGTATTGTGTCAAATTGTGATGTGAGGCCTCCATGGAATGTGGAGCAACATTTTAGTCCCACTTCTCACCGGGGAGGCTCAAAGAGCTTACTTCGCCCTCCCGCCAGATGATGCCAAGGATTACAAAATTCTCAAAACAGAGAGCCCACTGTGGACTGTCTAGCACACAAATTCCCCTGCGTGCGCAGCTAGATAGACTGTCAAGGATCACCGCCTGATGGTTGCGGCCAGAAATACTATCGGCTAGAGAAGTCCAGAGCGAGTAGTTATGGATAGAGTAATGCGTGCTCTCCCAAGAGAAGAGAGGAAAGCCGCAGGCATGCGAGCCCCATCCTAACTCCGCCAAATGACAGAGGCATTGGAATGTGCACTGGCTACGTTCTCCCTAAGCCCCGAGAAAACAACGCTTTCCGGAAGGGAGCCGACAAAAGCACATACCACCAAATCGGTATGTGTCATTTCAACGATCACCACGTTCGGACACGCCACAAGATGAACCTATGCCCACGGAACCTGAACTCTCCTGCCCAGCCTCCTCCCGTGTCCTCTCGACCGAAAGCTGGCAAGCAGCTAATCAGCTCTTCACTCCCACCCACTGGGTCCGAATTGGCAGAGCTCCACTGCCGGCACTCATTGATACAGGAAGTGCCATCAAATTTGGGTAGCCCGCCGTATGGTCATCCCCGCAAGAGCGTGGCCATGTGAGCCCCTCCCAATGACCTGTGTGCACAGCGTCCGGCAAGAAGTCCCAGTTCCCTGGCCTGGAACACTCCCGGGAAAGAGAAACGAGCAGAAAAAGAGAAAGGATCTAAAGCTCCGAAGCAAGCGAAACCCATGACATTACAGCCAGCGTTGCTTGCACAGACCGCGGAGGAGGAAGCAGACGCAGAAGCAGAAGGTGAGGAAATCTCCCATACTAATCTCTTTCTCCCCATGTCTCAGCAGGTTCAAAAAGATGGCAATTTTGCATAGCTGCAGCTTGAAGACCCACGCCTAAAACATTGTTGGAGTCAGGTGTGAGAGATAGAAGGAGAGGCAGAAGGAAATGAAAGGGGGAATCCGGTGACATATTTCCTGATAAGAAATGGACTCCTGTACTACCGCACTGAGTGAAGAGGAGAACCATGGGACCTGCTGGTTGTCCCGCAGGGGAAGGTAGGCACCGTCATGCACCTCGCCCACTCACACACACTTGGTGGACATCTTGGAGAAAGAAACACAAAGGAAAAAATCAGAGACAGGTTTCACTGGCTGAGATTAGAGGCCGAAGTGAGGACTTTTTGGCAGCGCTGCTCTGAGTGCCACAAAACTGCTCCATGAAAGCTGCCCCCCCCCCCCCCTAATCCCGTTCCCCATCATCGGCATTCCTTTTGAGCACATTGGGCTAGATCTCGTCAGTCTACACCAAAAGTCATCAAAAGGGCACATCCTGGTTATTGTAAATTATGTTACACGCTACCCCGAGGCAGTCCCACTGTGAAAAACAACATAGCCAAGGAACTAGTGCTACTCTTCAGCCGCGTGAGTCTGCCGAAGGAGATACTGACAGACCAGGGCACGCCCTTCATGTCTAAGCTGATGTCCGATGTCTGCCGGCTGAAGATCAAGTAATTGTGCCCCTCTGTGTATCATCCACAAACTGACGGTCTGAAGGAGAGATTAAATCAGACGCTAAAGAGGATGCTAGCAAAGGAGGATGAAACTAGGATCAGTTACTCCCGTATGTTCTCTTTGTGATACATGAAACTCCTCAAGCCTCCACAGTATTCACACCGCTGAACCGCTGCCGTGCATCTCAGCTCTTGCTCCTCTCTCACAATCAGCTGTAGGTTGGGAAATAGTCCAATGGGGAGAGGACCTAACGACAGCACATCATCATGACCTGAACAAGCTTCTTGATCAATTCCAAGATGTGTTCTCCACCGACCTGGGCCTGCCCAGGAATGCACAATATCAAAACGATGCCCGGCATGATCATCCACCTAAGACCGAGCCCCGGAGGCTCATCGAAGCACGGGTGGAAAATATGCTTCAAAATGGCATCATAGAGGAGTCAATTAGTCCCTGCTCCAGCCCCATAGTGACGGTACCTAAGCCCGATGGGTTGCTCAGACTTTGTAATGACTTCTGGCATCCGACCCAGATATCAGAATTCGATGCCTACCCATTACCCTGAGTGGATGACCTCATTGATCAGCTGGGAAAAGCCAGATTTATGTCTACCCTAGACCTAACGAAAGGATATTGGCAGGTGGCCCAAACGCCGAAGGCAAAAGAAAAGACGGCCTCTAGCAATGTCAGCTGCCTCACCTCAGTGATGTCAGAGTGCCTCAGTATAACGAAAAGCGGAAACACACCAGCCTCACGTATATAACGCCAAATTTCTAAAACACCTGTAAGCTAATTGAAACATATTTTATTTAAATAAATAAATACTCATATAAATACCACCGTAAGGCCATAATAAATCAATAAATTAATTCAACATTTATCTAGTGGGAGTTTTTACAGTGTGGCCTCACCATGGCCTCTCCTCTCCTTTTGGCCACGCCACAATTGTCACATTACCCAGGAGATCAGGCCCTCGCAAGTTTAGGTGTCACTAGATGTCACCTGTTAAATTAGGTTTAGAATTTTCTTTTTTTTGCTATTGGTTTGTTTAGCTTGTTCCAGTGTTATTTGTTCCAGTGTTATTTGTGTGTGTGTGTGAGGGGGGGGGGGGGGGGGGGG
>JAQMYG010000033.1:7527559-7556407 GCA_030014215.1 Clariallabes teugelsi
TGTATTATTTTTCATTTTCATTCATTTATTTTTTACTCAGTAGCGAATATGATTTAAAATGTAGTGAAGTACAATACATTAAACAAAACATAAGTAAAAGTAAAATTACAGATTTTAAAAACTACTTTAAAAAGTAGAAGCACACAAAAAATCTACTCAATTACAGTAATGCGAGTAAATGTAATTCATTACTTTCCACCTCTGGAAGCAGAGCATCTGATTTTGCTATAAATGTAACACGTTGAACCACATAAGCGAGAAGTTGTTTTTTAACTCTAAAGTGAATTGAACAAAAAAGTAAATTTTTCCTGAACGTTTTGGATCTCTGGTGTGTCTTTTGCCATAATTGTTATTTCCAAACCAGCACAGCAAATAATTCACTCCTACCACAAGGGATGCTGTGCTGCATGCAAATTTGTGAAATTACTGTACTTTGTAAAAATAAATAAGCAAATGAATATATCACTAGGTAACAATGCTGCATGTGTATACAGACCATGATCTTATATGTAAACGAGTGAAACTATTGCACCTGCTGTTATTTGAATATGGAACCAAATTATGTCTACACAGTCTGCTCTCATACAGCTCCTGTAGGTGGTTTCATATGGAGCCTCTCTGATGAAATTCTGGTGGCTACGAATATTTTTTTCCCCCGGAATGTCACCAGAGGTGATCCAAAGAACCATGATTTATACTTAGAACCAGAGTTTTAAGCTTGATTCACTTGTCGTTTTTTATTCTCTAGGATTATCATGTATAAATTAAATAAGGCAGATAAAATGCTTTTGGGAACAGTAAAAGTACGTAATAAATACCATGTAGACATTAAAAAAAGTTTCATTTTTGTTTTGAAATGTACATAAATTGGCGCAAGATGAATCCATGTAAATGTATGCGGTGTGTAAAAAAAAAAAAAAAAAAAAAAGGATGTGATCTTTATCTTTGAAACTGCTGTCTTATGTGAACTTTGATAATATAAAAATGTTTAGTGCCACTATTTGTCTCTGATGTATATGATGTACAACATATGTATATGATTGATGCTTCTTCCCATATCCCCCCTTCCCTCTACTCTGTGTCAGGCTTGTTTTTATAATGATGCCGGGATTAAGCAAACCTTTCGGAAATGTTTGTGAAGATTTTGCCTATAAATTTTTTTTTTATACGATTGTAGACAAAATACATTTTTAAGTTTAGCACAACCGTTTCGCTCCATTTCCTGGCATTGCTTTCGTAATCTGGCCCCCAACCTTATAATCCTGTGGTTAATGATTAATCACGATAGGTGGTAATAAAGCACAGTACACGTCCACGTGGGTGTTCTTGACATAGTGTTTCCCACTAAACGCACGCATATAAGCTCACTTACTGCAGGAAACAGTGTAGATGTAATCAAGAACATTAACTGGAAAACTACTAAGTTTGTGGGCGGCTGCGTCTCAAACCGTGTTCTACTGTACGTGCATGCTTTACGCCACCTACCATCGATCTTTCATCATTGCTTCCCCCCCACGTATTTGAGTGCACTATTTTTTTCGCTTTGGGACGCTGCCTCCATGTACACGCGCACATCATCATCTCTCTCTCTCTCTCTCGTGCATCGCTCTATGTGATGCTGAGCGCGTGCGTGAAGACGACGCGTGAGATTCTCGAACCGGTCATCTCTGAGCCGAGCTGCTCCGCATCTCGTGACAAACCCGGGAATCGCGTGTGATTAATGGTGCTCTCGCGCACACTGCTCGTGTCCTCCCACCGGCGTCGCGCACTATTTACGCTCGCGACTCCTCGCGCACAAGAGCATCGGACGCCTTTATCCGCTCGGAGGTAAGCAAGAAATCATCAAAGCCTGAGAGACTGCATCGGTTCCCTGGTGGGCGAAATCACATAACCGCGGACGTGTCCTAAATTGAATGCAAGGTGCCTGGCATGACGTAACTAGCTCGGCACAGCATAGGCACGAGCTGCTGTATTCTTTATTATCTGCCCTATATTCATTTATTCCCTGGGACACGCTGACTGACTTACTTAGTGTTACGAAGTTACAGTGAGGTGTTGCTACTGCAAGTTTAATGTGGCCGAAAAGTGAGAGAAGAAAGACATTTCAGCAAGACAGTTTTGAATAAAAAATATATATATAAGCCGTAAAAAAAAAAAAAATTAAAAAAAAAAAAATCTTCCTTAGTGGTTTCCAAGGATAAATGATATGATTAAGAATGTAGAGTATTATGATGTACAAACATTTCACTGGTTTGGCTTTTGAAGGCTCAAAGTACTAAATATCTACCCGATGTAGTACTTGCAGCCTTCAAAAGAGTTGGTAGGAATAATTATAAGTTTAAAGCTGCAAAGTTTTTTTTTGTTTTTTTTTAATGTAATCAATGGAATTATTATTTCAGGTTGAAACTCAACTACTGCCTGTATTTCTGTACGGCAGAACTCTCTGCCTAACTTATTAATACAAAGAAATAAAATTTAGTAAGGCTGCGTATCTTACACCTTCTTTACGCCAAGTAAAACAATCAAAATAGTAGATCAGATAAAGGTTTTTTAGGTTTTAGGTTTTGTTTTAAAACGACTCCAGCGCGTTAAAATTCACTTAAACCACTTCAGCGCTGTTATTACAGCTGTGAAAATATTAAGTAATCCCAGTAAAAATATTCTGCTAGCTTTTCTAATTAATAGCTATTAGTGTATGTGTTTGTTTAAATTGAGCAAGTAGCTTATTTTAGTAGCTTATTTTAAAGCAGATTATTAAATCCGCACATACTGTAATTGTTTGTAACATTGCTTTTGCTCAACATTTTGATTTCATTATGGTGCAGGTTAAACTTCAGGCAGATATCTAAATACTGCAAAAGTAAAATTTCTAAAATTCTAGGCAGTTTTGCGTGATGCTGTGACGAAATCTGGCTGGGCAGACAGACAGACAGACAGACATATAACAACATACAAGCATAAATTTTTCTGAGACTTGTTTCGGGTCCTCCAATGTTCAGACAAAACCTTTCTTTTATTTATATTGATATTTCACATGGACAGTCCAAAAATTCTAATAAAAAAAAAATTATTTGTCAAAATCACAAAGATATACAGTATCTTATATATAAGACTGTATACTACAATAGGAAAAGGATTTTACTACAATAGGAAAAACTGCACGGCACTGAGAGAAATGTAAATTTTAAAATGTAAATATTTGGGACAAACGTACATATCTCCAATTTACAATTTACACTGTTACAAAAAAAGATATAATTAAAATAGAAAAATAGAAAATGTACAAATTAAACAGGATGTGCAGAGTAAGATATGGCATGCAGGTATGACAGTATACAGTAAGTGGAACATGGGGTCTGGAAAGAAGTGATGAATATCAGCAGCAGTGTTATTGTCCGTGTTTAGTTCACTTCAATTTGAAAGAAGAGATGAGCACTAGTGCGAATATGCAGTGTTGTGAGTAATGTAGTGTGCTCCAACACAGGTGTGAAGGAAACAAAGGCAAGTCCGATCAGTTATACAGCCTTCATTTTTAAAATGCACAATTAATAGCAAGAATGTAAAATATTAAGCGAGTTTAATTCATATGCAACTATAGTGAAACAAATGATCTAAATGAGACTGCATCTGATAAGCAAAATTACTACAATAAAGAAAAAAATTTAAAAGTAATAAAAAAAATTGCATAAGAGCTTTACATAGTTGTAATCATGTTCGGTTAAATATTTTGTACAGTATGATTGATTTGAAAAGATTTGTGTTGTTCAGCCACTTATTCTTCTGAGTCATCTCTAAGTGCACTTATATAATTATATAATTACTTTAAAAAAACTTATAAATAAACTTCAGGCATTGAAATATACTATAGATGTACTTCAGTTAACAGGTTGCAGTACACCATGCTACTGGCAGCCTGTATAAAAAACACAGTGCTAATCTGTCCCTGTGAGATGCCACTGTGAATGTGGTCAAGAGACTGTTAAAATGGGGCAGTGGGCTGGAAATACCAGTTCCCAGACTAGCCAATGCTCTCACGCCCCAAGCACACACAACCACACAGACAACATGACAATTATGCACAGAATCCCATGCATGATCAAAGAAACATAGGCTGGCCATAAAGGTCAACATGCTCAGGACATTTTTTAAGTAGCAAGAACATAAACACAGGCAGGTGAGGTTAGAGCATGATCATAGGGGATTTCTGGCCACCGAAGTGAGAGAGTGAGCATGCTCAGATCATAGGGCTGGCTGGCTCTGTGTAAACTGTGTAAGATTAGCAAATGGCATGAAATGGCAAAACACAGATGCTTTACTCGTGTTTTAGTTCAGTATTTAACCAAGGAGCAGCAGTGTTTCCTGGTCATGAAATGCCAGTGTTTATTAACAAAAAAAAATGGCAAATGAGTTCCATGCATCATTTTAATTAATTATTTATAATTTTGTTTAAACATAACCCTGAAGGAAATACAAGAAATAAGCATATCCTGTAGGTATTATTGACATGCTGTTAGTCCAGGCTGTGTATGTGTGTGAAAGCACCGCAACTGTCCCAAATGTTCACTTGTATTCAATGGACTGACGTGAGGCCAGAGCCAGGATGAGTCATTTGTACTTTACTGTACTTTATTATTTTTCATACTTATTCGAAAGTAACCCTCAGGATATATCATCTTGACAATCTAAGGCTTTTTTTTAAGACATTATTTATCGAGACAGTTGCATCCAATCATGAGTCAGTATTCATGGCATAAACATTTTTCCTGAGAATTTACTGAGAATGTTGTGTACATAATAGCACGTGATCCTTCAGGTTATCTAATCCATTCACTTGAGGCATGCTTGAAAACAGGTGCTTCATTCCTCCATTTTTTTTTTTTTTTTTACAACGCTTTGATCGTCTAAAACCATAACAGACACCTGCATTTTAGGATTGAGATATTTTCTGGGTTAAAGTGTTAATTTTGTGACTAGACAGCCACAGAAGGCCTGCTCAGGTTTGTGTCTTTTCTTTGCAAGCTTAAAAAAAAAAAAAAAAAACAAGAGAGATAACTGCTTATGAATAACTTTGCATGTAGTATGTCATTATTCTACTATTATGTCTGTTTATAACAGTTATCACAGTCTGAATGTGGTATTTGTTCTCAGTCCAACCTACCCGAAAGGAAACCACTTATGTAACAGCAGCACCTTCAGTTCTTCAGCACTATGTCCTAATTGGAAAGGAAAAATCTGCCCTGAATGACTTACATACCATTATTCATAATAAATATGTGATCTTTAAAGATGCAAAAGATTTATTTTATGATTCAGTTCTAGGTTGAACTTCCTCCATTGACGAGCAGATCTTTTTTTTTTTTAAATGACTTTTAATGTCAGTGGATAACTCGCTCACTCACTGACTGTCTATACCGCTTTATCCTGTATACAGGGTTGAGGGGGGTCAGGAGACTTAGGGCATGAGGCGGGGTACACCCTGGACAGGGTGCCAATCCATTGCAGGGCACGCACGCGCATACACACACTACAGGCAATTTGGTAATGGCAATTAGCCTAGGCTGCATGTCTTTGGACTTTTGGATGGAAATCGAGTACCAAGAGGAAACCAAGTACATGGAGAACATGCAAACTCCATGCACTGAGACCCGAGGCGGGAATTGAACCTGGACCTTGGAGGTGCAAGGGGACAGTGCTACCCACTATGCCATCATGCCATCATCAATGGTTTAATATTAATTTGTGTTGTTCTCTCATGAATGACCATTGACAATTGTGATGGACATCTACAGACTAGTCTAGACATCACAGTTTGGGCACAAACCCTTACTCTTGCCCATTTCTTCTGCTTCCAAAACAACTTCAGGGACAAAATGTTCACTTGCTGCCTCATATATCCCACCCACTTCCAGTTGACATTGTAATGAGATATTGATACTGTAGCTACAATGAATAGGGTAAAAGTGTGACGGGTATTGTGATGGGCCGGTGGCAATTCCATCACTGCATCTCTTGTGGGATGTTCCTGGTCTGCAGGGGTCAGGACATACCAAAAGTAATCCAAGGAAGGAAAACCAATGAACTGGCAACAGGGTCATGAGTGGCCACTCTGACATATAAACTGTCATTAATATGCGTGGAGATTGACGACTGGCCCATGTAGTCTGATGCAATAGAAGAGCTACTGTAGGTCAAATTGTTGAAAGGGTTAATCGTGCTTCCCATAGGAAGGTTTCAGAACATATAGATGACAAAATGGGGACCTCCTCAATACTAGGCAGGTGATCATAATGTTATGGCTGATGGGTGTACATTACACTATTAGTATACCTACTTTCTCTTCTGGTGTGGATAAAATCAATGAAATGGTGCATGATGGTGGTTTGCTCATAACAATATTTTACATAGGTACTTATGATTTAATTTATTATATGAAATATAAAACTAATACATCAGCCCTGGAGAGCACTGGCTGCATGAATGCTTCCACTCTACGTGTATTGAATTTTTTTATCCTTCTGATCGCATTCCCTGAGGAGCAAAATCATATTCATTTAAATATGGAGCTTTTTTGTTAGTTTCTTTACTACTGGAATTTTAAACAGCATAACATTTTATATGCGCAATGATGTGTTAAGCACTATGTTTTAGAGTAATTTTGTCTTTTGTAAAGTTAGGGTTATGACTGATTACCAGGTTCTGTACCTAATTGGGCTGCACAGTGACATAGTGGCCTCGCACCTCCACACTTCAGGGGTTGATTCCCACCTCGGGTCTGTTTTCATGTGCTTCCCTTGCTTGCTGGGACTCCTCAGGGTACTCCAGTTTCCTTCCAAAGACATACAGTGTATGCTAATTGGCGTTTCCAAATTGTCAGTAGAGTGATGGCACCACGTCCACCTTGTGCCTCGAGTCATCTGGGATTGGATCCAGACTAGGTGAGTGAGAGTGTACTTAGTCAGATGTGCATGAGTGTGCATCAACCAAATCTAACTTTAAAAGTCATAGGTCAATATGAGTTTAAAGGAAAAATAAAAACTTCCCTCTTTTTATTTGTATAAATAAATTTCTTTATGTTATTTGATTGTTTTGCAGTTAAAGGAATCCTGAAACCTAGAACTTCTACTTCCAGTATACCTGTGAAGGATAATAGGGAATCATCATTTTGAGGTAAGCTGCAGCCAGTGCAGCAGAGCAAAGTCAATTCTTGTCACAAAATAAAGGGACCATAACACCCAGTGCAAAAGGCACAGGGCCCAGTAGTCAAATATAATTTACACCAATCAGCCGTACCAGTATTGTGTAGCATCAGGGCAGCTCTGGTCCTCGGAGCATGACTACACAAGACCTCTAGGTGTGTCCTGTGGTGTCTGGCTCAAGGACGTTGGCAGCGTATCCTTTGGGTGCTGTGGGTTGTGGGGTGTGGCCTCCCTGGATCAGACTTGTATATATGGCACATTCCATGGGTGCTCGATTGGATTGGGGTCTGGGAAGTTGGGTTGGCGGCTTTGGGCTCTTTACCTGGTGGGCCCTGTGCGTGGCAGGCTGTGGTGCATTGGATGTTCTGGTGCATTTCTATCATGGACGGAATTAGTGATTTGTGCTGCATTGGCTTTTCTGTGCGATCGGACCAAACCAACTGTGTGTGTATATAATGCAAAACATAATGACATAGATATGAGATTTATGTAACTGATGTTATATTCACACAGTGCCAGCTCAGGCTGTAGCAATGCCTCTTCTGGATGAAAGCTCTCTACCCAGAGACTGCCCTCCAACTATACCAGTCATCATCATTGGTGAGTAAAAAAAACGTTATAAATAAACAGCTTACAGTAGACTCTGCATAAACCGCTTTGAAGAAGCTAACATTATGTTCCTTCCCCCCAGGAAACGGTCCGTCAGGTATCTGTTTATCATATCTGCTGAGCGGATATGTGCCTTACTTAGATCCAGGAGCTGAGCACCCGAATCCCATCCTTCACCACAAACTACAAAAGGCTAAGCATCAGCCTGTTACAGAGCAGGTAAGCCAGATATTGGTATAGAAATATTAAAATATGCTTCACTGGGTGCACAAGATGCAAACCATGCTCTTACTTTTTTAAAATAATGAAAGCAATGCAATTTGCTAAACTGATTTTACAAATATCATCATTTTTGTAATACTAATTGCATATAACAGTATGATTTTTTCATATAATTCTATGCCTTTTGTTTCGACCTTTATTAATACATGAATGACTGTGGGTAGGATTTGGAATACCTGTGTGAGGGGTTGGAGGGTCGTTCAGGCAATCCAGTAGCTGTGCTCTTTGATACACTACTTCACCCAAATGCTGACTTGGGCTTCGAGATTCCTTCAGTTCTGCAGTGGAAGCTGGAGAAGCAGCATCACATTCCCCATCTGGTGCTAGGCAAGGGCACACCAGGGGGAGCCTGGCATGTGAGTAGTGACTTTTCTCTGTTGACAAAACACCTTGGCTCCCTTATTGCCTTAGCGATTTAATAAGAATTAATAATAAGGAATTAAAGAGTTCCAACAGCTTCAGTTTAGAGCTTTATAGGTAAATATATGTGTCAGTATATATTGACATAGGGCAGAGGTGGCTCAAATGGTTAAGGCTGTGGGTTACTGATCCCAGTAAGGTTGGTGGTTCGAGCCCCAGCACCAGCACAAGTTGGCACTGTTGAGTCCTTGAGCAAGACCCGTAACCCTATCTGCTCCAGAGGTGCTGTAAGCAGGCTGACCCAAGCTGAGTTAAAGTACATGTGACAAATAATTAAATATATATATAATTTATATGTCAGTATTATATGTTTCATATGTCGGTTTATTTATTAGAAATGATGGAAAATATGCATGCATCACAGCTTTTGTGTGGCAGTTCATTTATCGCTACACTGACCAGAATTGAATTTTGTGAAATTTATTTTGAATTTACATATACAGTATTTGTGTTTAAGATGGTAAAATGTCATTGTTCCTTTATAACTCTACGCTCTAAACTATTCACACATTAGCAGGCAGCACAGCATCCCGTGTGGAAGGAGAAAATTATTTGCTAGATTTGTTTTGAACTGTAAAAAAATAAAAAAAATTGAAAGAAAAATTTAATCGGGATATTTAGAAAATCGTGATACTTACAGAATCGCAATGCAAATGGAGCAAAATTGTGTTCAAAAAGGAGTGGCTGGATAACCTTACCGAGCTGTTTCATATGTTAACTGAGGTCATGTTGTCAATAGTTAATTGTGGCTTATGCAGTAGTATCACTTTCACATTGATGTGCTGGTTACAGTATAAAAACAATACAATGATCTGACATTCTTTCATCTGCCCCTGTACATACATTACTTCTGTTGAATGTGTAAATAATGGTTATTGTTGTGTATGTCCTGACAGCTTGTTTGCTTGAATTTTAAAAGAAGTAAAAGAGTTTAAAGGTGACCAGTGTGTCACTTTAAAAAATACCTCCAAAGGCCGTCCCATTAGGATTCTTAAATAAGATGTTATAAATGAGAGAGCTTACAAAAAGATGTTACAGCCACAACGCAGACACAATCTTGACTTCCATTTCCTGACCCCTTTTGTACATTTGTGTGTGGTTTCCTTCATGCATTCACACACAGCATTAAGAAGTACAGAGCTGATTAAGCAGTACAGAGTAGTTGACGTTCCCGTAGTGGTGAAAGATCTTACAGAATGAGCAGAATCTCTTTCACAGGCTTTATCATGAATGTTCTCATCAGTAGAAGTGGACTGCATCACAGCAAGAAGCCTAGCCTCAAATGTAGAAAAAATTGCAACAACAACAACAAAAACATTCCAGCTGAGGATCTGCCTAAAAAAAAAAAAAAAACCTGGAGACAAATATAAGTGTTATTTACTTTAAAGACTATTTAATCCTATCTCTTAACTCATCTTAATATGCATAATCTGTAACCACCATGGTGGCTCAGTGGTTAAGGCACTGGGTTATTGATTAGAACATTGAGCACACTGTAGATTTAGAGTGCTGACAAAAGAATTTAAACTTACTGAATATAACCCTTAATAAATCATTACATTGTTACATATGCTGACACGTTTTCTTTGTAAGCTTTCTGAACCATGAATATTATCTACAAATATTTTATCAAATATTATCAATATATTTTGTTTTACACACATTGTATGTAATGAAGTACAGTACACCACCCAACCAAACTTAGGTAACAAGACCTGCCAGATCAGGGCACTTGGCAGGATACACCCTGGGTGGGGTGCCAATACACTGCAGGGGACAAGCACGCACACACTCATACACTATTTCAAATTTAGGAATGCCACTTGGCCTACCCTGCATGTATGCTATCTGTGAACTGGAGAAAAAACACCAAGCACATGGAGAATGTGCGAACTCCACGCACACAAACCCACAGGCTACCACAAGGCAGTTTACAGAAATATTCTAGACTAGACCCTGAATACAGGATAAAGCGATCTGGTGAGCATCTGGCACATAACTGCTCATAACTTCCCTTCTACTTAACATTTTGACTGAATTTATGGCGCAAGGTTAAGTTTTCATAGTGTACGTACCATTTTTTTTGGAGTAAGCCATGCTGTGTCGCACTTTAGTGTGTTTTTTCTAGGATTGTGGCATTTTCTAGGTGCACTGCTCATAACGTCCCTTCCACTCAACATACTGATTTCATTTATGGCATTATCTATAATTTATTTATGGTCATAAGTGCAATTGTATAATAGGAAATGCATTTTAGTTAATGTGACGTCCACATTGTCCAAGTCCAAATATGACCAAGTCATCTGTCTTCCGGTTCAGGTAGCAGTTACACGTGTCCGGCCGTGGCTGATACAGCCTAGCAAGGATCCCTCTCCAATGGGTTGGGCACATGTGGGTTGTTTCGGTGATGGGTGTCTTACACTGCAAATGTTTGAACTCTGTTATACTTATTCTGCATTCCCTTGCTGACAGGGTGCCTTTAGTAATGAGGTTGCACCCACAGGACAGCTGGCACCAAGGGACTCCCGTATATCAGTATTTATTGAGAAGTCTTTGAGGGGAAACCTTCAGGCTGATTTTAAAGTGCTTCCTCTGCCCTCCGACAGACCACTTTCATTGAACCAATTCTAGTCCTAAAACTGTCAGAGTACTACAAACAGCGAAACTGCTTATATCAAATGCAGTCCAAGGCCAGTAGTCCTCAGTAGTCACATGTATCTTTAAGCAGACCACATAGGGCACATCCTCATCATGGACTATTGGTCAATTTATCATCATAACCAAGTACCATTCACTCACTCTCTATGGATGTTAAGAGAACTAAAATGTAAAGGTGAACACTGTTTTCACTGTTTTTGTTCTGATCAACAGCAGAAAGCATTTAATGCATACTTCTGCGCATGCAAAGCCAATACACAATGCCTGAAAACCTTGGAAAACATTGTCCCATCATGAACAACTATAGGCTGTAGTATCTGATAATGAGAGCACTTAGTGAGATGTTGAGCTTTTTCCTTTTTAATTTTGTTGTCTTTGTGTGTCTCCTAGGCAATGGAAGGATCTATTCTCACCATTAGTCTAGGCGTCTGGATGGAGCTGCCAGGGGTCAACTACAGGGACATTACCCCTGAAAAACGGAGGCAGTAATAAAATACTTTAAATAAAGTTTATATATATTTAAAAAAATGTAATATATTACTTTGAGTCTTTAAAAACTTGTGTGCAACCATGATGTGCAACTACATTTGAAATATACAGCATGTCTCATTTTTACTACTCATAGTCTTGTGGATTATGTTACTAATAATCTATATTATTGATAAGATTCATAATCATTACTTGTTTTTGGTCTTTCCCGTAGGAGTGTGACCCAAGACCGGGCTACTCCAGATGAGCTCTCCTCCTACTATAAGAATTATGTAAAAATCATGGGCCTCCAGAAGAACTTCGTAGACAACACCTACGTTACCTCTATTCAAAAGCTCCACCGTGGTCATGGCGTTAGCCTTGAGAAAGGACATGAGATTGAGAAGGGCACCAAAAACGGTCCGAGGAACAGAATCGAGAACCGCTTTGACCACTGCAACAAAAACGCAACTGAAAACACTAACAACGGAAGAGACAATGGTTCCAAAAATGGTACAGAGAATGGAAAAGGTAAAAATGAAGAGGAGGAGAGCAGGAAAAAGAGGGACATGGAGGGCATTAGAGACAACAGGATTCCTCAGGGGTTTTCACAGGGACTGTGGGAGGTCAGGGGTTACCAGCAGCTTCAGGATGACACCCATATTCCTTTTACTCTGTTCGCTGAGAACGTTGTCTTGGCAACCGGGGCATCGGACTTGCCAGCTCGCTTAGGTGTAGAAGGAGAAGATTTTCCTTATGTATTCCACAGCGTGCGTGACCTTGGCAGAGCTGTCAACCAACATGAGAGCTTGGGCCCTGCTTCTGACCCGGTCCTGGTGGTTGGAGCAGGCCTGACCGCAGCTGATGCTGTGCTGTGTGCCTACAGCAACGGCATACCTGTGCTGCACGCCTTCCGTAAGCAAACCGCCGATCCCAGCCTAATCTTCAAACAGCTACCGAAAACACTATACCCTGAGTATCACAGGGTCTATCACATGATGTGTTCTCAGACCCACCAGACATGCCCCATTGCCAACCGTGGTGCCAATGCTGCAGCTCATAATGCATCCACGGACCTGTACCCAGACTACACCAGCTTTCCTGAGCACTGTGTGCATTCTTTTCAGCCCGACATGCACTGCATCTTAAGGGGAGCGAACGGCGTTCTGAGAGCCTTCAAAGTCTCGATGGTGCTGGTTTTAATTGGAACCTATCCGAGCCTGTCTTTCTTGAAGGAGCATGGTCAGTACCTGGGTTTGGACCCCAGCAGGCCCATCTCCTGCAAGCACAACCCCGTGGACGTAAACCCTTACACATTTGAATGCAGTGCTGAGCCAGGCCTTTTTGCCATGGGTCCCCTGGTTGGGGACAATTTTGTGCGTTTCCTGAAAGGAGGCGCCCTGGGCATTACAAGCTGCCTGATTAAGAGACTGAACCAGATGAAGAAGAAAGGGAAAATGATCACTGATCAGGGTGATAGTAGAGGAGGATTGGGATTTGTCTGATGTATTTGACGAAATTTGTATAAAGAAAGTGGCAAATTATTTTTACAATTAACTAAGTGAGTACATATATTTTTAATTATCCAGCTTTCTTAACATTTTTAAAATAAGTGAAATATGCATATGACTATAGGCTAGTGGAGAATATAAAAACCCTGTTGGATTGCTGTCCAACAAAATGGGTTAAACAGGTATTTATCATCATGTGTGAAATAATGTGCCAAAAGTTCTCATTTTTAGGTTACTCAGGCTGAAGTTTCAGGTTGCCATGACGTTGCACATACTAATGTATAAATTACGCTTTCTTTACTTCTTATTATATGCTTTAGGATACCCATCATAGGTAAAGATCCCATGATGCCTTTTAGTCTCAAGCAATCAAGCAGACAGTCAGATATGAAGCTCATGGGACAAAGAAAGACTTAACCAAGAGTGAATACTGGGTGATCATGCAACTTAGTTACTATTATTCATACTAGTATTCATGCACATATTGTTTGTAACTGCTATACCCTGATTAGTGTTGCTGTGCTTTAATTAACTAGAAACAGTGCCACTTAAGTTCACGATTCTATAAACTTTCTATGGGAGCGACCATAATTGGAGTTACTGGCAGGAAGTGGGTAAAATATGGTCCTGCACACACTTAAATATTAACTATCTGGTTCCACATATGTAAAATACGCCCCCTCACATACTGTATGAAGAGTGCTTAGGTAATAAGTTCCTGATACAGTACACTGCCCAGCCAAAAAATGGCACACACTAATATTTTGTTAGACCACCTTTAGCTTTGATTACAGCATGCATTCATGATGGCATTGTTTTGACAACCTTATTCAACATTCATTTTTGCCCAAGATCTTGTTCTGATGATGTCAGGACAGTGAAAATGATTCCTCATGCGCCCAGAACCACTCTTTCACTATTTGAGTCCTGGAATATGTGCCATCAGGAAGGGGAAAAAAAACTATAGATGTGATAACCTGGTCTTTCAGTACATTCAGGTCATTGGCTGATGTCATTTTATTGCCGCATAATGTTGCTGAGCCTTGACCAGACTGACTGATGCAACCCCAGATCATAATGCTGCCTCCAGAGGCTTGTACAGTGGCGACTATGCATGACGGATGCACCGCTTCATGGGCTTTCCTTCTTAAAATAATGCGTCCATGGAATAGGGACAATCTGGACTCGTCAGACCACATGAACATTCTCCATTGCTTCCAAGTACAATCTTTATGCTCCCTAGCAAACCAAAGCCTTTTACCCCCCAACTAATCTCACTAGAAAAGTGGTTTAATTATTGCCAAATAGCTGTTTAATCCAAATTCTGAGAGTTCTTGTCTCACGCTTTCACACCTTAGTTCAATTGCTCTGGTCTGAATCACTTAACGAGATGGTTATTTTGAAGTGTTTTTAGTTCGATTTCTTTTCACACAGAGTAATATCGTATATTTCTGTGGCATGGGAGAGAGAATTTCCTGGTCAGTCTTTATTACATTGATTGCATTTTACCACTTAAGGCAATTCATACCATTTTTAGATCATACCGTTTGAAAAAATGCACATTGATGCACTGAGGCCACCGAAGGTACAGTACACATCAAGACAACACAAGACTCGATGTGGATTAATCCTACTGAACTGTGACATGCTCATCCGTCGAAGATACAATATTTCCAAAGATCAATCCGGAAATGGATCCTGTTTTGGTTGGGTATGCTCATACGACGGGAGGACCACACCAGATGTGATTCACATCGAGACCACCTCTTTTTGTACGCACTAGACGAAACAAACCACAAGACCGGAAACATACTAGGGTTTGATTTAAACAGAATAAAGCCTGGAGGTGTGAAAGCATCTCCACCTTAATGAAAAAGTAGCATTTTTTGGCCAGGCAGTGTACTGTATGATCTTTTAAACTGAGAAACTGATGGACACCAATTAGTTTTAAGGCACTTAAATAAAATGTGTAAAGGAGAAGTGGCCTTAGTCACTGGAAATATTATCTTAGGTTTACAGTTTAGTTTTTCCCATGCAAAATATCTAAACTGACTTATGGTTAATTGTTAAATGGTTAGGCCAGACACTTTCAGTTAGAAATTATTTTCACGTGTATCCGTTTTGTTACTTAAACAAAGCTGTGAACTGTTGAATAATGAATAATGAATTATACTTGATCCTACACATTTTTTATTCTACTTTATTAGTTCCATACTTCACATCAGGCATGATTATCACCTATCACTATTTACTCATTTGATTTTGGTCTCTTGGTGACTCCTATTTGCCTGGAATGAAAGCCTATAGTCACACCTGTCCTTTCAGATAAGATTGAACAGCGCTGCTACCAGTGGTGGACAGTAACAAAGCAAATGTAATTCATTTCTGTACTTGAGTAAAATTTTTTTAAGTATCCCTACTTTACTTAAATGTTTCCATTTTAGGGGACTTTTTCCTTCTAGTCCATTACATTGTACTTTCTATTCCACTAAATGATGCAACATCTGTCGTTACTTCTGAGTGAGGAAAAAACACCAATCAGGGAACAGCACACACATTATATTGGCTGATTTGCTTTGGCCTGTTGTTTGCACCAATTAGTTCTATCTACATTGCGAATGTTACGAAAGTTATCATTACAATATCAGTGTAACAGCCTAGAACGCAGAGCTCCTTTAAAAGTGCCCGAAAAAAAAATCTTGACTCTAACTGACCACTTCAGCATCCACGGCCTTATTTGAAAGATTAAAAGATTTTGGGAACAGAAGAAAGATTCATTCGTTTACACATGCTTTCTCTGACTGCTTCTGAAATTCTTAGTTAAATCTGAGCAAATGCACATAGGTATAGGTCCTAGTGGTCATTTTCTATAATTGTTAGTTAAATCTTTTAATGCATGTGTTTTAAATGAATCCATCATTACCTTGATTATGTGCTTCCCCAGACACTTATATAACCTAACTAAATAAATAACTATCTAAATAACTGGTATCTCTAAAGCAGCAAACCGTTACCATTGCAACAGCAATGCAGGCTGGAGCTATTAATCACTTGAAGTTTTATCCATTTCCATTAGCTATCTAAGTGTTTCACCTTAGTGTACAAAGCTTATCAGCTGAACACTCTCATATCGTGTAGCGGTAAACATTCAGTGTCAACACTTGGGTACTTGTGTAAATAAAATCTCTCTGGACTAGTTTTGCACGCAGCTGATGATCCTGAAACAGTTCTATCTATGGAGTGGAGTTGTATTTGAACGCACTGAAATGACTATTCTTTTTGCAAACATTCATGTGATTATAATATCCGCGGAATTATCAAAGTATCTCAGTAAATCTGCTGTATTACCCACAAACACATGAAACATTGATTTCTATTCACCAAAAAGAGGGAAACGGGTATCTGGAATATCTGGTTTAAAATCTTCGGGATTGTTTCCCTTATGCTAGAGAAAGCATGATGGCCATGTGCAAAGATTTTCAGTTTAAAATAACTCTTAAGACTCAGATCTGATCTGATAAACATCGGATTTGTGTTTTCTTAAAAAATCAGATCGGTCACACTAAGGGAGAATTTTTTTTTTTTCCGTTGTCTCACTTCAGGTTGGTAATATGAATAAACATTTAATGAACTTATATTAGGAGATCTGTGGCCAGAATGACTCAAGAGTCTTCTCAATGATCAAGACCCTAATCATGAAAATAATAAGATCAGAGCATTAAATGACAGTACTTTTACTTTTGATACTTAAGTACATTTGAAGGCAAGGACCTTTGTACTTTTACTCAAGTAGAAATTTTTTTTACTTGAGAAATATTTTATTTTACTCATCTTCTATACCAAGCACGGGGAGAACATGCAAACTCCATGCACACAGAGACAGGAATCGAACCCGGACCCTGGAGGTGTAAGGCGACAGTACTTACCACTACACTATTTTATTTTAATGGATCTGTATTTTTACTCAAGTACAGAATTTGTGTACTTCGTCCATCACTGTTTGCTACAAGTAATGACTACAGTACGTTATTCTTCCTACTATGCGTGTCCTTACAACAGGTAAGGTACTGTATACAGCATGGTAGCCTGAAAAAGCATGTAGATTCTGTTGATGTGCCAAAATAAAAAGAAAGAAATGAAATGTGTTCCATCACCATCAGAATTTGTGTAAATGCTCAAAATTGTACAATTAAAACAAAAAGTTTTGATACATGTTTTGTAAACATCATTTTATTAGGGACAAATAAAACTTTTCTGAAACTTTGGTGTGTTTTGGCTTTATGTTAATACAGAACTGTAACAATTATAAGCTTCAACTTGATCATTTAAAAACAGAGAGAACGTTAGTTATGTTAATGTGTTGTTTATTCGCTGCATTTCGTGAAACCTTCATGTTAGCTTTTCTTTACCGACATGCTTCACTAAAATGAAAATCTAAGTCAATGATACAAATACAAAACATTCATTAATTTGGGCAGCTATTCGACAGCATGTATTCCACATGCTGTATTTGTAGTGTTTTAAAATTGCCACTTTTCTCATCCAGAAACACCATTTTATCAATAGTACATAACAATCGTTGGTCGTAGGACACGCCTGATTTTTTAATAGCTGTGGAAAAAAGCTGTCGGTAAGTGAAACGTGAAGGCTTACGAAAAAATAACCAAATGTGGAAATTTGCATTTTTAGGAACGATACACACCATGCCTTTCATGATGGTCTTGAAAGTAAGTGCAAAACGGCAAAATTAAAAATTAAAATTAAAAGAAAAGATTATTAAAAATTAAAATTAAAAGAATTTTTAACTATTGAAAAAAAACACTTAAACGATGCTGCTTTAACATTCAAATCAGCAAACCTGGAAACTAAAAATCTTCATCTTCTTTTAACAGTCTTTGGATTGTACCTACAGAAAAAAAACAAGGAAAAAAAAGACTTAAGTACCAAGCTTTGTAATAAAGCTGTAAACATTGAAGCTAGAATATGACATTAATTAATCAATTAATCCTAGCTACTTTTTAGGACAATACAGTGCTGTGCAAAAGTCCCTTAGTTCTTTATATTTTGCTTCCAAAGAGCATTTTAATATAGATTTGAGGAATAGTTCTCTCATTTTTGCCAAATTTTTGGCTCAGTTTCAGAGGAACGCTTTTTGTTTCTTAAGCCATACCATAACCTATGAATCATTTAAGCATAAAAACATTTAACCTAAGGCATGAACCAGTGAGAAACAGGTGCAGATGATGACAGATGATCAGGCCGGTGATTAGTATACTGTACTGGTGATGCTGAATGCTGAGTGGTTGGAACAGACGAGAGGGGAAATAAGGTTGTAGTAAAACATGTGTTCCTATTTCTTTAACTTAATCTATATCGTTTAAATTAATATGAAGTTATGAGGCGGTGGCTCAGGATTTTTGCACAGTAATGTACATCTGGGCTTTTGAATATAGAGCAAAGAGACACAAGGTGAGATCAGAAAGAATAAGGGAGCAGCAGTACAAAAGAAGAGACAGAAGCCATGTTGGTCTTACTTTTGTCTCATGTGATGTTCCTTCTCTATGCTCAATTGGCCAAGCATCATGACTCAGAGTTCAAACAGTTATAGGTGGCTGAAGGAAAGCCTGAAAGTGTGTGTGTGTGTGTGTGTGTGTGTGTACAGGAGAAATGGCACCATTTTAACGCAAGACTTACACCAGAGCTGCATTCCGGTCTCTAGGCAACAACCACCAGCCTTTAACAAACTCCTTGGCTAAATCTCTCTCTCTCTCTCTGGTTAATATTAAAACAGTACAATAATCTCTCCCTTTCAAACTTGTTATACACATAATTTTGCTGACTATTTCTTACTTTAACTGACCAGTATTCTTTTTATTGCAAGAAATATGCAAAAGAATTCCTTACTTAATAAGAAACATATAATTCCAACTTATTAACTATCAACTAATTTACTATTAATTACTTTATTGTTATGCATTATATATTGATATATGAGATAATATAATGATGAAGTGTGATATTAAGTGTGTATAAATTTTTTTTTGCTAACTGTGTGTATGTATATATATATATACACACACATACACACACACACACACACATATATATACATTTTACATTTATACATACATATATGTATGTGTGTTACATCAAACCATGCTTCAGACTTTTGATTTCTTGGGTAATAGGAACAGGATTCTCTTTTTATGTTGAAGAGAGTGGGAACGGGGGGGACAACCACGAGAGGCTGGTTGTAGTGCTACACAATTAAATCGCAAAAACATTGGAATCACGATATGAATCTATACGATTATTTATCTCAAAAGCTGCAATTTATTATAGGTAACAGACGCATAATCTGGAATTTCTGTTGTAGAGACCGTTTTCCTCTAACAGGAGCACTACAAGTGATTTATACCTAAAAGGTACTTTGCGTGTATAAGAAAACGTGTTATATAAAGTTACTGCAATCAAAGCTGGTGTGTATGAGCGTTTAATCATAACGGGTCAGAACTAATCACACAGTTGAACTCTCTCCCTTTTCACTGTCTTGTTGTTTCACGTACTATAGCAACTTTCTGTCTGGGCCGGGCTTTGCTGTCACAAAAGCAGGCTTTGGTCTTCAGCATGCCATGACAGCTTAGTGCCACTGGGTAAATCCATTTTGATTTGGCAGGGTCAAAGGGCAGCGTGGGTAAATGTGTTGTTGAATTACGCTTGTGCTGGTATGCACGACTGCCTGTGTGTGTGTGTGTGTGTGTGTGTGTGTGTGTTGTGTAATGGTTTGGTTCGAAAACAAGATAATCCTGTATCGCCCCCGCTGAAGTTAGGGCGTGGCCAGACTCTGCTTGTAAATGGATGGAAGCCGTGTGCAAGCAAGAAGTCCCGTAATTAATCAGTGGGTGTTTCATAATGCTTGATTTATGAGCTGCGTGTCTTTTAAGTTAAGCCTGCACAGAAAAGAGCCAATGCTAAATCCTTTTTTTCCCGTTGTGTTATTTTGATGACCACACAATGCAAGAAGGATAAAAGACTAATATAAAATAAAGCACTCCTCTTTGTGCCCTTAATCAGCATAGAGAGTCCATGTCATACCTGAACAGATCATCACCCAGAGTCTCCTCTCGTTCTTGCTGTTTCTCTTGCTGGGAAAAAAAGTGATATGTATATATGTCAGTATTCTTTCTTTACTTCTTTCTTTTTTTTAACAGCACTACTTATACATGTACTGTACAGTACTGTGCACAAAGCTTGAGCCACGCCTCATTTCTTCACATTAAATTAAATTAAATGCCTTAGATTGAATCAAAGAAATGGGAACACATGCTTTACTGTGACAGACTGCAAAGTGGTAAAGATAAAATAAAAAAAATGGTTGTTTATGTAACAACCTCGTCAGCAACCTCATTTCCCCTCTCGTCTGTTCCAACCTCTCAGCATTCAGCATCTCCTGATCATCGGATATCATCTGCATCTGGTTCATGCCTTTAGTTAGATGCTTTTTAATGCATGAATGATTCAAAGGTCACTGTGTGGCTTAACAAACAAACAACATCTGAAACTGGTCAGGTACAGAGAGACGTCTGGAGAATTATTCCTCTTGGCTTTTTGGAAGCAAAATATAAAGAGATGGGGGTGGCTCAAGAATTTTGCATAGTACTATAGCGCTGGAGATTTTTTTCACCTTCTATTTGCTCTTCTTTAAGCTAGACAGATTTTTTCCCTTCTCTCTTACCTCAGCTGCATCCTTAAGCCACTCCTCGAGTTCTGAGTTCTTGCTTCGGTTATGAGCCACCAAGTCAGAGCCACCGATGATTTGGGGGAGCCCCAGAATCCCAGGAACAGGGACCTAAAACAAACAATATAGTGAGTAATCCTGGAATCCACAGATGTACATATTTGTCATTATAACAATTATCAATTATTATATGACTGACCTTTCGGAAACGTTTAAAATTCTTTCCATTGGGATCGCGACTCTGTAGTGGCTCGGTCCTCGTCCTACTAGGGACACTCATAGTCAGGGACTTGAACTGGATTTGCAAAAGCTTCCTAGGAAGGTCAGGATCTTTCTCAGGAACAGAGCCTGAGCTTGAGCCCTGCAGCATTTAGTGCGTGATTTATAAATAATTGTTTTGTCATTTTCTTTGGTTCAGTAAAAAAAAAGTCTATGTGTATTTCTTTAAAAATAAAATAAATAAAAAAACCCTACCATGGATTCTTCCTTTATCGCAGCCTCCTCGTTGTGTTTGATGGAACCATCTTTGACTTTAGTTTCCTGCAAATTAAATGACAATTAAAAGCCAAAAAAAAACAAAAAACAAAGCATGTCAATGAATTTAAATTTTGTGTCAAGCTACAGTGTGAAAATACTAAGAGCAAGTCCTACTGTACTTAATAATTACTGGCTCCTGTGGTTGTTATTATTGCATTAACCATCTAAAGAAACCACCTTCTTGCCTTCTTCTTTCTTGACTTCAGTTCAAAGTTCACACAGATAAAGTCGACAGGTTTCTTAGATCTCCTGCCTCTTCCCTTTGAGTGAATTTTTTCTCTTGCGTGGCTTGAACATACAGTGGTGGCCAAAAATATTGAGACAAAAATGAATTTTGATGATTTGATACTATATTTAGCATGAAGTACTTAGTTCTTGAAAAACCTGTTGGATCCGGCTGAGCAAAAAGACTCTGGAGTTAAAATGCTACTGCCTTCTTCGCCATCGTCACAGGTTTTTATCAGGTTTAGGTTTGGAGATGACCCGGCCATGGCTCCAGGAGCTGGGAGCCATGAGGGGAGCCATGAGGGCTCCACTGTCATGTAGCCAGTTTTTCCACAAGATTTTCAGTTACTAGAAAGATAGGCTAGAAATAATTAGTATAACTTACTAGTATTTTTACTGTGCAGAAACATAACCTGTTTCTGAATATAAAGAACTATAATAGATGTTATCCTAATATTTTCGGCCGCCATTGTAGTTTATGTAAAATACTGACTTAACAAAGGAATCAAATCTCATACAGTTCAGTAAAATGAAACTTTCTGAAAAAAAAAAGCTAAAAAAGCTGCTGCATAAAGAACAACGCTAGAACACTGGTACTGCTTAGTCCAGGGGGTAAAACTAAGAAGAGACATAACATTAAGGTAGACATAAGGTTCCCTCACCAAAAGAAAAGAAACTTGCTCTTCTTTGACATCTAAAGTTTCACAGTCATCATTTCCGTGTGGTAAACTGTGCTGTTCCCGTCCCAGACCCTGAGAAGTACTAGCCGTGAGCCGTGGCTTTCTCTCCGAGCCCCGTCTGGTTGATTTCTGTCTGTCTTGTTCCGAGTTCCATCTTGTGCTTCGGTGTTCCTCTGCTCTCCTCTGTTTGCTGAATATACCACTGCAATCCCCCCCTGCACTGGCTGTGCTTCTTTCCCCTTGCTCCAAACACTGCTTCTTATTAGCTGTGGGCTGCAGAGGTTCGTCCATGTCCACAGACATGATGGACTCGAGCTCTTCCAGAGAAACGTCCAAATCAGCAGGCGCTGCAGGGTCCTGTTCGGGCTCTTTCCTCTTCTTGGAGCTGAAATTCAAATTCAAATCTAAATCCAGGCCGCGATTTTGTTCGCTGCTACCCGATGTGGAATCTGTGGCAGGACCTGAACCCAAACCGAGACTGCCACTAACACTGCAGCGTGAGGTCGTGTTCTGCTGGTTTTGGCCTGTTTGTGAGCCTAATCTGGTGGAAGAGGATTTTAGAGAAGGAGCCACATTAGAGTTCTTGGCCTCCTTGCTTCCCTCATCCTCTCGTCTGGAGAGTTTGACTTCGGGTAGTTCGGAGTCTGTACTGCCCTCACGTAGCCTGCAGAAGGACATTATAAATAGTCTTAAATGAAACAATTAAAAAGGCATTTGTAAATGTGGCCAAAACACATTATTGGTGCTCATTTGATTTTTTTTATATGTTAAGTTATACATATAATAAGGAAATGTGTCAATGAAGCTACTGTACTTCTGAAGTTTATGCGACATGGAAGTGACCAAACTTGGTTCTCTAAAAATTTTAAGTTGTTAACTTCAGCCATTTTGGAGAGATAATTTTATATGTGCCCCAAAAATGGTCTAAAAAAATTTTAACAATAGCTTCAAACAATAATCATTTTAAATTCAATTTGTTCATATTTCTTTATGAGTATTGATATTAAAATTAGCGTAAACTTCTAGACGCATATGACCTGTAAAAATATTGCTTAAATTAAAGCAATATGGCAATAGCTTAAAAAGCAAAGGAATCTGTAGTGTCCGTAACCATGTCAAATTCATGTTGCAATATCTTAACAATTTTGTACACTTTTTCAGGTTTGTCTTTTCATGTGAAATCTAAATTGGCCAAGTTTTATCTGAATGACAGTTAGGATCATTTGAACGGAAAGGATTTGAACGCAGTAAAAGTTACGGACACTAAATAAAAGGGCATGAAACTGTATTTAGCAAATGTGTTTCTTTTTAATTAAATATAAAGTTAAGAAACATTAGGTGTTATGAAAAATGGTGTTATATGATCATATCTAAAAATTCAATACCATGTTTTGGCTGATAATATGTTAAGCGTATGATAGTGAGAGCTATGATATTAGAGCCTTGCCTCTTTTTGTTGGTAGGCTTGAAGTAGGAAGTGAGCGACACTTGTTTCTGTGGGGATTTTTTAAATGTGGCACTGCTTAAAGGACTGGTAAATTTAGCACATCTATCACTCTTCTGGCCCTCTGAATTAGACCTCTTTTCTTCTTGTACTTCGCTGAATGATGACACAGGCTCAGAGCAGGCAGCTGGTGGCTCTGGGGGCCTTAGTGGCTTCTTGGATGATGTTGGACACATTGGATTTGTAGGCCGTTTTTCTGGGGTCTCACCCACAGCTGTGGTCCCGCATAAGTCCTTCCTACAGAAGTAAAAAGTTGACTATTTGAGAATTGCTTTTTAGATATCTTATAGAGTCACAGTTTCACTCAGATGTCTAGAAAAAGAAACAGAGGGTGCCTACTCAACCACACACTGGAACGCAAACAGATTCTGTTTTTATTAATTCGACATAATGCTGTTCATCTGCTGCTGAGATTTGTCTTTTGTTCTGGAGTTCTTTGATGTTATGATTCACCATCCTTTTGCAGGCAATGCTATAAAAAGGTTGTCCCTCAAGAGCTGGTGCTGGTTATCATTTCGATCAAAGCGATACCACATCTGATCATCTGATTAAAGCCAAGATTAATAGTTTAAACAGGTGCACTCAGGTGTGGCTCCTGCTTGACTGGAATAAAAACCTGCACCTATAACAGCCGTTGAGGATTAGATTAGCCAGCCCTGACCTATAGAGCTGTACTCGCAATAACTACAATAGTGATTATATTTACTATTAAAACCTCCTCTTTGTGCTTTAATAAGACTTTTATTAAAATTAACTTAACTTTTCTAAGATCCTTTACATTGTCATAATATTATCCTGCTTCTTGACTGTTTAGACCTGTACAGTATATTTGTCACATACCAGTGCTGTTTTGTTTAAAGCTCTATGCAAATATAACCCGGATTGGCATAAAAAATAAAAAATAAAAAAAAGAAGAAGAAAAACAGTGACTTATCTTTGTTTCGTAAATGCTTCATTTACAGTATATAACAGGTCTATTATTAATGTAGTGTAAGGTGCTGAGAGGATTGGTGTTTTGGCTCAGACTACACATTCCAAATGTTATTTTCCCTCTGGGCAAAATTGCTAGAGACTGACTACCTTAAAGGGATAGTTCATGTTTTTTTCATTCATTTTGTGAAATGCATTTTCCCCTAGGAAATAATGTACATGATCCGTTCCAGCCACGCAAAAATATGACCAATTTTCAACCCTTTAATTATATATAAACATTTAGAAAAGACATGTAAATGAAGTAAAATAGACATAAATACATAGACATTAAACCTCACATAACCTTAATTTATGACTCCTCCTGGCACCAGCTGCTTTAAAAACTAAAAGTGGCTCTCTTTTCTTCTTGCTACTGTTCCTGCCACTTGCACAAAATGCAAAAAAAAAAAAAAAAAAAAAAATCTGTAAACTCAAACTGTCTTTTCAATGCAACGTTGGCGTTCAGTTTGGTTGCTCAAACTGAAAATGCTTCGCATGCTGAGCTAAATTTTTTTGCAAAACTTCAGTTCTTAAGGTGAAAATTCTGGGGCGTTCATATGCTGAGGTACCACTGTACATTACAAAAGTTCTCAGTTGTTATCAGTGGTCAAAGGGGAATGAAGTGATCAAGTGTTTATTTTGTTAGGGGGGTATGTGTGTATGCATATCATGCCTTCAGTTTTTTTTTCTTTTTGAAAAATGTCAAAAGCTGTGCTTGAACTGTTCTCTTGGCCATTGCAAAAATGCGAACAGCGCAACAAAATATGCAAACTTGCATGAACCTGTGTTACAATATTGAATTCTGATTGGCCGTTATAATCGCCGTTATTTATAGGTCGTAGATGATCATACGTAGAGTTTTAATATTTCATTTTCATGACAAATTTAACATAAAACACATTATTATTAATCTAAAGGGGGTGATAAGGGGGTGGTTTTACAGAGGGGATGTTTTTTTGTCATTTTTTTCAACAAAGAGGATGCCACCCCCCTGCATCCCTCCTCAAATTGAGCCCTGGTTGATAAATTATCCTGTAAAAGTACACGTACAATACAACTTCCTCAACCATCGTTCCGTGCAAAAATGCATTCCAAAGTTCAGCTGAGACTCATTTGAAGCATCTGCAGTCATACTGAGCTAAATCTTAGTTTCTTAGTTTCAGTTAGCCATACAGCTAGCAACTATGGAAGACATCAAGTTGATTTAGCTCAGTGGAACTACAGAACAATGCTTATGGAATTTAGGACAGAATTGAAACAACTCGCACTATTCCCTTATATTATCTTTTCGAGAGCGTTAAGTGAAATGTCCAAACCTGCTGAAACTCTGAGATGGCTCTGTATTAACAACATAGGCAGTGATGTTTAAAGAGCCTCCATGAAGTACAGTCTCATTCACTGCTGCATTTTGGGAAAGCGTTGCTTCAGGGATCGCTGGCCTCATTTTAACAGATTCTAAAATACAAAAAAAAAAAAAAACAAATTAGCATTAAATTATCTTACAGTGCAATGAAAGAGTATTCGCCCCTTCCTGATTTTTTTAAAATTTTGCATATTTGTCACAATTAAGTGATTTAAATCATCAAACAAAATGAAATATTATATTTTAACAGTAATAGTAAAAACAATAGTAATAATATACAGTAAATAATGAATAATATAATAGTAAATAAATACAAAATGCAATTTTAAAATGATTTCATTTATTAAAGGAAAAATAAATAGCTTAAGCGCACTTGGGTTATTCAGCAAGTCCACCCTCAAATGGCTCGGAAAAAAAAGAAAGAAAAACAAATTACGTTTTTTTTTTACAGGCCTAGTCAAAGTCAGGACTTACTGTAAATATGATTGCGATATGTGGCACAACAATTCTGCCAAGAAAAGTGGGCCAAAATTCCTCTGACTCAGTGCCAGTTATTACAAACGCTTGACTGTAAATGCGTGGCACAACCAGTTATGATGTTTTGGAGCAATTACTTTTTTTTCCCCATAGGGCCAGGCAGGTTTGGACAGATTTGTTTCTCTGAATACATGAAATCATCTTTTAAAAACTGCATTTTGTATATACTTGGGTTATCTTTGTGGAATATTAGCATTTGGTTGATGATCTAAATCATTTCAGTGTGACAAATATGCCATTAAAAAAAATTTAAAAAGGAAGAGGGCAAATACTTTTTCACGGCACTGTACTGTATGTTGGTTCATCATGGACATTTGTCTTTATTAGTATAGCCCAAACCCGCCAGCCACTGGATGCAGTGCCGGTCCCAAGCCCGGATAAAATGGGAGGATTGTGTCAGGAAGGGCATCCGGCGTAAAACCGGTGCCAAGTTGTTGTGCGGACTGGATATTCCGCTGTGGCGACCCCTTGCCGGGAGCAGCCGAAAGACCAACAACAACAGTATAGCACCATAATGTCTCCATGCATTAATATTCTCCTTGTGTGTGTGTGTGTGTGTGTGTGTGTGTGTGTACTCACCTGAATCCAAAAACGAGCAGGGATTGCAGTGTGTCTGATTATTGACATAAATGGTAGCCAATCCAATCTCTGACTCAGCGATGAAACGTAGACCATTTCTGTGCCAGCAAGAGAGATGGAAAGGGAGGGAACAGTTTTGCTGAATTAGGCAGGATTGCAGTATTGCTCTGCACAGTACTCTGCAAATCAAACATTAACCCAAGACAGCAACACAAAGCTGATTCGAAGATGTAAAGCGTGTTAAACACGGCAAATCTGTGCTAGCACATAGAAGATATTTTCCTAAATTCCTAAATATTTTCCTGTTTTCAACAGTAGTAGGAATCATTACTGTTACAATTAGACCTTCGGTACTGTAGTCTGTAGAGACTAGCTCAGGTCACACAGTGGTTATACAGTATTCAGCAAGCACCATATTGCTTATTATTATTATCTCTTCAAATATAATATAATCATAAAATATGAATTTCTCTCATATTTTACTTCATTTACATGTCTTTTATAAATGTTTTGATTGTTTTTTATATACAAAAATATGATTATAGTGTTGGAAATTGGTGATATTGGTGATATTTGTATGTGGCTGGAACGGATTATCTGCCTTTACATTATTTCCTTTAAGTAAATGCATTTCGTGATACAAAATTTCGCCTTAAGAACGGATTAATTTGTATGCCGTGGTACCACTGTATTGTATAATCCTGTTTACTGTAATAATAATATTTTTTACATCAGGTCATATATTAAGTTAAAGATCACGTTAAAGAAAAAAAAACGGGGGGATCCTGGGACCATTTCCTCTTTTCTTTTGCGCAATACATTCAGTATACAACACAACTGCATGAATAACAACTCCAATCCTTTTCCATAAAACAAAGCACTAGTCACCCCAAGTTACCTGTGTAGAATCAAGCTGATCGACTCTGCAAACTTCTTGGTAGTTGGAGGTATGAGAGGTTGAGACGATCCAGTTGTCACGTCAACAACACAAGTTTTTTTAGATTCTAGGAGTGACACAGGCAGAGCTCCCTCTTCCAAAAGCTGACTCTTTCCACCTCCGAAACTGATGGTCTGGCTTAAGCGTTTCATCTGGGGAAGCCAAGAAGAACCGGAAGAATCAGAAAGAGCTTTATTTCCAAGGAGGTTTGCATGCACAAGGTATCAGAGCGTCCAGAGACGAGAAAAAACACACAAGAAAGAAAAAAACAAACAAATGGAGTTGGATGAGGGCTTTTATCAAATAAGTCGACTATATATCAGTGGTATTGCACAATATATTGCAATACATATATATACTGTAAATATACATATACACAGTGGGGCAAAAAAGTATTTAGTCAGCCACCAATTGCGCAAGTTCTCCCACTTAAAAAAAATGAGAGAGGCCTGTAATTTTCATCATAGGTATACCTCAACTATGAGAGACAAAATAAGAAGAAAAAAAAATCACATTTTAGGATTTTTTATGAATTTATTTGCAAATTATGGTGGGAAATAAGTATTTGGTCAATAACAAAATTTCATCTCAATACTTTGTTATATACCCTTTGTTGGCAATGACAGAGGTCA
>JAQMYG010000033.1:7631692-7647913 GCA_030014215.1 Clariallabes teugelsi
TGTGTGTGTGTGTGTGTGTGTGTGTGTGTGTGTGTGTGTGTGTGTGTGTGTGTGTGTGTGTGAAGCTAAAGTAAGGACCCCCTCCCCTCTCCCCTTTCTCGTCTTACAATTACTTAATTACTCTTTTCACACACGCGCGCACACAACACTGTTTTATCGGAAAAAATAAACAAGAAATCTCTCTATTGACACTCGATTGAGTGACACACTAACGGAACCACTGCTGTAAAGTAAAAATAAAACGAATTAACCTGCACTTTAGCTTTGAAAAGAATCGCGGCAGTGTTTCTGTGTAGAGCAGAGAGAAAGAGTGTGTGTGTGTTTCTGTGAAGGCGAAAGTAGGAGGGGTCTGTGTGTGTGTGTGTGTGTGTGTGTGTGTGTGTGTGTATGTGTGTGTGTGTGTGTGGGGGGGTGTACACACACGCATACAGACACAAAATAAAAGATGTTTTATGCACACACATGGTCAAAGTGTTATAGTAAACAGTACACGCGTGCACGGATGTTGATTATACCAGTAATAGACGCGCATTAAGACCCAGCAGGGGAGACGATTACCCACAATTCCGCAGCACAAGAAAAACCGTTGGCTCAGTTGTGATCACGTGACGCTCGGCGTCAAAACAAGAAGCGCATGCGTGATACATAATACTCGGTACTCGTAAACCAAGACTTGCTCGTAGTAAAAATTCATTATAAATCTTTGCTTGTCATGCGGAACACTCGCAAACCGCGTTACTCGTAATCCGAGGTTCCACTGTACATAGATCATTTGTCCCAGACTCAGCCCTTTCTCATTTGGGTGATATTGGATAGCAGGGAGTGATCTGCAGTCACACTGTGTGTTAGGAGGCTGGAAGGTCCTGTTTGGGTCTGTGTGCATGGAGTTTGCATGTTCTCCCCGTGCTTGGTGGGTTTCCTCTGGGTACTCTGGTTTCCTCTCACAGTTCAAAGACATACAGGCTAACTGGTGTTCCTAAATTGCCTGTAGTGTGTAAATGAGTGTATGTGTGCCCTGTGATGGATTGGCACCGTGTCCAGAGTGCCTTGAGTACCCCGCCTTGTGTCCTAGATACCCTGGGATGGGCTCCAGGCCCCTGTGACCCTATACAGGATAAAGCGGTATAGCGGTAAAGTGTTTCGTTATTGGAGGCTCAGGTACAAAACAGTTTTTTGAGAGTTCCAGTCCTGAAAAATTGAGCGACTCCAATTGCAAGCCATAACTGTATCGACGAGTCCAACACCATCTTCATGGTCAAGTGGAACTGTCCGCAGCAGACCATACGGGGCCATTAAGGAGACTTCACCAGTCATGAGATATACCGATAAAAGTGTGATATAGTAAACTACTGAAAGGTAATAAGAGTACCTGATTCATTTATCTGATTAGAGTGATCAGACATTTTGCCATATGGGTTGGAACTGACCTTTCAGCTTTGTAGATCTCCAGAAACAGGGATCAACACTAACGCTAGGTCAGACAGAATAACTGCTGCTAAAGCACTCCAAACACAATTAGTAAAGCCAAAATACACCTGACACTACAGGCAATTTGGAAACGCCAATCAGCTCCAACACATGTCTTCGGACTGTTAAAAGAAACCGGCGTACCCAGAGGAAACGCTCTATGGATATTCCAGCTGGCCATAACTCCAGCTCCTGTCAGTGTGCCAGATACCAAGCTATACCATAGACAGGGAGTGGGCAGTGGAGATTATCTTTCTGCTTAGGCTAATTTGAAATGATATTATGCGCTTGTTAGTGTTTGGATATATGTGAACGTCAGATGGGAATCGATACCAAGTGGGATGCCTGGAAATCGATTCTTAAGGCGTATCTGCGAATAAATGAGGCTGGACTGAGCGTGTACGCATTTGTTGTTGTTGTTGTTGTTTTTTTCTTACTGGTGGATGGCTTGCAGGAATTTCCTTTGGTGCTTGCGCACACGCGAATGGTCGATCTTCTTCATCAGCTTGGTGTGTTTGTAGATCAGCCATGTTTCTCGAAGAACGTTGGCAGCTGCGTTCTTTATCTGAAAGGACACAAAGCCGTAACAACCACTTTAGCAACAGCTCGCACACGAGAAGCAGATCTCAAGAGAGAAGACAAACTGAGTTCACTCCGGGAGCGTATATACATGCAAAAACAAAACAATTCTCATCTTGGCAGAAAGGTTGAAGGATTTGCTCACATCATGCCAAGCACAAATCTGCCTTTTACCACCAGATAAAATCAGCTGAATTTGATCAAGACAAAAAGTATCTGTTACAGCTGTAATATCCATAATGCATCATGAATGAAATATGATAATAATCATTTGTCTTTTTGAATATTTATCTATGATGTACATCTTCGTCTTGGTTCTGTACACTGGTTTAATGCCTAAAACTAAAGAGGAAATAATTTGAAAAAAAAAAAAAAAAAGACTGATAGGAATCTTGAAAGGATGCTGCAGTAAAGACAACAGCTTCTCATATTTAATGACATCCTGATTTGGCAGTGTTTCACTGCTCTGTCACTGCTTTTTTAGCTTCAGATTTAGCATGAGAGTGCTTTCATTAAATAGCAGAGGTAAAAAAAAAATTTTTTTAACACAAGTGTTAACGTTTAGCCCCTGCCTCACAGGTTTAATCTGATAGAGAGAAGAGGACAATGTAGGAGCCATCAGGTCCATATTAATACTCTAGAGAGAGAGAGTGGTGCTGATCATCCCAACCTAATACACACCTACTATATCTACACTCATTATTGCGGTCATAAGCGTGTAATCGGAGTGCAGCTGAACTCTGAAATCTGATTGATCAGAAGGTGTGAATTATTTTGTAGACAGTGGTTCAGGCTTTAACATGAACAATAGGTTTACATTAACATGCTGGTTGTAATACATTGTTGTTTCTATAGTAACAGCTCATACACAGGAACTATTATGGCAGATGCGCACATGAGCTAAGACTAATAATAAACAAATTGTTTAAAAATGGTGTTGTTAAACAAAAAAATCCAGAATGATTGATGCGGTAACCTAGCACACTTGCCGATATATGAAAATAATACACTCATAAAACATCTGCAGCCATGTGATGTCGTATTCAACACGACATCATGCATGAAAATGCTTAAATATAATAACTTTTAGTGGTTGTTACTGAGTTCACCTGAACATAACCTGAAAAACAAAACTAGACTTGGGATGAGATGCCAGTCCAATTGCAAACGTCTCTGTTGTACGTCACATCGAGTCACGCTGATGGAGAAATTAAATAAAGCAGTTTATTATCTGATAATATGTTGTGTAGGATACAGAAGTATGCGCCAGTTAGGGCTAAGGCTGGAATTTTGTTTTGATTTTGTTTAGATAGATTTTTTCTTCTATGAATACAGTTATTGAAGTAGACATGAAAAGAAGTCTTAACAGTACCAATATTCCTTAAATGGATTCCTTGATTCAACTCGATTCGTCATTGGCTGTGTTGAATCAAGCTTCGGAATGTTAAACCGCAAAGCATACTTAACAATTTTCATCAGTGCGTTTTTGTTCAGCGTTGCACGTGCACATTGCTGACAAATGCGAGCCATCTTCGCTCCCTGATGCTAAATCTGCTTTGCGTTAATCACGGGGAGATGAGTGAAAGGTAACACCCACCTATTTTTCTTCTCTGTGATCTTACTTAAATATAGTAACATGGTTTGTGATGTCATTGTCTTCACCAAAATGATTGTAACAAAAAAAGTACCTTGTCATTATGTACAGAAAAAAACAAAACACAAGAGGGAGTGTGCTGTTATACAAAAACAATACATGCCGGGGTGGTGTCGCGAGGGCTGTAATTTGGTTTTTGTAACACTATTCTGGTGAAGACAATCACAAAACATGTTATTATAACTTATGCAATATCAATAATTGTATTAAATATCGGCACGGGTGTAATAATTAGAATCATAACCGATATTCAGTCTAATCACGAGTCTGATATTGCTTTTATACAATAGTTCAATTTAAAATATAATAATAATAATAATAATAATAAGAAGAAGAAGAATTATTATTATTATTATACTTATTATTATTATTTCAGACACAAAATGGCAAAAAAATAATTTATGCTGTCATATTATGCTGTCATATGTTAATATTTCTCAAAGAAGTGAGAATTGGTTGATTTGGATTAAAAAAAATCCATTCATCAACTCATCTTAACTTCCAGGTAACCAGGTTTGGGGATAAAATTTGATGCTGATGGCACACTTGCAGGGGAGGTGAAGGGGTTCATGCTCTCCTTGTGGTATTGCTTGCCTGGAGTCTTGGCGCAGAAGGAGCAAAGTGCCACAAATCAGTCAAGTTTGCCAAAGTAATAAAAGTCTTTCTCTGCAATGCTTCTCGTTTGTCGTTACTCAATTAGGTACGACTCAGCTGTATGGGTTCAGGTTGGCTGGTCATACATGGCGAGTATGGTTTCCTCTGACGTGGTCCAGCTGGTTATGAAGCAAATGATGATGAGAGTCATCTTGTTGTCTGAGCAGGGCATCTGTATGAGCGGGTTCATTCCACTCAGTCCTCGAAAAGATTGTGTAATTCTTACGGCATACTGAGCCACTACTCCTGACCCGTTGGGATACATTGAGAAATCGATCAATTTCTTTCCCCTAAGGTGAATGGATAAATGCACGCTGAAACAATTCTGCTAAATTGTTGTAGGAGACCTGCTGATCTCCTCCTTGAAACCAGGTTGCCGTGGCCCACGTTAGTGCTTTGCCATTGAGCAGGCTGGTAATTTGCTTTTTTTCCCCCAATATAGCTTCTTGCCTGGAGAGAAAAAAAATACAGAGCATTGCAGCAAAAAGCCCTTAAACTGAGAGGTTTCCCCTGCATATTTGTCCAGCTGAGAAATTAGTGAACTTGCCAAAATGGTACGGGCACACAGCATACAGTAGATGCGGGTGAGAGTGCTTGGGAGATCAAGATCAGCTTTGTGTCTAATTCAGCCAAGTGTTCTCCCACAAGTCATCCTTGTGTTTCTACAATGTTTTGATAGTCTGGTTCTCCAACTGAATACATGATAGAGGCAACATAATCTGTGATGAAAGGGAGGTGGAAATGGAAGCCAATGCAGTATGAAGTTTTAATGGAGATCCTGACAAAAACACGTATTCCGAAAACAGGTCGGATCTGCAAGAATCAATAATGAGCCAGAATCAAAAATCGTGAACAAGATGCAAAACAAAGTGAAAACCAGAACAATTCAATGCAATTTTATTTGTACAGCGCTTTTGGTCATTGTCGCAAACAGAATAATAGTGTGGGAGAAAATATTTAGATATCAAAATGATTAGATTGTCCCTGATGAGCAAGCCGAGGGCGATGGTGGCAAGGAAAAACTGAGATGGCAATAGGAAGAAACCTTGACAGGAACCAAGCTCAACAGGGAACCCATCCTCATTTGGGTGACAACGGATTGTAGGGACTGATTTGCATTTGGGATGCGGTGATGTACAGTAGTGGTTAGCACTGTCGCCTTGCACCTCCAGGGCCCGGGTTCGATTCCCGGCCAGGCTCGATTCCCGTCTCTGTGTGCATGGAGATTGCATGTTCTCCCCATGCTTGGTAGGTTTCCTCCAGATACTCCGGTTTCCTCCCACAGTCCAAAGACCTGCAGATCAGGCTGATTGATGTTTCCAAATTGCCGTAGTGTGTGTATGTGTGTGTGCCCTGAGATGGATTGGCACCCTGTTCAGGGTGTACCCCGCTTTGTGCCCTAAATCTCCTGGAATAGGCTCCAGGCTCCCTGCAACCCTGAACACGGGATAAAGCTGTATAGACAATGAGGGAAGAAGGGAGGAAGTGTTAGGAGGCTAGAAGTTCAGTATAACAGGAGATGGGTTAATATGGAGTCCACTTTCATAATGGGAGGCTCAGGTATAAAAATGAATGTAGGAATTTCAGTCCTGAACTATTGAGTAGCAACACATAAGAGGAGGTAGTGACACAATAAGTGTTACTTTGCAAAGTGAATATGGGAAAGGAGTCCTTAAATCCTGTACTGTGTGGAGAAATAGTGAAGAGATGTACTGTATGTATTAGAAGTCTGGTGATGGTGAACATGATAAAATCCATGAGTATTGGGTAGAGTTGTCCTTGGCAGCCATATTTGTAGGTCGCAGTGTATTCGGAGTAACTGAGTTTCTTAAGTGTTCTGATGTTGACCTGACAATATGCAATAAATAAAATATAAAGGCTAAATAATAAATATAACAGAAAATTCTAGCTGTATCCACAGCCTCCAGACTATTAGAGTCTTGATCTCCCAAGCACTCTCACCAACCGCTATGCTGTGCGCCACTACCATTTTGGCAAGTTCACTAATTTCTCAGCTGGACAAATATGCAGGGGAAACCACTCAGTTTAAGGGCTTTTTGCTGCAATGCTCTGTATTTTTTCCCCCTCTAGCAAGAACGGATATTGGAGAAAAGAAAATGTGCAAATTACCAGCCTGCTCACTGGCAAAGCACTAACGTGGGCCACGGCAACCTGGTTTCAAGGAGGAGATCAGCAGGTCTCCTACAACCATTTAATAGAATTGTTTCAGCGTGCATTTGAGCATTCGCCTGAGAGAAAGAAATGATCGATTACTCACCGTATCCCAACAGGTCAAGATGAGTGGCCCAGTATGACCTGAGAATTACACAATCTCTTCAGGGAGTTAGTGGAATGAACCTGCTCATAGAGATGGCCTGCCGAGAAAACAAGATGGCTCTTACGATCATTTGCTTCATAACCAGCTAGGAACCCAGAGGAACCTGGACTCTTATTACTTTGGAGAACTTTACTGATTTGAAGGATTCTTCTCTTTCTGTGCCAAGACTCCAGCCAAACAATACCACAAAAAGGAGATTACAAATCTGATTTCATTTTCTTTTTTTCCCCCTATATTTTTTTGGGGGGGTCAGGGACAGCTCAGTGGTTAAGGCATTGACCTATGGTTTGGAAGGTCCCAGGTTCAAACCTCACAACCAGCAAGTTGCCACTGTTGGGCTCTTGTCCCTCAACTGCTCGGATGTACTGTATTAATGTGATAAAATGTAAGTCGTTCTGAATAAGGGTGTCTGCCAAATGCTGTAAATTAGAGTAGTCTAGCTCTTATCTTTTTTTTGTTAGAAAATTACCTTGTTGAATTAGTAAAATTCATCTTATTTTCATTTTACTGAAATATGAAGCCCTCAATTACTCCACAATTTTGATCTCCATGTAATATCAGCTGGAATTATCGTAACATGATTTGATATTATCATGAGATTTTAGGCTACAGAAACGGAAGGATTTTTTAATAATAATAATTTTGTAATATTTAACAGTTGTACCCACACTGCTTGGCTGTCAGTCAGGTTTCCATCATAATGACATTTCATAAAGCCAACACATTTTCTTTATGACATATTTAGATACATGGTAATGCTCCTGTCAGGCCTGAATAAAACATATAATTTGAAACAAAGTACTGCGAGAAGTGATGTTTTTTTCCCCCACTCTGCTTCTATTTATAAAGGATACAAGACAAATAGGTTGTTTTATCACAAAGCTCCTCTGCAAAAAAAAAAAAAAAAAGAAGCTCCCAGCAGGGGTCCTTCCATTTTTCAAAGAAAGTCAGACTAAAAGTAAGTTATTAAGAGTGTGAATGAATATGAATATCATATGTGTGGCACTGGGGCGAATGATATGCAGATTTTAGATCACAGTTGATTAAATCATCTCCATAGTTTGTTTCTACAGAGTGATTGTGATACTAAGGACATTTTGTCCACTGCACTGAAAATGCTCAGACAGCCCAAGTTGTTTTATGTGTAAGAGATTTTTGATAGTTCAGCTCACATTCTCCCTGTTAGACACACTCCTAAACTAATAATAACTTTTTAAAAAGCCAACTCAGCTAATACACTGTATACTGTATTCACACATACCCTACATACTAATATTACTAATGCTTCGTCATTTATTTCACTTTTAAATACAGAGGATTATTAGTTCATTAGCTGGAGCCATGATTGGACTGCCTGCTTCATGTCTGAAACACTGGCCTCCCAGGAATCCTATCCCGTAATACCCCAAACATGTGAAAATGGCCGGCCGAGATGTTGTAATATGCAATTGGTGTGGTGGACAGTTGGCATGCATTGTCCAAAGAACAAGAACAAAACGCCAATATTCATCAAGCAAGGCATTTTTTCCTGGAATTACTCCATGAATGTTCATCGGAAAGATTGCAGTGGGCTCCAAGCCACCGTGTTTGGGATCATCATTCATGGATGCACGGCCTTTTTAAAACATTTGCATCATTCAAATGTTTTACTGCCGCTAGGAGTCTTATCTGTGCTTAAAGTTGATCAATTGTATGCTTTCACTCATGAGTCATTTCATCATGTCATTTCATCAAGTCCCGCTATGACTTGAATGCCCCTCGTTTTTTTCTATTAGATTATTAGTTTTTCTTTCTTTTTTTTTTAATACTCTATACATGCTTGAATATTTTCATATACTAGATTTTTGCCCCAACACAAGTTCCCCCTAATTAAACTTAGTTCGAAAAGGTATAGGCTCCAGGCCCCCCGCGACCCTGAATACAGGACAAAGTGGTATAAACAATGAGTGAGTGAGTGAAATACTTAGGCCTAAGTGGTGTCTGCTATTCTTTTTCTTTGAGGTAATGTTTATTGTAGAGCTACACTGCTTAGCCAATTCAAAAAGGTCAAATTATTGGGCTGCATCAAGAAAAGAAAACAACTAAGTAGATTTGAAATTACTGGAACTGGGTTAAGAACCCTTTCAACACAAATTCAAACCTTATGAAGAATAATGCTGAAGCGTCAACTTTGTGGAAGAAGAGTGGTTGGGGGAAAAATTTGTAAATGGAGATCACTTAAACACTTGGTGAAGTTTCATGGTACAGAATCAACAGTAAAAATCAGAGCAATGTTTAATAGGGAGTGAAAGTAAGAGCATTTCCATACACACAATGTGATGAGAACTCACAGGATTGGGATTAAAGAGCTGTGTGCCATAAGAAAACCACTTGTTAGCGAGACTAAAAAGGCTTAAATTTGCTAAGGAGCATATGGATTGGACTATGGAGAAGGTCATATGGACTGATAAAACCACACTGATCCTATTTCAGAGCGATGGGCGTGTCAGGGTGAGAAGGGCAGCACATGAAATGATGCACCCATCCTGCATAGTGCCGACCGTACAAGCCTCTGCAGGCAGTCAGTCGGTCAGGTCTAGGCTCAGCAACGCTATGTAGCAATAAAATGAAGTCAGCTGATGACCTGAATGTACTGAATTTTATCAGTGGAGTTTTTCTTCCCTGATAGCACAAGCATATACCCGAATTTAAATCATTGAAAGCATGCGGAATCATTTTCACACATGAACTGACCACCACATAGTGTGAAAAGTAATAATGATTTGATCATGGGTCATGATCCAACCTACTAAAAAAAATCTCGATATATTTTCATATCACCCAGCCAGATCACCCATCAGCTCTGTATGCAAGTCTCATACTGTACCAAGTACTCCTGCGATATGCTCTGGATCCACTATGACCCTGACCAGGATAAGGTGAATAATGAAAATAAGTGAGTGTGTATTAAAAATATTTAGTGCAAGCCAGTTGGGCCCATGTTTACAGACGTTGAATTTACTGGGGAAAGAAAAAATTTTGAATGATGAAATACAGATGCAATGAATGTAATATATTTAATTAGTTAAAAAATATCAGTGAAATATTGGAAGCCCAGCGGAGATAGAATGCCCTGTGTGTGGTGAGAGTTCCTCATGGGTTATATGGATATGGACCAGCGGCACTGTAATTAAAATCGTGTACAAAAATATTTTAGAAAAAAAAATGTAATTTAAGTACTCTGTGGCAGTGTTTAGATCGGACTGTTGAAGCGAACTACTGATGAAAAACAAATAGTGCTCATTTGTTTAATGAGATTTATTCCATTAAAGGGTTGCCAGGGTCTGCATATATCCCCCTTTTACAGCAGATACTACAAGACTTTAATGTGCTCCATGGTAAATTGTTTTCAGGAGAATGCTAAGATGCTTTTTCCGACATTTGTGGTTAATCCTTTTGTGGGGGGTTTTCTGGGTATTGGGAAGAAACCTGGCAACTCTTTCTAAGAAGAGCAACTCTTTCTTAAAATGGCACATTTAGGTAAAGATATGAAGTCCTGCTGGAGTCTGTTAGAAATGCCAAGTCTGTGTCATGCCAGTGCATCGAACTCCAATTCCCAAAGTGTCCTGTGGCCTATAAACACGGTCTCCACGGACTTTTGGTGCTCATCACTCGCTAACACACACACTCAGCCACTTGTTCTCATGCACATCTGTTCCCAATTCTGCCAGCACCTATATAAAGAGACAATGTCATTTCATCTAGTTGCGATGGTACGCTCTGTGTATTCTTTCCTTTTTTTGTTTATCTCTATTTGCTATTCTGGTTTGTTGCCTTGTTTCATAAGTTCAGGATTTTTCCTATGTGGTTTACTGGTCACCTGATTCCCTGCCTGTTTCTGACATTTAGTCTGTATCACATTCCGACAAAGACCATGAAGTTTCTTTGAAAGCAGTGGGAACAAGATTAAAATAGAAAAAAATGTGCAAATTTATCAGATTCGTACAACATCCTAGGCTTTGCGCTGTCAGGTTCTAAATGCGTCCATCATGCTGTCGCCAGTTTCCTATCATGCACCTGATCATGCGCTCACCTCGTCTGATAAGATTGAACCGAGTTATTACTATGTCCGGTCAGATCGCATCACTCTCTTCCCACACGCTTTCTACACTTTCATTGCGTCCGGTGGGTTGGTATAAGTACATGAAGTAATGGGGTGAAGAACTGGATCCAGTATTTGCACAAAATTCTCTGAACGTGACACAGGCGCTCTGATAACATGCTGAATTTGTGCCATAAATATGGCAGGCACTAGAAGAGTGTAATACGAACCTAATGTGGTCTTGCACAATATCATGGTCATAGCACAAGCCTGAAGAGGGCGTTGTGAGAACTCCACTGACGTTGCAACAAAATGTGCCATCCACACCATGCTTGTAGTACACAGGGTACAATGAAGTCCCTAAGGGGTGTTAGTTAACCATTAACTGCTCAATGCTGTAGTCCTGTCCTCCTAATCATGTGTCCTGGTTCGACCACGTCCACACCAGGCTTTAAACATGTCCGAAAAAAGGACAGCAGCTCCATGTCAAGGGAGACAATACTATGTTCATAAGGGGTTTTTTACTGCGTTCTTGCCAAGCTGTACAAGTTCTTATTGAATTGGCTCAGCGTCACCCCCCTGGCCCCCTATTACCCTATTTACGATTGTTGGCTGTTTTAAATGCACATCACCTGCAACTGTAAGCATCTCTATCACCTTACAGTCTGATGCTTAAAAAACACCACTCCAACTATACTTCGGTGCTGTGCTCGTATCTGTTACGGACACATTATCAGTTCAATCTAAATTTATTGATGTACCATATGTAATATATTCCGATTCCGTTCGCACCCCAAACAAATGTATTTATTATATCTTTATATAATACAATATACAATCTCATTTAAAAGTACTGAAACAGCAAGGCCATTACTTTTGTTTGTGCTCTACCCTGAAGATATTTGGGTATTAGATCCGAAGATGAAAATGAGAAGACAGATCAGAACTCTCATTTCCTGTTATCTAGATGTGTTAAGCATCTCATAAAAGGAGATGTCTTTAGTGTACGGCATAAAAGTCATAAACAATTTTAGTACTTTCAGAGTTGACTGTGTATATTATTCCAGTGTGTGTGTGTGGATGTACTGTATGTGTGTGTATTAGAGGTGTACCACAAAGTTTCCAGTGAAGCAGAGTGTTTTAGACACAGGTTCATTATCAGGCGTGTAAGTGCTATAACGGGTTTGGCGCACGGGTGGCACCCAGACACACAGACATGAGGCAAGGTCTTACGGAAAAGGGTCATTTAATTAAGGATAATGGGGAAGGAATGGGTAAAAAAGGAGGGAGGAGGGAAAAAAGGGGAAGGAAAGTGGTGAAGGTGTGCATGTGCAGATCTGGAGGCAGTGCACAGCTGGCATGTGGGTTACATCATCCCACTCACATGCCACTCTTCCACATTTAGCGTCCGCTGCACGACTTGGCTCCGTAGACCTCCAGGACCTCAAGCTAAACACCACGCCTCGTTTATATAACGCGGAGAAAGCCCGAGATCCATTAAAGATGATTATTAGCCAGCCCTGCCTGGTTTCAATGGCCCCGCCCTTGTGCATACCTGCAGAAGGTGAGGCCGCCTACGGAGTAAGTAGCAACAAAAGTTTGAGGCGCATGCCCATCAGTGGCGCACATCATGACAGTGCTGTCGAGGATGTGCTAAGAAATAGAAACTGAAAATTCAGAAATATCTTTTAACTATTCCTTCTGGGTTAGAGAAGCTCACTTCCACTGTGAGGTCTCTGTAGAGGAATCCTGACAGCTTGCTCGAGATACATCAAGAGGAATGAGAGAGTTGAAAGCTACTTAACTGGAGAACAGAGACTTAGAAAGTGTGCTTTTGGGGCTGAGTTTATTCACTGTTGAACTGTTCAGTACTCCACTGCTCAGAGTCGAGTACAATCTCAGGAAAAGGTTGCAAGATGGGGAAAAAAACACCATGGATGGGATGTCAGTCCATTTCAGGACACCATGAACATACTTAATTAAAGTAGAGTAAATTAGAGTAGCTAAGCCAGAAAACCACAAACCCACATGGACATAGACCGAAACCAACACTCAGGATCAGTGACTCCTGAGTTATGAGGCAGCACCAATACCCACAGTGCGATTGTGCCACCCCTAACTTGAGTTTAACGTATTTTTTTTACATTTAATTGAAGCTCTGCTTTTTGTACTTGGTCCCTGTTGTGGGTTTTTGAACCCTGCTAAGCAGTGAAATGGTTTTCCTGCCAGAGTCACACTGCTGGAAAATGCAATTTACTTTCTAATGAGTCGCTGTGAAGGATCTAGGCGCGAGCTCCAGTTGGAAATGGGATGAATCAAATTTCAAAATGTAAAATGAAATGCAATACTTAAAAGAATTTTCATCAGGGTTATTTATTTATTTATTTATTTTTAGAAGTGCATGCATGTGATGCTAACAGAAGCAAGGCATCTTCACTTTGATTCTAAATGTACAGTATGTTAATCACAGAGAGAGGAGTGGAAGGAAAACACCCACCCATTTTTCTTTTTCTCTCCAGTTTAAGGTAAACACCGTCTCCAGGGCAACTGTGCTCTGATGTAATCATTCCATTTATTCAAAGTTCTGATCATGTTTTTTTTTTCCCTGACACTAACTGCGTTCGTAACCATAGTAGCGTCTGACTCGTTATATTAATCCACAGAATTGTATGGCAAAGGCAGCGACTTGTGAAATAATAATACTAAAAAAATGAATTCTGTGTCCCACTCTGTCTTTCTCTGAAGGTATTTAAGGGATTTAGCACAGATGACATGCTTCCAATCTTCTTTTTATATTGTTATCTTTATCCGAGTTGTGATTATTGATCACTGGCCCTTCTAGCTAGTTACCGTACAGACCATGACAGAACCTACATATTTGATAGTGGGAGCTATTTTTGATGCATGGGACTTTCAACTACATGAAAAATTAAAACTGACTTGAAAGGAGGGAAGGACGGTGAGAGAGAGAGAGAGAGGAAGATAGAGGGCTGTTATGCAATGCAGTGATCTAACTGAAACATTGGTTTTGGTTGTTGTCTGAATAACAGTGCTCTTCAATATAGTGTACAGTAGATATTACTAGTGTACTGTACATATTGCTTTTATTTTGCTTAGGGTTGAGGAAAGGCTTTGGATTGAACGTATTTTATGTATGATACAGATGTAGAATTGAATGGAAAGCTATTGGATGTTTTTTATTTTTAACATATTTTCTAGGTTAAAAAACATTGATGTTAAGGTTTGTTGCAGCCAGTTGAAGGGAAGTTATTTAGCGGAAGACAACTCATACACCAGTCACAGTGTTAGAAAGATTCCTCTAGATAGGGGAAAATTTCACAGACGTTCACCAGTCATGGGTGCCATAAAGGGGGTATTGTTTTGTAAGGACCAAAAGGTGAAAATAGTTTTCAAATCTTACTGGTACCAAAAAGTAAAGAGAATAAACCATGGAAGTGGTGGTCAGTCCTGTAAACTTCACAAGTTTCTCTACTTATTCTGCTTTAGAACAGAGTCAGCATATCGTGTAAAATGGAAAGCTAGTACTTTATGTAGGGCGTAGCGTCCATTGTTCCACACACCAAGTAGTTCTCTTGTTCAGGGGTTAGAGAGGGATTTGAGATTCAGCCTTGTACAAAAAGCTAGTTAGCTTTGTAGCTTTCATTAGTCATGAACAAAGTGGTGAGGTGAATCTTGAACAAGGGCATTGGCAGAAGTTCATGCTCACATTAACTAGGGTAATGAAAGATCGAAACACAACACGGATGGTTCAAAGGCAATTTTGAGGGGAAACAATTACGGTGCCAAGTCCGGATAAAAATGGAAGGGTTGCATCGCGAAGGGCATCCGGCATAAAACCTGTGCCAAGTTGTGGGCGGAACAGGAGCAGTCGAAAGAAAGTTTACTAAAAAGTGTCTTGATTGAATGTAGGTTTTGGCAGGCAGCAGCTCTCCCCTCTTTGCATTGCTGCATACCACCACTGAATCTTTTAATGGTTTGCAGTAGATGACGATACTGGCCTACTTTTACCCATGGTAAGAATGCTTGAAAAAGCAATAAAAGCTATTGGGATGTACTGTGGATATAAAACGTCTACACACCCCTGTTTAAATGGCGGTCTTTTTGTAAGGTAAAAAAAAAAATAGACCAAGATAAATGATCTCAGAAAATTTTCCACTAAAATTAAAAAACTAAAATAATGTGGTTGCCTAAGTGTGCACACCCTCTTATAACTTGGGATGTGGCTGTATTCAGAATTAAACAGTCACATTCAAACTCATGTTGAACAGGAGTCAGTGCACACCTACATACCAACATGAAAAGTGCCTCTGATTAACCCCAAGTAAATTTCAGCTGTTCTAGTAGGCTTTTCCTGACATTTTCTCAGTCGCAAACGCCATGGTCCGCAGAGAGCTTTCAAAGCATCAGAGGGATCTCATTGTTAAAAGGTATCAGTCAGGAGAAGGCTACAAAAGGTGTTAGATATTCGATGGAACACAGTAAAGACAGTCATCAAGTGGAGAAAATATGGCAAAAAAGCGGAATTACCCACAACTGGACGTCCCTCCAAACTTTATGTTAAAAATGAGAAGAAAACTAGTCAGGGAGGTTGTCAAGAGATCTACAGTAACATTACAGGAGCTGTAGGAATTTCTGGCAACTACTGGCTGTGTAGTACATGTGACAACAATCTCCCGTATTCTTCATATGACTGGGCTATGGGGTAGGGTGAAGAAAACATTCAAGCCCGGCCAAGTTTTCCAAAAACACATTCGAAGTTTCCCAAAAGCATGTGGGAAAATGTGTTATGGTCTGATGAAACCAAGCTTGAACTTTTTTGCCATAATTCCAAATGGTATGTTTGGTTCAAAAACACCATTGCATATCATTGCAACAGTGTAATAACGGTGAAGCATGGTGGTGGCAGCATCATACTTTGGGGCTCTATTTATTCATCTGGAACTGAGGCTTTAGTCAAAGTGGAGGGAATTACGAACAGTTCTAAATACCAGTCAATGTTGGCACAAAACCTTAAGGCTTCTGCTAGAAAGCTGGAGAAGAAGAAAAACTTCAGCATGACAACGACCCAAGGCATACATCCAAATCAACAAACAAATGTCTTCACCAGAAGAAGATTCAAGTTTTGGAATGGCCCAGCCAGAGCCCAGACCTGAATCCATTTGAAAGTCTGTAGGGTGATCTGAAGAGGACTGTGCAATTTGACTGATTTGGAGTGTTTTGTGTCATGCTTTTTATTTTTACATTCCCTCCCCCCTTAAAGATTTTATTTTTCAATTTAATTACACATACAGTATTAGGGGTGGGCGGTATACCGGTATACACGGTTAACCGGTAGAAATTTGTCAACTGATAGAGATTTTGGTCTATCGTCTTAACCGCGGTTGAGATCACGTGACGTTGCACGTTACGTAACCACGCAATACACAT
>JAQMYG010000033.1:7671901-7684877 GCA_030014215.1 Clariallabes teugelsi
AGTATCGATATATATATATATATATATATATATATATATATATATATATATATATATACTATACACCCTCTGGGCCTAATTATTGGATATGCTTTTAAGGAAAACGTTCAATATTCCAAATTAATTATTTAATTCCACTAATCGAAATGCTCATTAAACAGTGCTTATGTAAGTAAAAATAAAGTTAAATATGCAAAAATACAGTATATTTGTATTATATTACAAATAATACATTATATTGCATGCTGTCTTGCCATGTTTTTTTTTTTTTATATTCCTCTCTCTGGATATGTCTACACACGCTAACCACAGAAGAGAAGCTAATTGTCTTGGTTGCTGTGACAGCTGCGTTTAGCTGTAACTGTAAGTGGTAAAGTGGTTTGTTTAGCTGATATGCACAGAGGGTAAGGGGGTTTTCTCTCTGTCTTCTCCACACACACACACAGCAGAAGAAATGCAAATGGACATGCCAGCGGTATGAGACTGATGATATGACCCATTTATACTGACACGTACAGTAATGCCACTGTACGTAAGTGTGTATTCGCGTGTGCATTCGTGCGCTCGGGTGTCTCGGTCGGTTGGGCCGGGTGGGGCCGGGTGGGGCCGGGTGGGGCGTGTCACCTTTTAGTCGTGCCGATATTTTGTTGCGTGTATACGTGCAAATTAATATGTTGCTTGTGTGCTCTTGTGTGTGTGTGTGTGTGTGTGTGTGTGTGTGTGTGTGTGTGTGGGCACTGTACATCCACAGCAGTAAAACACGTGCGTTTTTTTCTGGAAAAGCCAGCCTCGTCATGGTGACTGTTGCCTAGGCGACAACATCAAAGACCAGCCAAGCTTAATTAGGGTCCCCGGTGAGAGAGAATGACTGTGTGTGCCTGAGTTTGTGTGTGTGTGTGTGTGTGTGTGTGTGTGTGTGTGTGTGTGAGGGAGAACTGGGAAAATGACAGAAAGAAAGAGAGAGAGAGCGTATGAGAAGGAGGGAGAGAAAGAGAGAGAGAGAGGGAGGGAGGGAGGGAGAGAGGGAGAGAGAGAGAGAGACTGTTCTCCGTGTGTGTGTCAACATGAACAAATAGAGAAAGTGAAAAGAGTGAAAGAGTACTAAAGGAAAGAAAAGTGCAAGAGAAGAGAAACTGAGAGAAAGAGACTGACGAAGGGCATGAATGTGAGGGAGAAAGAGAGTGTGGAGGTGGGTGGAGAGGAAGAGAACGTTCTTTCACTCTGAGAGTGTGGGTGCGTGGGAGTTTGGATCAATGAATTGTGAATGTGTGTTTTCAACATCTGCACTATTAGTCTACGGGCAATCGAGCGTGTGAACATGGAGCTCTTCTGAGCCAGCACACATACGTACGTGTGTGTGTGTGTGTGTGTGTGTGTTCTCTACTGAGCACAAAAAAAAATCTACCCAAATCTGAGAAAGGACGAAGCTCCATAGTCCATCATCATCCATCTCTCCTCTGTGCAGGGTCAGTCTCATTCATTTCTATTCCTATACTCATCTCTCCCTCTCCTTTCTCTTTCCTGTCTTTCCTTTTTGGGCCAAATAGCCACTGTGATATTTAATAATTAAATTCCATTAGTGAAGGTAATCGGTCAACATGAGTGACTCCATGGTTCCACCGTCTTTCATCATCATCAGAGGGAGAAGGAGAAAGAGAGAGAGAGAGAGAGAGAGAGAGAGAGAGAGAGAGAGAGAGGAATCAGAGCCTCCATTTACATAAGGGCAAGAGACTTGTAGGAATAATAATGAAAGAAGAAAGAGGTGGTGGGGTGGGCATGGGAAAAAAAAGTGATAAAAGTAATGAGAAGCAGAATCAGGTGGCAGCTGAGAAAAGAGAAAGGGAAGGCAAAAAGGATACAAGTGAGTACACTGGAGAAAGGGAGGGTGAGAACGAGAGAAAGCACAGAAAGCAAGAGGTGCCTGTTTTCATGGCCTTGTACTGTCAGATACGGACATGACTGTTGTGAGAAAGGAAGAAAGCACTGCAGGTCATTACAGCCGAGTAAGCCTGGTCTCTCTCTCTCTCTCTCTCTCTCTCTCTTTTTCTTTCTCAATCGCTTACTTTCAGATATACACAAATACATAGGGGCACATGTGAAAGCCCTAGACATGTAACCTCAAGTGGAGTTACAACAGATTTGCCTAATTGCCCTGGAACGTTATTCCCAGGTCAAGAACCAGCGCGATTCCTACTGTATGACTGCCACGGGTTTTAAAATGAGGATTTCGCTTTCATGCACATGATTGGTCAGAAAAGAAAGAAAGTTTAAAAAAAAAAAAAAAAAAGCACAGTAATTACATACAGCAGCCAGTATTATAACCGCTACTATTTGTCTGGCTCCAACATTGTAGATCGACATCACCATCCTCGTTCGCAATGTCTGGTCAGGGTCATGACACTTTTCAAATAGGTTACCGGTTTGTTTTTGGAAGCAGGACCGTTTGTTAGAAAATACCACGAGCTGACCTACACAAGAAAAAAATAACTGTATGGGAAGGGATGTCTCAAATGATATAGCTGAGGTTGAGAATGTGTCAGAGCCAGGAGACAGTGACAGACCGTGCTGACATCGTTGACATTTCTCCCTCTAGGATTTTATTCTTCTGTTTTCCAGTCTTTCTAGGGCAAGTTCTCATGTTTTATGCCACACTCACTTTGGGTTTAAATCGGAAATACAGGTGCAGATATAAATACTTGAAGCAATAAACAGAAATGAATACGAATACGGATTGTGGCAAAACACACACACACACACACACACACACACACACACAAAAAGTGCCAGGCTGGACATGCATACAAGAAATTATTTTACTTTATCAACTTACTAATCAGGCTCAAATATACTCAGTTAACAAAAATGGACTCTAATTAAACTCTAATTAAATAAAAATACAAAAATGATGTGTGTAAATTCTAAACTTCCACAAACTCAGCACATCAACTGAATGGAATAAACCAGCCTTGTACACATACAGGAAGTTCACACTGAATTACTAGCACTGAACATCTCACCCTCGCTGCTCTGATGAATAACTACGAGGGTGAGTCAAAAATGATCCGTACTCCAGCTATATTAAAACTTCTGTTGTCTCATCAGCACCATCTGTTCAAGTCTACTGTCTCCTCAGTCACTTCTGTCCAGGTGTGAAGGTGTTACATCAGTTGTGATTTGCATGAAAGAAGAGCAGCGTGCAGTGATTCATTCAGAAGGTGTACCTGGTGCCGAAACATCTCATGGAAAAGCATGAACAGAAGTGTTTGGATATCGTTGGATAAAGTTCCTTAAAGAGAATCATTACTAGTGATGAGACATGGATTCATCACTACGAGCCTGGGAGTAAACAGCAGAGTAATGGAACGAAAACATCCTCAATCATCAGCTGTATTGGAACATTATCAGGAAAAAGGTTGAACAATCAACAGAGCTCGTTGTAGTGAGATGTTTATTGAAGAACTGAAGCCTACACTTCAGATTAATCGAAGAGGACTGCTATCCAAGGACGTTGTGATCTTGCATGACGATGCACGTCCGCGCACTTCTGCCCACACTGTCGACACTCTGCAAAAACTTCATTTTGAGGTGTTAAAGCATCCTCCCTATAGTCCTGATCTCGTTCTATCGGACTTTCACCTGTTTGCTCTCCTGAGAGCAGCCCTACGAGGACGATGATGAAGAAATGAAGACAGCGATGAAATCGTGACTCGCGTCTCAGACGAAAACATTTTTGAATGAGCAAATACGAAAGTTGATTGACAGATGGACAAAGTGTATTGAAAAGCAAGAAGATTATGTTGTAAAAATTTATTAATTTGTCTTTAATTAAAATAAATTCTACAGCCAAAGTGTGTATAATTTTTGACTCCCTCTTGTAGATATCTGTTAAACAAACAAATACAATTTAAAATTCCTCGTGTCCATCTTCTTTTAGAGGAACGTAACATTATTAGTCTACAAAAATAAAACCAGAACAAGTACGAATCCTGCTGTGAGCATCCCAGCAAAACTGCACCCAAGTAGCATCCTGCATCTAAATCTGGCATTAGAATGACTGCTTCCCTTTTCTACCTACTAAAAAGCTTCAAGTACTGCTGACACTGCTTTGTCATGATCAATCAACCTGCCTTTCTACCTCTTCTAGACTCTGGACTAACTAGAAACTTCATGAGAGTGAATTTGCTAAAACAACTTAACTGGTGGAATTACTAGTATCCAATTATTATCAGCTATAACGATAAGCATTAAAACCAGCTGGGTTTTGGGTTCTGCTTGTGACACTGAGGTAGCTCTGGCCCTTCGGAGCATGGCTTCACAAGGCCTCTAGGGTGTGTGCTCTGGTGTCTGGTACCAGGACTTTAGATCGTTTGTGTGCTGTGGGTTATTGAATGGCGTCTCAGTGGATCATTTGTTTGGCATGCTGCAGGAATGCCCAGTTGGCTTGGAATCTGGTGAATTTGGAGGTCTTGGACCCTCTGCACAGCATGCAGTGGTGCACGGGGTGTTCTGGTGCCATTCTATCATGGACAGCACTGACTCTTTTCAGCCATTTGTGCCTCATTGGCTTTTCTGTGGGATTGCACCAGATGGCCTTGCCTTTGGTCACCGTGGGCAAGGGTGAGCCTTGGATGTCCTTATAGTATAGTTGGTGATTAATGTTATTCAGTTCGCCTGGTGGTGCTGTTAATTCATATGGCCAATTATAGCAAGTCCATATCCTTGCCAATCATCTATTCCTCCTTGATGATCATAATCTCCCATGATCTCCAAACCATAGTAGTCTGCCCTACCAAAGAGACTGTGATCTGGTCCTCCGACTATCACAAGTGTTGCATAGCGACCTCCTATACAAATGAGATGTTCACCACAAAGTAATCTCTTGTACTTGGCCTCCTCCCCACTGACCTAACCTAACCTAATTATGGGACTGAACTCTTTGCAAGTACTGTTCACACTGTGCAGCCATATGTACCCCCTGCTGCCCGAAGCCAAGACCATGGTGGAGTACAGTATATCCAGGAGACACTCCAGCAGGAGGTTAACAGGCCTACCATTTTATCTGCATATGTAAAGTCCTCCTGTGTGAGGGGGAAGAAAGATGGCCTTAGTGCCACCATTGTCGAATATCATGAGCCTAGGAAAATTTAGGAAATTCAAGGAATTGGGTCAAGTCCAGAGACGCATATCAGAGATGACAACAAGTGTCTGGATCATATTTATAGCCTAGATGATGTCTCTTCCACCTTTTAGGCTTTCATCAGGCCTAGTGGGATGGGATTAAATTTACATGGGGAGCTGGAGTAATTCCACCATTTGCAGGTGCTCCTCTGTGATTTTATTTCCATATGGATTGGCCGTGTTTTTGTTCGTCTTGCTGCGTCGGTGAAAAAGATTGCAGACCAAATCATCCAGTCTTCCTTGACCAACTCTGCAACTGTCGAATAATTTTAGTTCTTTTTTTTTATTCTCAAAGGCACATGCTGCCTCTTTGGTTGGGAAAGCATTTTTGCCATGTACTGTATTTAGTACCTTGCTTGCATTTAAAACTGTCTGCATCTTGAAGTGGCTTATTTTGATTTACTACATACACTGGGAGCCCATGAATATAAAATTAATCAAAACATAATATTGAATAGTGAATGAAGATGTCAACTACATATACAAATACAACTATGTATAGGCCACTTTACTGTATATTTACATATTCCTCAATATATATTATATAGTAATAATAATAATAATATAGTGGAATGGAAATTATATAAATAAATAAATAATCATCAGTGTTGCTATAAGTTAGATGTTGCCAAATGTATTCATAGGCCACTTCATTAGGTACACCTTGCTACTACTCGGCTAGACCCCCGTTTGCCTTCAGAACTGACTCATAGATTTGATCATCAAGTTGCTAAAAACATTCCTTAGAAATTCTGGTCCATATTGACATGATAGGATCACTGCAGATTTGTCGGCTGCACAACCGTGATGCGAATCTCCAATTCTACCACATTTTAAAGATGCCCTTTTGGTTTGGGATCTTGTGAGTGTGAAGGCCATTTTTTAACTTATTGTCATGTTCAAGAAACCAGTTGAAGGTGATTTTAGCTTTGTGACATGGCACGTTATCCTGTGGTCATGAAAGGATAGACCTGAACAGCAGCAATATTCAGGCAGGCTGTGGCATTTAAATGATGCTTAATTGTTATTAAGAAAATATCCCTACTCCCTTATCCAGTACCGCCACGACCAGCCTGAACCGTTGATACAAGGCAGGATGGATGCATGCTTACACGTTGTTCACGCCAAATTCTCACCCTAAAATCTGGATGTTGCAGCAGAAATTGAGACTCATCAGACCAGGGAACATTTTTCCCATCTACTATTGTCCAATTTTGTAAACCCCAGGCAAATCGTGGCCTTAATTTCCAGTTCTTAGCTGACAGGAGTGGCACCCAGTGGGGTCTTCTGCTGCTGAAGTCCATCTGCTTTAAGGTTCGAGATGCTCTTCAGCATAACTTGGTTGTAACGAAATGATATTTACTTTCTGTTGCCTTTTTATCATCTCAAACACTCTGGCAATTCTCCTCTGACCTCTGGCATCAACAAGGCATTTTCACCCAAAGAACTGCCACTGGATATTTTCTCTTTTCTTCCAGACCATTTGCTGTAAACCCTAGAAATGGTTGCGTGAAAATCCCAGTGGATCAGCAGTTTCGGAAATACTCAGACCGGGTTGCCTTGTGCCAACAACCATGCCACGTTTAAAGTTATTTAAATCTCAGTGGATCGTCTTGATCATGTCTACATGCCTAAATGCATTAAGATGCCATGTGATTGGCTGATTCGATATTTATGTTAATGAGCAGTTGAAGCAGTTATACCTAATAAAGTGGCTGGTGAGTGTACATGTATGTAGATAAAGAAGGTCATATGTCCCTGTATGATGCTGGCATCTGGCTCTTTAGACAACATACCATGGCAGAAATTTCATAAAATAGATAATAACTCTAAGACAAAGTTAGGATCTATACGCAGAACAGAAAGTTTAGTCAAATAACAGGCCAGGGTAACATCACCAGTCCCAGGGCAGATATGGCTAGTGGCGTGAACTGAAAGAGTGTTCACATAAGCGGGGCACAAGTCAAACACCATGGAACATAGGGAGATATTCAAATCCAAAGAGAAATCCAAAAGGGAGAACAAAATACCAATGCAAGGTCATGCTCAGAGATCACGGCAAGAAACGGCAGCTTACAACTCAGAGGTTTTGCAGTGTGTGTGTGTGTGTGTGTGTGAGTCCATGTGCTTTACATTTCTCAGTCTATCAGAGAAGAAATCAGCATGACAATAGAGAGCGGATTTAAATAAGAGTGCCCCCTGGTGAAGTGGCAACAAATTGTTCATGGGTGTGAGATTATTTCCTTTCGTGTTAATTGGCATCCAGTTGTGAGAGGTTTATCACAAAGCAGATGTGCACAAAAAAATTAATTACAGATGCCACACAGTGAGACTAATCCCATTCAGATAGGACATTTCTCAACATGTTAGACTGATAGGTTGTTTTCTTTGCAAGTTGCTGCCTAAAATATGATGAAAGAATGCTCAGGCACGGTAAAAAACAAACCTAAACAAGACAGGTAGACTTTTTTCAGATTAAACTTTTACATTTTTTTTCTGATTACGAATGCAAAATGATAACGGTGAGTGTGTATGCCTCCACCCCAGCACAACATATGCACTGTAACACCGTTCCAACATCTGCTAGATTTACCCACCACCGCTGTTTCCCAGGATCGCTCGACAAATCACTATTCCTACTGCAGATTGTTGATTTTTTGTTTTGCTCATTCACTTGTCTTTGTGTATATTCTTTCTTATATCTTGTCAGTTGGTACTTACTACCACATCTCATCTGTGTCTGTGGATTTTTCTCTTCAAATGGATGGAGAATTCTAACAGTGATGTTAACTTGTACAAACTACGTCTATGTTAACTTTTTATGCAAGTCGACCGATCCTTTGACTGTGGGTTACTTTTGGGCTGGTTCCTTTTTTTCATTCATTCTCGTGAATAATGATGAATAATGCTATTTATTCATCACAAAATGTTCAATGGTAGGAGACCATTTAAGAAAGCTGAAAAAGAGCTGTACATGCTGTTTGATGCTGTCGCTCCCTTAGAGGCTTTTGAGCAGCTCGGCAGGTTTAATGAAAGATTTTCAGTAATCTAAACATCACTTTTGTGACACTGCTGAATTTCTGAATGTTACAGCAGGTCCATTCAACCGCAACAAAACGTAATAATTATTTAATTTGATCTAACTTGATCTAACAGAATAAACAAATTGGCATTTCAGCTGTTTCAATCCTACATACCAATTTACTTGTTAAAATCAGAACACATTAATTCATGTTTATACAGCTTAACACTCAAGTGCTCACTAACTGGTTGACCAGTTCCACCATTTAAAAGTGTGACCTTTAAAAAGGAGAGTTCATTTAGTAGGCATTGCCAGACACCAGTTCATGTTGAGCGACAACCTTAAATCAATTCAGTGTTAATACATTTTGTTTCTGCTTTGCATCAGTTAGTGATCACTTTTTATCAGGGCGTAATTATTAGCATTATGAGCATACATCAGTCATAACGTTAACACCACTAACATTAACATTGATTATCAATTATGCAGCAATAAACTGGTGACAGGATCACGAGCACCCAAGGCTCACCCATCATGCCTGTGGGAATCAAAGGCCCAGCACACAAGGTAAAGAGCCTACGGCCACCACCTGGCCTCCAAACTCCTTAAATCACAATCCTATGGAGCACCCGTATGATACGCTAGACAGACATGGTGGCCCCACCCCACAACCCACAGCCCACAGCACCCTGCCAATGTCCTGGTACCAGACACCACAGCACACACTCAGAGGTCTCGTGGAGTCATGCCCACCCAGACCCACCCTGGTGGACAACTTGGTGGTTGTGGGATTTGAACCTGGGACCTTCCAGTGCCTTAATCACTGAGCTACTCCTGACCCCCGGATTGGGTTCCTAGTATTGCATGTAATACTCCTGATATCAGTCCCAATCTGTGGCATTAATCAGCGCTTTTCTCACTCCAATCAATAGCCTTGTCCTAATCCACCGTTTCCATGCATTTACTCATGACTACATGGGGAAAGGTTTTTAACACTCATTTTTAAAGGAAAGCAATACCAGCAGCGACAAGGACAACAAAAGTCAGCAGCATAAACCATTCATTCAAACGTATGTAATTTTTTTTATTCCGGGGTAAACTTCAATGGATTAAAGGTCCCCTTGAGAAGGTACAGTACAGTACAGCACCAGAACTCCTTGTTTAGCTTCCACTTCAGGACTGAGTCATTTCCGAGGTGATATGATGTGCTACTCTGCTGCGTAAAACAGATTCCTGGATGTCATTGTAAAAAGTTTCCCGTGTAAGTTCGCTTCCAAAAACAATCTTTCAATCCTAACCATGCACTCAGAGATAATGACAAAATTGGCTTCTTGCTAATATGATGATGCACCGTACTGTTTATTAGTCTCTAGCTGTGGAGTTGTAAATCTTTTGTCACTCTGGACCAGATTAGTCCACATATCAAGATAGTTAGCAAAATATTCATTTGAAGCCCCAATGCAACAGATATCATTTACTGAAATAGCTTTTTACCACTCTAGTTAAGGAGTCTTTCAAGAATTCACGAAAGCCAGGGCTTGGGGATTTGAGTTACATTTAGGGTGCATGAGGTTATCACACATTGTCTAAGGAGAGATTTATGTTCACATTACCAGGCTGAAGTGACTTTTTTTTTTATGCCACTTTTTGAACAAGGCGCTGATGTCATTAGTCAGGACCAGCAGCACAGGGGTTTTATAGACGTGCTAGCAACAGCTGATAAAACAGTTAAAGCAAACCGTCTGGCCTTCTTCCTTCTTCTGGACCTCGATATATACAGCAGACTACATGCTTGCTGTCCTCCAGAGCAAAACCCAACAAACATATTTTTGCTAGAGTCACATTCAGTGTTTGAAATAAATAAGTGGTTACACAAACACATGACATGTTTTAATCCAGATGGCGCGAGCAAAGACGTACGCTACCATTCGAAAGTTTGGACACACCATACTGTATAACTCCATGGTCTTTCCTGATTTCTTTCTTCATTGTAAAACAACACTGAAAGCATCCAAAATATGCAATCATCTCCTTTGAGTAGTTGATATTGAGATGTGCCTGCTACTTATGCTCTGTAAAACTTCATAACGGCTCTAATCTGAGGTTGTTAATTGGTGGTGTTTGAGAATGGAAACTCTAAATGAACTTCTCCTCTGCAGCAGAGGTAGGTCTTGGTCTTGCTTGGTCTCTGCTTTCCTGGGAAGGTCTTCATGAGAGCCAGTTTCATCATGGTGCTTGATGGGTTTTGCAAATGCACTTGACATTACTGTTCGTGCAAGAACAATTCCAAACCTTCCTATCTTAAAATATCAACGGAATGTTGTTGTCACTCAATTACCTCATGCCATATTCATTTCAACCTCATTTCATAATTTGGAAATCTCCAGTATTGTTTTAGAATGCAGAAAATAATTTTATTTTTAATTCATTCATCTTCGGAGGCATGGGAGCACGAGGTCGGGTACACCCTGGAAAGGGTGCCAATCCATAGCATAATCCAGCACAAACACAAAAAACATTGACTTAAAAGGTGTGTCCAAACTTTTGACTGGTACTGCATTGATGTGAAGTGATAAAAAAAAAGTCACGTAATTATGAACGTGAATCGTCATAACATGCAAATCTGATCTGAAGCTTGTGAGTTCACAACTGGGTGTCACCCAGGTATCACTGTTGGGCCCTTAATCAAAGTCTTTAACCCTCTATGCTCTGGCCTCAGCCTCCTGACAGCCTGAGATATGCAAAGACCAAAAGTCACTGCAATGTAATTCATCTAAAAAAAAAGTTCCTTCTGCAGGGATAGCTTACCGCTGCTTCAATTTCTCTGCCCACTCATAATCAGAACGTTTTCTGCAATAAGCATGATTTGCTTCATATTGTCTCATGATATAAAAATCCTTAACTGCCACAACGTGACATTCGAGTCGCGCACAATTGCACATGCATTTGCAGCTTTAGCTAAGTCTGTAACATCTGCACTAGACTTTGGACACCAGAGCTCTGGATGTGAAAAAGAGTTTAGGGTGTGAGGTTGTGAGAGAACCATGTATCTCATTGACATTTTGATCTTTAAAGTCCTCCAGAACAGATCTATAATCAATAACTAATTACATTTCTCACCCCCGCAATCCACCAGCATGATCTCCATTCTGTCCCTCACACCAGCTGGTGAGAAATGTCCTTAGATTTAAAATAATAATAATAATTCTTTTAATCATCCATGCTTTGTATTACACTCAACCAGATACAGACACACACATACACACACACACACACATCCTCCCTCCAGGAGTGTGCTGGCAGTGTCTGAGTCAAAGCCAGGAAGAGAGACTCATCACCACAGAGACTCACACACACACACACACACACAGGAGGAACTCGGGCTTCCAACTACGCACACTCATGCACTCCCACACACACACATACGGAGACCTTTGACAGCTCTCTCTAATATGGCACCTAATAAAACTTAGTCTTCGATTAAGCTTAGTATGATGTGCATGTGCGTGTTCTGATCGAGTTCAGTAAAGAACAGACATTAGAGCGGGGACAACGAAATGGAGAGGCGGGAAAAGAGAGGATGAAAGATGAGGTTAGAGCAACACCAGCAGATAATGAGTGAAAGAGAAAGGAAAACAGGAGGGGGGGAGGGAGGAGGGAGGGGGGTTACGGTCGGACTGCCGGTCGGACTGCCGGATGAATGGCAAAAGTGAGAGCAAAGATGGTACACACACACACACACACCTGGACACTCATGCTGAATTCAGTAGAGACAGAGATAATCATGATGAATACGGACCAAAAGAGACAATTGGTCAGTAATGAAATTCATGATATGTTATTTTTGTAATGGTCCACCATTAAACTTGACAGAGGTCACCATTTCCAAGAAACCTTAATCAAGTTCATTAGTACATTAATTCAATCTTCAACATTTCCACCTGGGACGGAATGTGGTCTATTTGTAGTCTCTGGCAAGAATACTGTGAGTGAGGCAGGACTTACACCCTGAGTAGGACATCAGAGTATTGCAGCACACCATGCATAAGCACATTCATACATGCATCCGCACCTAAGGGTAACCCCAGGGGCTGTGGACATGACATGTCCAATGGGCAAGTATAAATATCTCGAATATAGTCGCTTTTATGTAACGGTTCCTAATATGACACCATTTCTCCCTAATTTAGTCGTTTCCAATTCCCACCCGTCACTAGGGGACTCCCACTTCAAGGCTACTCCTACCAGTCAGGGAGGGCCGGAGACTAGCACGTGTTACCTCCGAACCATGTGACGCCAGCTGACCGCATCTTTTCAAACTGCTCGGTCATGCACTGTTGAAGTGTGTTGGGGTAACACACTCGGAGGACAGCACTATCAGACACCCATGATTGAGCGCTAAGTGCTTCCCATCCCAGCCCTCTGAGAGAGCTCCCCTGGCTGCGGGAGGCCACAGCATCACCCGGGAATCGAACAATCGACAGATCTCCGGATGATAGGGTAATAGCACTTTACCATTACGCCACTTGCCACATTAGACATTCGAGCTAAGTTCGAGCTTTATATATATATATCTGCATATAATACATGTCAAGCGATTTCAAGCTTGAAGTTAGTTAACCTGTATTGCTTTATTGTGACTAGGGGTGGGCGATATACCGGTATACACGGTTAACCGGTAGAAATTTGTCAACCGATAGAGATTTTGGTTTATCGTCTTAACCGCGGTTGAGATCACGTGACGTTGCACGTTACGTAACCACGCAATACACATTC
>JAQMYG010000033.1:7696700-7708961 GCA_030014215.1 Clariallabes teugelsi
CCGTTTTAATCTAGATTAATCTAGATTAACTCCAAAATTACAGTGAGATTAATCTAGATTAAAAAAATTAATATATGCCCACCACTAATATATATATATATATATATATATATATTTTTTTTTTTTTTACATTTTATGTATATAATTAACACTAATTATATAATCGTTTTCATCCTGTAAAATAAGAAGCCATTATCTATATTAAAATATGATAATACAATAAACTATAAATCAAATACATTCACATTTACATTTAGACATTTGGCAAAGTGCTTTGTAGTCTTCGTCTTTGGATAGATCCTTACACTGGATTTAAATATCTTTCCATGTTTAAGGTTACTAACTAAGTACCATGAGTCAAACACTGTTGGGATTTTTTTATTATTATTATTATTTATTATTTATACATTTTTTTATATTTGAAAGAATAAGCACTAAGCAAAAATGGAGAACGAAAGATCATATCAATTTCCATTCATATGCAAACAAAATGCATGTAGAGCCAGCTCCTTGATTACTAACTGTAAACTACTTGCAGATGTCAGAAAAATTCCAAGTGCACAAATCAGGAATCAGTGATTGCAGCCACATCTCACACAAACACGTGGTAAGAATATCTCTATAATGTAGTCAAAAATAGACTCATTACATTGCTAAAGCAAACTTAAACTCAAAAAGTGTTCACTATGGTGGTTTCCATATTTATTATACTGTATGTACAAAGGTAGAACTTTCTCAAGTACGAATGGTATTAAAAATGAATTGGGATGGTGCAGATGTGATAATACTGTCAAATCAGTTGGGACGTGCAGGAATGCATTGTTTAAACACTATTAATGTGCCCTGTCTCACCCTACTTTTTAAAGAGCACACAATTACCTAAAAAATTATTTGGTGAAGTGATTAAATCATAAAATAAATTGTCATTTCTAATACGTGGAAGCTTTAAGTCTGGAACCCTTAAGAAATCACCATAGTGCTGTTATTTCAGTACTGCACTATTCTTGGCACCAGTATAGACAATTATATTGTGATGTGTGGTTGGGGGGGGGCGTGTCTGTTTTCAACTAATGGACCGATATGGGACTGACAAATTATGCGTGGCAACAGCAGAGGTAGGCGAAGTAGAGGCAAAATATTACTCAAGTAAAAGTAGACGTCTTCTATTTACAGCCCTACTTGAGCAAAAGTACAAAAGTTCTTACCTTCATATTCATGCTATTTTGTCACTATCTGCACTATTTTGTCTCCACTTTTGATTTCATACACCTGCTACATGATTAGAGAAGGCAAATTAAGCAATTATGCATAAAAACCAGCAGGAGGCGATATTACGGCTTCAAATGATACGCACCTTTCTGGTTACGCAACGCGATGCCATACAGAAATGCAGTGAAGTAGAAAGTACAGTATATATTTTTTTGTAGGATGTAGTACAGAAATGCAGTGAAGTAGAAAGTACAGTATATATTTTTTTGTAGGATGTAGTGTAGTAAAAGTAAAAAGTATCCACCAATAAAACTACTCAAATAAAGTATAGATACGTGAAATATGGATTTGAAAGAAAATTGTATATATGAGATATTATGAATTCAATTTCTGCACTAACTACTCAAGAAATGTTGCCTGGTCCTCACCTAAGACATAATGATAGGCACATAGATTCCTATAACAATCTATATTATTATTCCTTTTCAGTAATAGCCGTCTGTACTGAACGCACCATTGACTGAGTAAGCTGCTAAAAAGGATGTGAACACTTTAACTTACGTCAAGTCAAATCAAGTCAACTCAATTAGATCTTTATTGCCATCAAAGCCATATTCAGTCTGAAGTACAGTGTGAGATGAAATAACGTTTCCCCAGAACCAAAGCTGTATGATATACTGTATGATATATACAATACTGACACTTTAAGTGCAACAAGAACAAGAAGCATGTGAAACAGTAGAGGTGAGTACATAGAGAGGCATAAATAGTCAAAATACTGCCACACACACACACACACACATACTGTACACACACACGGATAAGAATGGAGATTAAAAGACAGCAGCAATGTCTTCTGCCAAAGAAGTTAATTAGATACAGAAGTTCATTCACAGATACCTTTCAGACAAGCAGATTCAGTAGATCTAGACGTGTTAACAAGTTAATTGAATTAAATAACACTTAATATTTGGTCGCATATCCCTTGCTTGCAATAACTGCATAAAGCTATGATGCCACTAGAATAACAAAACGGCTGCGTTCTTGTTTTGTCATGCTGTTCCAGGCTTGTTCGTCAGCCTAATTCTGTTGTAGCTTATTTATTGATTTATTTATTCATTATTGGGGAGGTCCTCCCTTCAGTTTCCTCTTCAGAAGGTGAAATGCATGCTCAGTTGGGTTAAGGTCTGGTGCGTGACTTGGCCAGGCTAAAACATTCCATTTTTTTCCATTGATGAAGTCAGTCATGCATATTGTACTCTGTGTGTGTGTGTGGACCCGACAAACAAAATTTGAATTTGAATTTGAATTGAAACTTCCTCTCTCTTTGTTCTCAACGGAACACAATAAGGACGTGTGCTCTTGATGTAACAGACATAGATGTATGGTCAAGGATTTAAATATCTTTCCATGTTTTTTCTACACTTGAGAGAACATTCAGACCCCATCATGTGCGTGTGTGTTTCTCTCCTCGTCAGCAAGTGCTTCTGAGCGTATCGGAGCGTGTCAGACGCTTCGAGTTATTTTCCCCTCTTAAATATGCCATTTTGACAAAGATGCTTTAGGTGGATGTGGTAGAAGTCCAGATTGAACAGTGGTCCCCAACCACCAGGCAACAGACTGGTACCGGTACGCGGGTCAGTTGGTACCGGGCCACACAGAAATACTGATTAAAAAAATATTTTATTGATTATCAGAATTTAAAAGACTTTTTATTTAGAAAAAACGCTCGTCTCAGTCATGTGGTACGGTACATAAAAAATTAAGCCCACAAGCTAAAAAATTAGTCATTTTGAGTAAGCTTCTTTGGAAAAGGCGAAAGGCCCAATAAGAAGACAGAAAAAGAAGAGTCTACGACTTCCAAGCAAAAGAAAGCTGTATTTAAAAGACAATACCAGGAGTCTTACTTAAAATACGGGTTTATTTCTAAAATCTAGCAAATGAGACTAAAAACTGCCTCGGCACATGTATACCAAGCACCATGGATTAAAAGACAAGCCTTTGGAGTTTTTTGAAAGGAGAAAACTTGAACAGGAAGGACAGAAGCAATTAGTGACGGCCACCAAATTAACAAATGCGAGTGCGCTGAGAGCATCATACCTCTGGCTAACCGCATTGTTAAGACAAAGAAACCTTTTACGATCGGTGAGGAATTGATCCTGCCCGCCGCTAAGGACCTTACGTGGTACTGCAATAAAGGCTAAAGGGGCATTTCTAATTCTACTCAGCATATCATATTGACCAACGTACTGAGGTCTCTTGAGTCATACATGGTCACCTGGCTGGAACATGGTGTCAGCATGGCAGTGACATATGGCTCCTTGTCATTCCGTGTGTAATGGACATTTTGCAGATACTCGTGCGTTTTCCCAGACCTGGTCTCTGCATTTTATCCGATAACAAAGTCAAGGTGGACATGTCAGTGGGGGATGGATCTCATGTTGGTGGTTGATTATATACAGTAGTGTGGGATATGCTGAATGGGTGTCATGGCATTATAAGAATGGATTATAATTACTTTTTGTTCTTTCAGTCCAGGAAAAGCAAACAAAAACAAAACGATATGTCGTTATGACAGTTAATCCATACAAATGTTCATAGCTCCTAGTTAACCATGCTTTAATCAGAAGTGAATCTTCATCCTCACAGGACTGCTTTCAGGGGCCCAAACAGGTTAAAGTCTGACGGAGCGTGATCAGGACTATAGGGAGGATGCTTCAAGACCTCAAAAAAAGTTTTTGCAAAGTTTTGACAGTGTGGGCAGAAGTGTGCAGACGTCCATGGCATCTTATATGAAAAACTGTGGCCACTACCAGAAGCAGAATGAAGATGACAGCACAGTTGTTGTGAGGAATGTCTCACTTGTTCAACTGGCAATTGAAATACATTACTCTAAAAAAGGTTTAAAAAAAAAAAAAAAAAGACTTTGATGGAAGAGGTTTGCTGTAACGCAACCTCTGCTACCAAACTAAGCACTGTTGAACATGATGAGCTCTTTCAACCAAACATAAAATTTGCTAAAAGAAAATTATGCACAGAGTGGATTGTCTCAACAAGCTTGTTTTGAAAAATCACTGCATTACGTTAAAGAAATTGATTCGATTTTTTTTTGTTTTGTTATCCCTTTAAAGCATCATTAACTCAATCTGTGTTTAAATAATATTTATGCATATACAGTAAAATGTCAGTCCGGCTTTTGTTTTTTCCTGCCTTATCTGCACCTTGTACAAAGTAGAATATAGTTCGTGTCTGCATTTATCTATCTGGTGTTCTGAAAGAAACAAGTAACAGGCAGAAAGATTTAACAGATTTCCCTGAAATGATAAAGAAATATATTAAACTCTCATATATACATGAAATATTTCATTGTTTTGTTTTAATTTCACTGAGTACGAATTACAGCTCATGAAAATCATGAAAGAAACAAGTATCTCAAACTATTCGAATATTTCATTTCGAGTTTGAGTTTCCATTTTTAGTTTATGCCACGCAACCTCAATTATGGTGAAGACTCTTGACAGACACTAATCAACACCATCCATAGAGGGTAAACCATAGACTGTCATCACTGAAAGGGCTGGCTGTTCACAGAGTGCTGTATCAAATCATATTGATGGAAAGTTGGACTGGAATGGAAACCCGTGATAGGAAAAGATGCACAAGTAACAGGGACAACCGCAGAATTTTTGCTGTGTCACAGATCAGCTGGGTCAAGGCTGTATATACTGTAACACTTACCCTTATGCCTGTCATTTGGGATTATTCAGATATAACCCTGGGGATTTTTATTTGGGGATATTCAGAGAAGACTGTCAAGCAAAGCCAATTCAAGAACTTGGGAGAGATTTACAAGGAGTGGATTGAGGCTGGAGTCAGCGCATCAAGAGCCACCATACACAGACATTTTTAGGAAATGGGCGACAGCTGTTGCATTCCTAGAATCAAGTCACTCCTTAAGTAGATAACATCAGAAGCATCTTACCTGGGATAAGGAGAAAAAGATCTGGACCATTGCTCAGATGAAGGTAATTTCATTTGGAAATGATGGTCACAGGGTCTGGAGGAAGAGTGAAAAGGCACAGAAATCCAGTGTTTCTACAGTCAGTGATGAATCGGGGAGCCAAGTCATCTGCTGGTGTTGGTCCATTGTGTTTTATCAAGTGCAAAGTCAATGCTGCCTTCTACCAGGAGATTTTAGAGTACTTTTCTGTCCATTTCCTGTTCCAGCACCTGCCACTTAGCACCTGCCCACAGAGCCAAAACTTGACAAAATGAATCATTACTTGATTGGCCAGCCAACTCATCTGACCTAAACCCCATAGAGAAACGATGGTGTATTTTTAAGAGGATGATGGGAACCACCTGACCCAAGAATATAGATGATCTAAAGGCTGATATCAAAGCAACCTGGTCTTGCAACAGCAGTGTCAGAGGCTGATCAGAACAAGAACAAGGGCTATGCATTTTGTCTCTCATTGTTTCCATTGTAGTTGTGATCTAAGTGAAAATATTGGTTGGCATGGAAATTAGGTACAGCTACAGTGACTAAGACCTATTATCATATGAGCACATCATTATTGTTTTAAGACTATGATGAAAACCTATTCTTTAAAACCTGTTTAAAACTCCCAAGAACCTGTGGTGTGTGACTTATAATAGAAGAGGCCAGTGGAGGCCTATGTAGGTCAAAGGTTTGATCAAGAAGGGGTGTGGATAAGTTCTCAGAGAGAAATCACTTTCATACTGATGCCAGTAATGCAATTAGAGCTAAAGGAGGTACAAGTCCTTTACCAGATCATGACAGCAAATGTAGAAAATGACTTTAATGGGTGACCTCGGGGAAAAAACTTTTAACTTTTAGCTCTGAAAAGATGTAACCCAATTTCTGACAGGTTGATACAATCCAGGGAGCTGTTTATATACTTGCTGAATTTTAAATGATGTGGTTAAAAGGTTACACATGTTTTAAAATAGACAGAATTGGTGTGTGTCTGGGTGTGTGTGGTGTTAAGACAATACTGTATACTGTCCCTATGCTGTGCGAAGAAAAAAGCCAACATTCCATCTAGATGATTACAAAGTAGTCCAACACCTCCCTCAAAATAAAAGATTGGATAATTGATGGGCCTTTTAGTGTTATGGTGCATTAGCCAGGCTGGATTGCATCACAAAGGAATCATACTGACTTGTCTAGTGATGAAAGCAGCTGTCCAGGTGTCAACCTTCTTTCATTCTTTGAGTGTGACCAAGTTGTAAGTCATATACAGATTTAATTTCGTAAAGTAGCTGCCAAAACTTTCTAACTGTTCTAAGGTGGAGGGAACTTGGGGGAGCAGGTAGGAGTATTTTATTCTCCTGTGTTGTACTGTAGTCCTCCATGCTTCAAATAAGAATGAAATCTTGATAATACAAGTCTGGATACAAGAGTCACACCGGGAGGCAGTGAAAGCCTAAAATGATGTGATACTGTAGCTTGTTGGCTTGATAACAAAAAGTGGTATTTCTTCATGGTAGGAAATTCCCAGCAGCTCTAAAATCAGTTAGGGGTAAAACAACCCAGGAAGGGTGTATGCACTGGAATACAAAGCATAGTGCATACATAGTTTCGTGGGATATGAACTGGTTAATGTAAACGCTGCTTTGGGACCAGTGACTGAATCACCAATTAACATAGCTGGTTTCACTTTGAGGAGGTTACGCAGATGGATATGGAGATAAGGGAATCCTGGGAAGCCTGTCTCATTTCAGGTTGCTACTGAGCCAGAGCTCAGATTTCCAAAAAAATAGTGATGTAATAAAAGTGACAGCTACGAAGACATGGTTCTACAACGTTGGTGTGAAAGACCTCCAATACAAAGAGACTTACTGTAACCCCACTGGATGACTTGGGACTACTTGTACATCAGGCCTTTTTGCCTAGCATCAGAGCTTGTGCTCTTGTAGCTGAGTGAACACAAATCCCCACATTCGCATTCCAAAATCTCTTGGAAAGCCTTAGATATTGATTTTAGTTTGGAACTTGAACCCATAAATACGGTCCCTAATAAGTAATTCATGCGAGTCTCCAGTGTGACTAAACACCTACAGTAGGCACCTGATGATGGTGAAATAACCCAGCACTTTTTGATGATGGCTACAGCATCTGCATAAAGAATGTTCCTCACCAACCAAAGTAAACATTGTGGTTAACATATTCAAATACTTCTTCTATAAACATGCTTGGCTAACTCTGGTTCTTTATTCTTTATTCTGCAACAATGTGGAGGGCCAGCCATCAGTCGTTTATGTAAGACCAATTACAATTAAGGGCATCCAATTACCCAGGAGATACTTGCAAGACCTCCAAATCCACTCACTCACCATCTCACTCTCACTCACTCATCTTCTATACCGCATTCAGGGTCGCGGGGACCTGGAGCCTATCCCAGGAAACTTAGGGCACAAGGGGGGGTACACACAGGACAGGGTGCCAATGCATCGCAGGGCACACACACACACTCACACACTACGGACAATTTTGGAATGACAATTAGCCTAATCAACATGTCTTTGGACTGTTGGAGAAAACAGTGCTACAGTGGTAACCACTAAGCCACTGTGCCGCCAACTACAAACCCAAACAAAAAATAATAGGACAAATGCAAATAATTAATCATAACTTTTATATTAACAAATTATTTATCATATTTATCAATTACAAGGGCTACAATAACAATTCGTTCTAGTTATGGATTTGCTAACTGACCACTACTGCAGCTCTGAGCGCTCAGTGAGCCTGACAGGCGCTGATACGCTGATAAGTTGAAGATGTCAGTCATGTACATTACTGTTACAGTGACTGGCAGTTCTTAAGCGGTTTAGCCCCTTTGAGAGTTCTCCAAGTCATCATACAGAGAAACCGTGCATCCAGGCAGGACAACTGAAGAGCACACTGTCGAGTAAACACTGAAGTGCTTTATTTTACCTTTTCTGCAGAAAAAACACACTACCATTCACCCTTAGTGAAGTATTAAACGTCTGTTGTTCAATGAGCATTAATCATTTTGCTTAATCAAGAGTGTACTTGAAGCTGGAGTCCTATGAACAGTAGCGGAATATTTGATAATTTGATCCACAAAAATATTGTATTTTACCAAGAATGTAAATAATTCACGCACAATATTTACAAATTAGGGCCCATATAGGGTGTGCAGGACCCTCGTTTTCCTAAGGATTATTTATTTTCCACCTTTTTGGGCTTTTTGTGGGTCTCAAAAACTCATGAAAACTGGCAGACGGGTTGGAATCTGCTGCCATTAGGATGCCTGAGAAACGCATGGCCTGGGGCCCTCAGGGGCCCTGACACGAGATTTAGCTGCATAGCTCATACACACTTGCACGTATGCACAAGAAACTCGGTACACATTTAGAGCTCATTGAACCTAACAACTTTCGCATGCATGTCATGGGCTCAATTCTACAGGAAGTCAGTTATTTGGGGTCGTTTGCGGATTTTGGTATACTCCTCCTAGGGAATTTATACGATCGCCACCATTCCGGGTCGATGTGATCTAAAAACATTGAGGATGCAAAATTGTAGAGGGATTTTTGATATCTCAAACAGGCCAGCCGTGACGATGCCTTAAACCTATGCTGAAAAGTGGCTAATAACTTTGTGTGTGGGATTATATTGAGTGACATTATATTCAGCCACACGCTCAGTGACATCACATTGAGTAACATCATAGTGTGATGCTTTTTTCCAGCATCTGCGGCCTATTCTACACACGTACACATCACAAATGTTAACACTCTCTCTCTCACACACACACACACACACACACACACATACACACACACACACACACACACACACACACACACACACATACATATTCCTGTAAGGCAATTTAAATTAATGCCAAGCAAACTCTAAATTATTATTGCTCCGGGAGCTTAAATTATTGCTCCGGGAGGCAGAGATTGAAAAAAAGAGCGGCTTGCAGAGGAACATGAAAAGTGATATTTGGCTCTCCTTTGACTTTTATCTCCGGGACTCAGTTAGAGTTCCTCATTTACATGATGAGCAGAGAAGATCTCTCACTGGGAGAAAGTTGCACACAGTCAGTCAATCCCATGTGGTCATTCTGCTTTTACCCAGAAGCCTTCAGCGCACATGACGGCCCGAGGTGAGGGACACTGAGACGCCCAGGACAGCTTGAGCCGCTGTCAGATTCCCTCTCACACAGGGAAAGTTTGCTTTCAGAGGTGAAATGGGGCAACAATGGACAGACTCAGTGTCTGAGAAAGGGAGAGAGAGAAGAATGACTAATAACATGAAATAAAGTTTAATGCTTGTCAAACTGATGATGCTCTCAATATTTGAATTTTATATTAGTCAAAGATAGAAAAAAATAAATAAAAGTGAAAAAAAAAAAGTCCTGGCACTAGTAGAAAGAATGAATGAATGAATTATAAAAATAAAATAAATAAAGGAATAAATAAAGGAATGAATTTAAAAGGAAGAAATTTATGGCACAAGCAGGAAGGAAGGAAGGAAGGAAGAAAGAAATGAATAGAATCTAAGCATGGAGAGTAAAAGAAAAAGAAAGAAAGAAAGAAAGAAAGAAAGAAAGAGTAATCATAGCAAAGCAAAAAAGAAAAAATAGAAATGGCACAAAGAAAAAGAGAACGAAAGAAAGGATATTTAAAGAGAAGAAAAACTTGTTATGGCACAAGTAAAGAGAAAGAAAGAAAGAAAATGACAGGAAAAGTAATCACAAAGAAAGAAACAGAAACAAAAAGAAAGAAAAGAGAAAGGTAAGTAAATGAGAAGAAAACAAAAATGTAAAACGTAATCAGAATTGAAAAAAAGAAAGAAGGAAAGAAAGAAAAGCACAGAAGCAAATACAGTAAGCAAGGACATAAGGAACAATGAAATTAATAACAAAGGATGGAAGAAAGGAAGGATAAGGAAGAAGTATAGGAAAAATAAAAAAATACATAGAAATAAAGAAAGAAAGAAGGAAAGAAAGAAAGAAAGAAAGAAAGAAAGAAAGAATGAAAATAATAGGTTAAAGAAATGAATAAAAAGCGAACTAGATAGGAAAGGTAATAGAAAGAAAAGGAAAGAAAGAAAAATAGAAAGGAATAAGAAGGGAACAAGATAGGATAAGAAATCAGAAAGAAAATTCGAAGGAAAGAAAAATGTAAAAAGTAATCATAATAGAAAGAAAGAAAGAATGAAAGGCATAGAAGAAAACAAGCAAGGACATAAGGAACAAAAGAAATATAACAAAGGAAAGATAAGGGAGAAGAATAGAAAAAGTGAAGAAATGCATAGAAAGAAAGAAAGAAAGAAAGAAAGAAAGAAAGAAAGAAAGAAAGAGAAAGAAAGAATATGGGAAAGAAAAAGGAAAGAAGAGTCATGACAAGGTAATAGAAGAAAGAAAGAAAGAAAAACATGGAGAAATTAATTGTGAGGAGAGAAAAGAAAAAAGAATGAGAGAATAGAATATAATGATAGAAAAATAAATAAAAAAACTGAAACAAAGATCAATAAAAGAACAATAAAAATGAATGAAATCGTGGACAACCGGAAGAAGTCGATTGAGACTAAAAGAAAAAATAAAATACATCAAACAGTAATGAAAGAAGAACCAGAGCTCTTGTGGGACACAGTTTTACAGGTTCTAAGTGGAACTGGTTCTGTAGGAGAACCAATCCGTCCTAGAGCTCTACACAGAACCTCTCTGAGGTGTTAATACACACGTAGATAAAGTGCTGAAGGTTCAGGAGTGTGTTAGTGTCACAGGTGAGAAATGTGAGAGGCTTCAGATTGGATTATTTCAGCTCTAACTGTGACTTTTAAAGGTTTCAATCAGTAAATAAGACGAAGAGAGAGAACAACAGAACCCTGAAGTTCATCTGAGGAAACGGCGGCTGAACTTTCTTCTCCAGCGGCTCTCTTCCCGACGTAATGACGGCGTGCCCCAGAAGGAAGCCTCGTCTGTGATGTGAGACGCGCCTCATAGATTGTGTTTAGATAATGGCCATCTCCAATCATGGATAATGGAGACTCATCTTTTCTTGCAGAGACGCTGGGGAGGACAAGGTCAGCCGAGAGAGCGAGAGACGGAGAACTGGGAGAGGGGTAGACCAATCTAAAAGTTGTTGATGGGAGGAGGAGGCACTGGGGACTCAGATGTCAGACGGAGGACAGGAAAGTGCGCGGCTGATTTACTATCCACACTCGCTCGGCTGCCTCTCTGCTCAGAGTGCTCTCCGCTCAGCCATCAGACTCTCGGAGCTGATTAACGACGTCTACGGCTGATCTATGCCTCGGCATTACAGTCCGAGCTAAAAGACTAATCATTCAGTGTAGCGCTGCAAACTTAGGAGGAATAATACGATTTTCACTCTTTTAAGCTTTCATTCTAATTATATATAAGCGGAGATGGAAATCCTGAACCAGTAATTATTTACTGTTATTAAAAAAAAAAAAGTTAGAAAAAAGAAAGAAAGGTACAGAAGCACGGAACCAAGGAAGGAAGGATAAGGGAAAGAGATAGAAAAGTAATCATGAAAAAATAAATAGAAAGAAAGAAAGAAGGAAAGAAAGAAAGAAAGAAAGGCGAACAAGCAGGGGCATAAGGAAAAAAGGAAGGATGGATAAGGGAGGATAGAAAAAAGTAAACATGAAGAAATAAATAGAAAGAGGGGAAGGAAGAAAGGAAGGAATAAGAAGAGAACAAGACAGGAAAAGTAATCAGAAAGAAAGAAACAGAAACAAAAAGAAAGAAAAGAGAAAGGGAAGGAAATTAGAAAGAAACAAAAATGTAAAACGTATAATAGAAAAAAAGAATAGAAAAAAAGAAAGAAAGAAAGAAAAGCACAGAAGCAAATACAGTAAGCAAGGACATAAAGAAGAATGAAATTAAGAACAAAGGATGGAAGAAAGGAAGGATAAGAAAGAAGTATAGAAAAAAGAAAGAAATACATAAAAAGAAAGAAAGAAAGAACGAAAGAAAATGATAGGTTAAAGAAAGGAATAAAAAGCGAACTAGATTGGAA
>JAQMYG010000033.1:7743717-7756196 GCA_030014215.1 Clariallabes teugelsi
ATCAAAGCATCGCTCTGTTCTTACTGACACACATGTGAAAGAGTTACTACGGGTAGCCACAACTGAATACAAGCCAGACCTAAAAGAGATTGTGGAAACCAAGGACTGTCAGGTGTCTCACTGAGTCAAATAAAAGGAGGTAGGCTGATTAAAATCCATGAAAACTGTTCTGTTATGTAATTAAGTATATAAGTTGTGATACTGTTGTTTGCACATCTGTTTTGTGGCTCTTTGATTTTTTTTTGGCTCATTATGGCAAACAGGTTCGCCACCCCTGCTCTAAGGCCTTGTCCATATGTAGCCAGGTATTTCTAAAAATGGAGATTTTTCTCCTTTAAAAATTTTTTTTATAACTCTGTTCACATAAATTACATGTTAAAAATATCTTTGCCCAGATGGAAACGCAAAACGCCCTGTTAAGCGATGTCACAAGCACCCCTAATCAACAGGAGGCCAATCAGAAGCTTAGACAAAACATCATTACTGGTTCCACCATGTACTGTAGAAGTCCGACTGGGTCTGGGCCAAAACTGCTGTTGCTGTCTGGAACCCTGTCCAGTGTGTACGCTGCCTTGTGCCCCTGGGATAGACTCCAGGTCTCGCATAATCCTGTACAGGATAAGCAGTATAGAGAAAGAGTAAGTGAGTGAGTAAAAGGGTTTTCTTTCAATGGAGATGTAATATTTAAAAATAGAATATAAACTAATTAGAATAATTTAAATAAAGTAGATTAAAACCTCGAACAATTACATGGTTTAGTACACAAGTTGATGATTTTGGTGAAGAGATAAGTGATATTAGTGTAGTCTCTTGAAGGGGAGTAAAGTGTTGATCTGTTATATCTAGATTATCACTGTCATTATTTATTAAATTGTCTACTTTTAAAGCCATTTTTTTGCCTAATACTGTATTTTCAATTTTGCCAATGAAAAAATTCAAGTCATGGCATTGATGTACATTTTATCTTCTACAAGAGAATGCAGTGATATACTGCAGTGTAACACTATTCCTACTTATTGTATGGTATTTAATGGGGTTTTGAGTCTGTAGTTACATTTTGCAACATTGTTGCCAAGTTTATAGTCATCAAAGATAAAAAGGAATGCAGCATAAATCAACGTCACATTACCCAATCAATACTGTCCTACTTTACCAAACTCATTCGGATTATGTGGGACGTAGGTGCTGTTTCATAAAAAACCAATCATTTCCTCATAGTATTATTTATTTCAATTTCCAGATCAAGAAACTTTATGATGATCCACTGCTGGAAATTTCAACCTAATTTAAATCTCCTGAAAGGCTTTATCATTGAAAAGTTTATGAGATACATCATGCCCACTTTGATGATCTCAAACCAATCAAAACTATTGTTTCATGACAAGAGGTGTGTGGCAACAATCCAAGCAGGTTTGCAGTAATTAGATGCTGATTTTCACATAGCAAATCCATTGAAAGCCTAAATGTCCAAAAAACAAAGAAAACCCATGCTGACTGTTTTTCTCCCGTGTAGGTTCTAAAGAATTTGTAATTAACACAGCCATTTCATGTATACATGTGCTTAGTTTCTTACATTTCTCTTATTCTGGATTGCACTGGACATTAGTGTGCGATGTCGTAACTCATACTTTATGTCCAAAGTTGCATTAACTCTTGTATTGATGATGGGAGTGTCAAACCACTCAATAAAGTCTTCTCCGGCACATCTTAATGACTTTGAAAGGGGTTAATGACAGTGTGACTTGTATGAGCTGGCATGGATTCCAAAAATGTGTACAAAACTCCATGCCAATTTTTATGTGTGCTCACATTTAAACAGAGACATAGTGCAGAATATTGAATATTAAATATTCAAAATATTGAGCATTTATTTTATTAGTTACATTTGCAACCTTCTGCATATTCAGATAAACTTTAATTTCTTCTGCTGCTGTAGTTACTTTATTAATGTTGAATGTTGTCAGCATGGTGGATTAGTGGTTAGCACTGATGCCTTGCATCCTGGTCCAGGGTTCGATTCCTGCATCAGGTCTGTGTGCATGGAGTTTGTGTATTCTCCCGGTGCTTGGTGGGTTTCCTCACACAGTCCAAAGACATACAGATTAGGCTAATTGGTGTTCCCAAATTGGCCATAGTGTGTGAATGATGACCAGAGGTCGTACCAGAGGTCGTACAACATGGGAATAAATACAATGCTTGCCATTGGCATCCATGGCCCCTAGTTGGACTAATTGCTTTCTCAAGTCGTGGTTTCAATGCTAAATCAAAAACACGTCCTTTTTTGCAATATGGATTGAGTATGAACATCTAAGAGAGTAAAAGAAAGACGTACACAGATACATGGCATGTGTGTAAATAAGACTGGGCAGGGCTAGCTTAGTGGTCATGGCATTAGGCTACTGATTGGAAGATCACAGGTTCAACCCCCAGCATCACCGTCCTGCCACAGTGAGTCCTTGAGCAAGGTCCTTATCCCTCAACTGCTCAGGTGTGTAATGAGGTAAAATGTAATTTCCCCTGGATAAGGGTGTCTAGCAAATGCCATAAATGTAAATAAGACTGGATGTTTCATTATTTTTCATAATACATCGAGCGATGACAGAATGTTTTATAGATCTGTAATTAGACACGTTTCCCCTCTAAGGATTAATTATGGCCTAATGATCTAGGTACGAGCTCATCGTATACATATTAGGGAATTTGAAATCTGGAAAAGTGAGGGAAAAAAATCAATTACCATTCAAATGTTTGGACCAAATATATTTTTCATACTCTTTTTCAAGGCTTATGTTTGAAATGTGTTCCTGCCTATGTGTACATTTCATTATGAATCATAATGTATTTTAATAAATAGTTTTAGTTTCCTAATAATAGGTGCAGCCAACAAATGCTTATTAAATGTTAAGAAAAGCCTCCCTCATGAAACTGGTTGGAAAAATATCAACAGTGGACAAATCTGATTATTATTCATAATTTACAGTACCATTTTTTTTTTAACAGTGTGTGTGGGATGCGTAGTGGATTGGCGACCAGTGTTGTAGCCTCACAGCCCCAGGGTGTGATCTGGGTTTTTGTCACATGTTTTGTCAGTGTCAGTGTGGGTTTCATTCAAGTTCTCCAGTTTCCTCCAACCTGCCACAAACATGGTGGAAGGTGAACCACCACTGATAAATAATACTGTACTACTAGTGTGACTGCATATCTTTACAATTATTATAAAATACTGTAGTAAGAATCAACAAAACATTTCTTGGTGACCTAACTTTTGACCTGGAACTGTATATTGTAGCACTTTTTAAAAATAGTTTTTAATAGTTTTATGGTTTTCAATTTCCACGAATCCACTAATTTGTCTGTTCATGTTACTTTTGATGGTGTAAATGATCCTTCCCTAGACTGTATTTGTTATTCTATGGGTTCAGAAGGTTTTCAATCAGTTTTAGAGCTCCTATTAATGCATGCCTTTTATGTAAATGTAAATTATAGCGATGAAGAGAATCTCCTCCTTGTGCTGTGCTTGCAGGTAAGCTAGAGGCTTCATTGCAATTGTGAATGTAACATTAATGAATGTTCCTGTCGATAAGCATCAGGAATTAGCATTTAAATGTTGTTTTTTCCCCCGTGTGCACCTAATTAATGTGTGCCACCACCACCACCACTAGTGGCTATACATGGACGCACCATTAAATACTAATTTTGCTTTATCGGATCTTCAGACCCATTAGAAAGAGGAATAATGTGTGCCGCTATTTGGGAAGCAGCAGTATTATGTCCTGCTGAGATTAGAAAGCCTACAATAGATTTATATTTTAAAGACAATCAAGCAATGATTTACAAAGCTATTCATTCTGGAGGACATTTTTATAAGCCACGTAATTGACATCCTAAGGGTGCAACAAGAATCAAATGTGATTCCCTATAAAATATTCTGCACCATGATAGATGCCTGCTGTAGGGTTAAAAGGATAAAAGTATTCGGTCAACATGGTGGTCAAGGCCTCCATGTGTCAATAAAGAGACAGATTGGGAAAATATTTCTTTTCAGATCACTGATCCAACAGCTGGATTGCAGCTGGATTTCTTTTTTATTCGTTCTTGCAACATTTTACCTGCTTAACTCTAGTGCATACAGTGCATTATGAGACCCCTGACCCAAGTTGATGGACCGGTTAAAGACTATTGATGTTTTTCAATCATTCAATCATGATTTGAATTTTTGTTTTTGTTTTTCAATCATTCAATGTGGTCATCAAATTGACAAATCATGGGTAGTAATACCACAAACTTATATAAATTCCATCCATCCATCTAGGAACCTCTGTAGTCCTACTAGGGACCGTGGAGGCCAGCGGTGACCATTGTATTTATTCCAATTTTCACAACCGTGGTAGGACCTCCGGCCAACATTCACACACGCTTTCACACACTACGGGCAATTCGTAAACGCCAATTAGTCTAATCTGTATGTCTTTGGACTGTGAGAGGAAAGCAGAGTATCCGAAGGAAACCCACCAAGCACAGGGAGAACAAATTAACTCCATGCACACAGACACCGAGGCGGAGAATTGAACCCAGACCCTGGAGATGCAAGGTGACATTGCTAACCACTAAGCCACTGTGCTGCCTTTATATAAATTAATTCGATTTAAGTTTAGTGTTTAAATCTAATTGAAATTATTTTTGTCTTTGTATGTGTGCATGCATATTTGTGTCCCAGAATTAGTTTTTGATTAAACATTGTCAAAAATCACGTCTGCCTTATTTGTTCTGGAGTAAAATCAAACCCCCTCATGTAAGAGACAGTCGCTATAAGTTATATACAAAACATCCGTATACAATATAAGTAAACAACCCTTGTTTACTTATACTGTATAAAAAGCCGAGAGAAAAGGAGGAAAGAAAGACAGGCATTAAACGCGAAGGGTCTCCAGCAGATCCCATTAAACCCGAAAAGGCAGTCGTGCAGAACGAACTCTCCCTCCTGCAAACAAATGAGACCTTTGATGAAAAGATGCTAATAAAACACACATTTTATGAGCTATACTAATGCAACTGTCACAGCTGTACTCCAAGCACATAAACTCCCCCCCCCCCCCAATATATATCCACATTCGCACATCTACAAACACAGTCAGTGCTTTACAGTATAACACACACACACGCACACAAACATACACAAACACTCATTCACTTCCTCTCCCATAAGAACAATCTGCACTTTTCACATTCACTAATGGACTCCCCAGCTGCCCACGCACTCACACACTTTCTCTGCTTCATCAGCACCCCACTCCACCCTGCCCATCTTTACAATGCTCTGACAGCACATTAAAATTCACAAGCCGCTTCAGCTCTGGAAATATAAAAATAAATAAATAAATAAATAAAAAAACATGCTGCTTCACAGTAACCCAAACTCTGTTCCCTGGATGCCGGAGATTTTTTGAATGATATAATAAGAGGAGTTATAAAAGGGTAATAAAGCAGAGAGTGAATCCTGCCAGTGCCTTGGAGCACTAAGAGGAGACCAAATGCAGTTTTCTTGGCCTCTTATGTTACTAAAGTGTTAGTGATTAAAGACATTAAGGGTTGGTATGGTGTGCTGAGATGGCTGGTTACTAAGCAGACAGCTAAGTGCTCGAGCTGGGAAAGACTAGAGTTTTTTTTGTTTTTTTTTTCCTCTTTTTCTTTTCTGAGTTTCAAAAAAGGATTTGTTTCTTGGTTTTTGACACTGATTTTGCATTTGTGTAATATTGCCATTGTGTGCAGATTGCATGTGTTGTGGTTTCTAAGTTCTATAGTCACTCTCTCACACACATACACATACACATACACTCATGCTCCCACTACAGGGAATTTGGGTTTGCCAATTAGCCTACTCTGCATGTCTCTGGACTGTGGGAGGAAACCGGAATACCCTGAGGAAACTCACCAAGCACGAGGAGAACGTGCAATTTGTGGGAACGAGGCTTGACCCTGGAGGTGCGAGGCCACAATGCTCAACGATGTGTCAACACCAAAATATTAAATTTAAATGTAATTATTTTATAAAGTCTATATTTAGGAGTAATAGGCTTCAATAAAACAAAATCCTTATTAATCTATTTATAAACTATTTTAATAAAGGGCAGATGGTAATGTCCAGCATCGCTGGTTTTAAGCCAAGTGTATACTCCAGGGGTAGGCTCTGGATCCATCAAGGCTTTGACCAGGATAACGCAAATGGGCAGCATGGTGGCTTAGTAGGTAGCACCTCAAGTGTTAGGGGTTCAAATGTCTCCCTTTGTCTCTGTGCATTTGTATTTTAAGTTCATATGATAACCTTTAGGGTCCCTGCGACCCTATATAGAATAAGCGGTAAAGAGGATGGATAGATGAATGAACACTCACTCACTGTCTATACCACTTCACCTTGTCTAAAGGGTTGCGGGGGGGCCTGGAGCCTATCCCAGGAGACTTAAGGCGGGAGGCAGAGTACACCCTGGACAAAAATCTTTATTCCTTTTAGACTTTCAGGTCAAGCTTTTCACAGTAAAAAAATCACCAAGTGGTTATACAGTGGCACAAACATGGCTTTATAAAACATGAGACCACTACAGTATAGCCATAGATGCTTTTTGAAAAATCCTAGTCAGGGTTTAGTTCATCTTTACTGTTATATTAACTTTCATTCTTCTGGAAAGGATTTTGGAGCATGGCTGTGGGAATTTGTGCATTCAGCCACACGAGTATTAGTGGGGTCAGTCAGTGATGTTGGGTGACGCGACATGAAATGTCGTCACTGGGTTGATGTCAGGGTTGATGTTTCCACTCCAACCTTGGCACACTTGTTTACACGGAGTTCGTTTTGTTCATGGGGCATTATCATGCTGGAACAGTTGTGGGTCCCTTAATTCCTGTTAAAGGAAATTATAATGGCATAGCACATTAAGCCTTTTTATAATTGTGGCAAAACACTGCATGTACTGTATAATGGTCATAGGACTTTTGGACTTTTGGCCATAGTGTGTGTGACTGATGAATAACTTTGGGTGTGTCAACATTTTCCATAGTACACATCGGGTCTGTGGGCGTGTTCTCCCAGTACTTGGTGGGTTTCCTCCAGGTACTCCGGTTTCCTCCAACCATCCAAGGACATGCAAATTGCCCGTAGTGTGTGATCAAGCGTGTATGTGTGTGTGCCCTGTGATGGATTGGCACCCCCTCCAGGGTGTACCCCTCCTTGTGCCCTAGGAAAGTGTACTAGGATAGGCTCTATGCCCCCCGCGACCCTGGACAGGATAAATGTTACATGAAAAAAAAAAAAGATTGAAGACTGCATGGTATGTCTGAATGTGCCACAGATTCTGGGAGTTTAAGGGGTTAAAAGTCTAAGTCACTCTCCATTTCTAATATATCTTCCTATGTGGAGTCTCATCTCCCAGTGCCCATATTTTTTTCATTTCTCCTTCTAAACACTATACCCACAAATTATTTACCATCCTCACAAGACCTATTATTTTATTACTTTTGGCACACCAGTGGAATTTCTGACTTAAGATTAAGTTATCGTCCTCTCGACCTCTTGCCTTCTTCCTTTTTTCTTCATATTTAGTTTAACCCTGACTGGCCCAATAATCCAGCCAATTCCAGTTCTAATGTACAATACTCTACTACACTGTCTGTCCAGTCACACACTCTAATACTTCCTTGGACCGCCTTTACCTTTGATTGCATTGCAGATTCCCTTTGGCATTGTTTAGCTAACCCTGTGAAACCATCACATCTATTTCCAATGCAGAGTTGCATTCATTTTTGGATGAGATCTTGAAATGATGACTCGGGCCACTGTTCAAAGTCTTCGCCAGCCCATTCCAAAGACTTTTAAAATGATTGTGTAAAAATGATTCCTTATGCTCACAGGACAACTCATTCACAATTTGAGCAATATGACTATTGGAATTGTTGCCCTGCAATATGCCTATGCCTGTGGGAAGAGAAAAAATGCATCAATGGGATAACCTGGTCATGCGCTACCACGTCAGGTCGTCAGCAGATAATATTGCAGTTAATGTTAAAGACCGGTCTAGACTTGATCAAATGAAGCAAACTTAGATCATAAGAATGCCTCCAGAGGCTTGTACTGTGGCCACTATGCCTGATGGGTGGATCGCTTCATGTGGTTCCCGTCGTACCCTGGCGCACCCATCGCTCTGGAATGGGGTCAACCCTGAATATGTACTGTACATGTAGAGACAGGCATGTCTGTTGCACATTATAGGCAATTTTGTGGAATATTATGAAAGCCTACAGTGCTGTAGTGTGTAGCATTAATATGCTGGACATGAACAGATTCTCAACATCTCTGGAAAAGGAATACGATGAATCTAAATGACTACATGCTACTTGAGATTCTGGGGAAACCTCAGTCTTACATGAGTGCTTTTATCACACAAGAATGCCCATCATATCAGAAACCTGCCATCTGCTCAAACTACCAGCCATACCACAGTGCCTCAACATGCTCTGAAGAGTACACAAAGCTCATGCCATGTGGCACTCAGCAACTGCCAAGTCAAATTCCTCGTAAGTAATATCTTGCCTGGACCGCACCGATACTTATTTGGATTCGAATGTGGCAAAGCAGATGCTGGAGCACTGAAGTGGGACAGAGGAAATCGTCCGCATACCACAACTTAAATGACTGGATCTTAGTAGCAGGTTGTATCTCTGCAATGAGAATAGTCCCTTTGTTTTATTTGCAAAAAGTATTACTTATAAAAGCCAGAAACTGAAATCTGAAATCTGATTGGTCAGAGGTTGTTGATTAGAATTCTATTGCAGCAGCGTCAGCACAAGCAGACGTAATGGGTAGGGAACAATACACAATGGAAAATTCTGGTATAGGAAAATAATCCACTTCAGGCTGCCAACACCTTATTGTTTAATTTGGAATTTATTTTCCTATAACAGCATGTGGCTTAGTGGGTAGCACTGTTGCCTCGCACCTTCAGGGTCTGGGTTCGATTCCAGGTCCAGGTCTGCGTGCATGGAGTTTGCATGTTCTACCTGTGCTTGATGGGTTTCCTCCCACAGACCAAAGACATGCAGGCTAGGCTAATTGGCGTTCCCTAATTGTCCGTAGTGTGTGTGCCCTGTGGTGGATTGGCACCCTGTTCAGGGTGTTCCCCACCTCGTGCCCTAAGTCTCCTGAGATATGCGACCCTGTATACAGTTTAAAGCGGTATAGATGATGAGTGTGTGAGTGAATGAGTGTTTTATTCCAGGAAGTGGCCACCATATTCAACCCAGACACTTAAGAATGAAAGAGCTTTTACTTGTTTACTGAAATTAAACCATGACCAGCATTGCAGGTTTGGAAACACTGCCGTTAAGCAAATTTCTTTTCAAATGACAAAATTTTTAGGACTTTTTAAACACCCATTGTTCACCAACCAAACATCAGGGGGGAAGAAAAATAATGACAGTACAAATGAATTGAATCTACTGTACATAGTATTGGGTCTAGCTACTGGGGATGCAAACTGCACCTCCAGTTAAACATTTGGGAGGCAAAAATGGAGTAACATTTTCATCGCAGCTATCTTAAGCCATGGGTCTTACAAACTGACACTGGCAGCATGAACTAGACAGATCACATCACTGTATTGAATGAATGTACAGTATGCTCCATCAGGTGTAAGAGTAGTCGCGTAGTCACTTAAAGGTCATGCTGCCCTTGAAGCATTAACTGAATGATAAAAAAAAAAAAAAAAAATCAATAATAAAATGTACCCAGGAGTGGTTTCTCATACACGTTGTATTCTTGGCAGGCTTGTAGTGGATAAGGAGACCATCCCAGGAACACTGGGTGTGATTGCATCTTGGATGGGATGCAAATCCATTGCTTGGCACCATACTCACAGACATTCATGCCCTCTTTCACAACTATGGGCAATTTGTCTTACAGCCAATCCGATCCAAATCCACTCCAATCTTCTGACGTTTTCTTAGGTGTGATGAAACTGGAGCACCTGGAGGAGCCTTAGGTGGACAGCATGCAAGCTGTGAGGCAGCAATGGTACACAAGTGCTGCCCAGCAGTCTTTCATCAAGTGTAATTAGTACAACCATTAGCTTAAACTGTCTCGACTTTTTAATCAGTTGAATTGGAAAATAAGTAGATGCATATTTATGAAGTGGCTGTAAGTGCAAAATACAATATGGCTGGGAAAAAAAAAAAAAAAAAAAGTATATATATATATATATATATATATATATATATACACAGTATATATATAGGGGGTCATTCAGGTTGAACCGGGTCTTGATGTAATGAATTAGGATAATGGTAGTTATAATTTTGTTTTGACTCTTTTATACACACTTAAAAAGCTGGATATTTTTTTCCTTAGTGATGATTTTTTTGTTGTTGCTAGTAGTAATGATAAATATACTTAATGTTACTTTCACTTTCCTAGAATCCCCCAAACTGGCACATGTAACCTACATTTTTTTTTATTTTTTATATTACAGTATATTTATGAAAGTACTATTTATGCTTGCAATAGATGCACCCCCTTAATCCTGTTATGTATACTGAATATTCACAGAGTTATAAATACAGCATAACACTTGTGCAGTGACAGTTGGTGTGTAGGAGGAGGTTTTCATGGGAAAGCCCATAGAAGTCAGGATGTGTGCATGTCTCTCACATGAATGCACACGTCATATCATATTTATGTGCTTGTCATTCTGGTTGACATTCGAAAACGTTCGCTGAACCGGTCTGAGAATGAAAAACAAAAAGACACCGTAAACAGGTACGTTTGTGTAAAACCAGTTGTTTTCGTCTCAGTGCTGCGTCCGGCTTCATCTTCAGCCAGACGGCAAACTGTTAGTCGTTTCCCACCAATGAACACAGAGCACAGCTCGTTGCAGTATTCACACACATCCATCTTTCCTTTCCTCCCGTCCATCTTTGCTTTCTGGTCTGCCCACACTGAAAGAACAGGCAAAAGGGAATGAGAGACTACACAAACAAGCCCATTTATCCTCATTTTGAGGCATTGATTGACCCTTTTACACAGCCTCTGGACCAGACCGATATTTCATATTTCACTCTCATCAGTATTTCTGCTCCGAGCGAGATAAAGTGAACATAATAATGCATCTGCTGCAGGAAAACTGCTAAGTGTGTGCAGGCTAAGTGAGTTTGAACTTCAGCCATTTTGCACTAACTCAGCCCGGACATTCATATCAGCAGGATGTTTTCTCATCATCATTCACAAGCCAGAGCTTCTTATAGGGGTTAAAAAAATTTTTTTTAAAAAAAGGGTCGATATTTAGAGAAAAGTGGGAAACCTCATCCACTCACTAGTCTTAACTAGCCTGTATGTATGAATGCTTTATTGATCTGAAAAGGGAAATTGCTTTTTCCCTCCCCTTTGTTCTTTTTTTTTTTTTCCAGTCAGCAGTGAAACAGTATGGTGCATAAATAAAGTGCAGTACATAAATTAGTATTAACCAAATAGGAACAAATGGTACCTGGGAAGCAGAACATATGATAAAATAGCATTAAAATCCTGCTGTGGGTGATTTATTGTAGATCCATTTTTAAACCAGAGACTTTAATTGTGCTGTAATTTGAATCTTTATATTGACTGCCAAGCTTTGCACCCACACCCAGTGCAGCTGTTAGCTATAACCAGTTGCTCTAAACTATAGATCATATCTAATAATTGATATGTGCTGAAAAAAAAATTACAAATGGACACAGAGAGGACACAGGAATTCAGGGCATCGTGGAGTGCTTTAACAACAATGCATTTAAATCCTGGCAATTTTTTTACAAAGAGAAAACAAAACTCCCACATATAAGATTTAACGATTTATTTTGGAACAAAAGACAAGAAATAACAGTTCAGTCAATGTAAAAACAAAAAAGTCCAAATTAAAAGATTTTATACAGCTATGAATTTTGGATTGGAACATATCCAAAGTTAAAATGATTTCCACTCAGGTATGTCACAGTGACCGCACAGATGTGTCTTACGAAAAAAGAAACAAAGAAAACATAATACACAATAAACACACATATACTCATTCACAGAATTATGAAGGAACTTTTGACCTGCGTTTCTCACAAAACAATATATTGATTATGATGCGTATCAATGTATGGAGGGACGATTAATCCGTCACAAAAAAAATATCTGCCTCCATCTACGCTGGTCAAATGTGACACAAATTTAAGAAACTTTATAAAATATATACATACAATATATACATATACATAAACACACACATGTATATAAACTCGCACACGGTGTGAAGAGACCTTATATACATTTGTGAGTGTATGTATCTGTATGTACATTATGTATACATTTCGTCAAAACTATGTGTACAAGCTATTCGAAGTAGTTAAGCAGTGCTGACCCATAGGCAGAAATAAACATACTATGGGAATGTGTGTGTGTGTGTATATATATATATATA
>JAQMYG010000033.1:7761130-7777849 GCA_030014215.1 Clariallabes teugelsi
TATCGGCGAGTACTGAAATCCAAGTACTCGTACTTGTACTCGGTTTCCAAAAAAGTGGTATCGTCGCATCCCTAATAAACACAATGCCAAAACTCAACCAACAATACTCAACGACTGCATGAATTTCTGATGCCAATATGTACAGGCAGTAGGGAAACTGGATAACTCTACAGTATGTTGTCACTTCAGGCATCAGCTGTAAATGCTGTGCTACTGGACTACAATTCAGACAAAGGTCTTTCTATCAGGCAATTTATTTTATGTTGCAAAACTGGAAGAAAAAAAAAATCTAGGATGCGGTCAAAGATCTGCTTTGGAAATGGTTTCATTACAAACCTATAATGTTAAAGTACAGTATGCACCAAAATATACAGTACTGAAATTAAAAGACGAACAATACAGTATTACCTTTATTTTTTTGTCATCTGTGAGTTTATTTCTCATGAAAGGAACGAACATGCACACTATTAGATTTTCCACGGTATGTGTAATGCTCACGCCTCACATAGATTCTCAAACCGGATTCCCGGGAAATGAAGGATGCTGCTACAGACCCCTGCAAAAGGAGACTGTTTGCTCACGTAGCGCTGACACACATCACTCCCAAAACGGTGAAATTTCAGAATAAGACAGATTAACTGTTACTTAAGATGGTCCTGGCCTCGGCTGATGCAGACAGCTGTTCTCTGAGGACTGCAGTTGCTCGATAGTTCAGGACTGGAATTTCCTACAGTCTACCTGAGCCTCCAATAACAAACTGGACCCCATATTAACTTCAAGACATCAACTGTTATACTGAACGTCCAGCCTCCTAACACACAGTATATGACTGCAGATCAATCCCTGCTATCTGGTATCACCCAAATGATAGATTCCCCTGTTGAGTCTGGTTCCTCTTAAGGTTTCTTACTATTGCCTTCTCAGGGAGTTTTTTACCTCGCCACCGTCGCCCTCGGTTTGCTCATCAGGGACGATCTGATCATTTTGATTTATACACGTTTTTTCACATTTAATATAAACTTCCATAATTTCTTTTTATTGTGTAAAGCTGCTTTGCGACAATGACAATTGTTAAAAGCGCTGTACGCATAAAAAGTAATCTCGCTCTGCACTGTTCTTCCACCTTGTTCAAACTCAGTCCTCGGTCACGACCACTTCCGCATGAGCGCAAACAACTTCCCTTTTCACTGCTGGGAACATGTGCAGCTGGAGCTGTGCCCCAGTGACAATAGCACATGCGTGCTCGAGATGCGCGAGTTTCAGTACTGTATTTTTTGGCGCATACCTTAGAGGCAGGCCTGTCTGTCAGCTCATGTTATAAAAGTGATGCGTGTGTGTGCGTGTGTGTGTTTGCGATTCATACCCGTCCCAAGGCTGACGACTGTACCCAGGCTGTCAGAACCTCTCTTCATAATGATGGTGGCAAGGATTTTCCTACCCAACAGGCTGTGCTGGATGCGAGAGGTGAGCGCGTTGAAACGCTGGTGACTCAGCATGGCGAACTGGTCGTGCAGTGTGCTACCCGACACTGGCAGCTGTACCACATACGCAAACAAACAAACAAACAAACAAATTAAACTACCTTTCAAAAAGTACTCATTATTGTTACTGTAATTAGTTATGAAAGGGAATGAGTGAGACAGATACCTCTGCCGTGAGCTCTCCGGTACGTGCCGCCTTTTCCGCCTCTCCTATCAACACTCGGAGCGCGGCGTCAGCAGCCTCCTGCTTGCCCTGCTTTTTATTGCTGGCACAAACTGCCGGAAACCAGCGACCTCCCAGCTTCGCCTGATAGGTGAAGCTGTGAGACAGAGCGAGGGACAGGGACAATGCAAATAAAATTTTTAAAAAAACAACAACAACAAGTTAGAGCCAGGTTAACCTCCTGGGTCCCTGCATCCTCAAATGGAGACATCACTTTTTTGGGTTTGATTTATACTTCATTCTGTCTAACTTAGACCTGTTGTCCTCATTAGTAGACACTTTATAGCATCATCTAATGGTAGCACAAGCACAATACACTAATTAGTAGAAACACGAGAGTGTCAAACTCGGTCAATTGGGTCCTACTACTAATCCCAAATATATAGGGGAAAAAAATGCATGCAAAATTACAGCTCTGTTTTTTTAAAGTTTAAATGCGAAAATGGGGCAACATACATGATCTGAAAAAAACACTACACAGACTAAAACCTCTGAAGACCAGAACTCTATTTATCTTTAATTTTGTTTCTCCAACTCTTAGGACAGTTTCCTAAATTGTTTTATTGAGTTTGAACCACTAATCCAGAATTAAACTAAATCCAATTTACATTGCTCTCAATAATAGAAGAGGCCTTTTTTCTACAGACACTAATGTACAAGTATTCAATACGATGCTGAGCCTGGACAGGCATAAACATCTGTGTCAAAATCAAAATGTGCAGATCGGTTGATTCACTGCTGCAACCTCTAACGGGAGCATCCGTAGGAACAACTATGACAGATTTGCTGGAAGACGATATATCAGAAACTAAATACTTACAAAGTGAACAAAATCTATCTAAAGAACTAGGAGCCAAGTGTGACAGTGAGTAGGTCTGCTGTGCATGTGGATGTGTACCGTGGCTCGTGTGCGGGTCCTGACTGGCCCACAAGACGGATCTCAGCAGCGAAGCCTCGCGAGCGTGCGTATTCCAGCAGACCCGAGACAGCGTTGTTGTTTAGGTGGTTGATCAGGTCGCCTACCCCGGCCTCATGTGCCGCCTGGAGCTCAGCTGCTGTCAGCGGGGGCAACGATGGGCACGGGGGCACTGCCTGGGACAGATCGCCCTCGCCGAGTGGACAAAACGTGTGCTGCGGCTAGCATAAACAGAGACACCCGCCGGGTGTAAATGAATGTGCTTCTCTACTATTCTGAAATATTAAAAAAAAAAAACACTATACAGACTAAAACCTCTGAAGACCAAAATTCTATTTATCTTTAATTTTGTTTCTCCAACTCTTAAGATAGTTTGCTAAATTGTTTTATTGAGTTTGAACAACTAATCCTTGCCTCACACGCAGAATTAAACTGAATCCAATTTGCATTGCTAGGCAACCAAAATAATTACTGAACTAAAAATCTATATTTATATTTTAATATCTTCTTGCTCTTTTAATTTACAAGAACTTCCAAAGTTAGTATACACAGTGTAGAAATCCTAACTTCATTCAACACCTATTCAGTTGATTTTATCGCTCTCGTCTCATCTTCTCTAACTCGTGTGTTCCCACATAAAGAAGTGTCAGACATTGCGCTCTTTATACCTTGCTGAGCTGCAGTTGTCCTTCTGCCATGAGAACCTTCACAGCTTCCTCTGCTGCCATTTGCCGCGCTGCCTTCTTACTAGGTGCGTACGCCTCCGGGAAAAGACTGTCCCCGACTTTCACTTGGAACATGAAACTAACGCCAAAAAAAAACAAAAAAAGAGAGAAAGGACAAAATATTTTTTTCCGGGATTAACGGTTATGAGCAACAAATCTAGTTCTTAGGTAAAACTAGTTAATGTCAGTTAAGGCTATCTACAGTAACGTATTAATCCAATTGTCAAATCCCGAGAGATCTAACAGCTTTGTCGTTTTAAGGCATGTGCCAAGAGGTTTTGTTTTTCTTTAAACCTCACTCCCAACGAGGATATTCATGGGTTTTTCCCCTTTCACTGGCTTTTCTGTCAGATTAAATTAATCTGCATTTAACCTCACTGCTGCTTTAAATGAAAAAGCAGAAAGTGTAGTCTTCAAGTGGCCTCTGTATTCCCAAAGCAAGTGGTCCAATAGACGCTAGGAGACGCTAGGACCTCTGCTTATCATGTCAGCATGACAATATCTCTGTGTTTCAAGTGACGCCTGTTTTATACAATATAGTACATCACTACAATACGATTACAGTAAAACCTTGGATCACGAGCATAATTCATTCCAGAAACGTGCTTGTACTATACGGGTGACGCATACGCACTGCGAAAGAGCATGGGAGACGATTACCCACAATCCCACAGCGCGAGGGAGAGAAAAACCATCGGCTCAGCTGTGATGACTTGACGCTCGGCAAACAAAGTGTATACGCACTACTCATATTTCAACACCTTGCATGTTTATCAAGTTAAAATTACGTAATAATTTTTGCTCGTCTTGCAGACCAAGTTACTCACAATCCAAGGTTTAACTGTTGTAGATCATTTCCGGTCAACCATGTATACAGTGAAACCGCAGATTGCCAGTAACGCGGTTTGCGAGTGTTCCGCAAGACGAGCAAAGAGTTTTTTATAAATTTTGACTTGGAAAAGTCATAATAGGTGTTGGTTTACGAGCACCGAGTATCATGTATCACGCATACACTTCTTGTTTTGACGCCGAGCGTCACGTGATCACAACTGAGCCGACGGTTTTTCTCTCTCTTGCGATGCGGAATTGTGGGTAATCGTCTCCCCAGCTGGGTCTTAGTGCGTGTCTATTACTGGTATAATCAACGTCTGTGCACGCGTGTACTGTTTACTATAACACTGTGACCACGTGTGTGTGCGTAAAACATATTTTATTTTGTGCCTGTATGCGTGTTTACAGTACAGTGCGCGTGTAAAGCAAAAGCAAGTCTCATTAGAGAGGTTAAAGATCCATTTTCTCTCGCTGTATCAGCCTGCTCTTTGTGTCTGTGTGTGCTTAATTTTTACTTTATATTTTGTGTTTGTGTATTTATTTTTTGGGGGCTGTGGAACAAATAATTTGAGTTTCCATTATTTCTTATAGGAAAATTCGATTTGGTTTACGAGTGTTTTGAAATCAAGCCCGCTTCCAGAACGAATTATACTCGTAATCCATGGTTCCACTGTACTTCCTTTTACATCTTGCCTTCAGAAAAATCATAAATGCTATGACTGAACCCTAGATATTAGGGAACATTAGCACCAAGTATTACAAAACCTCTTACCGTGGGTCATGTGCCGGACCCTCCTGCCCAGTATTAATGAATTCAATGGGGTAGCCGCTACGTTGGCTGTGCTCCATTAGAACAGAAACCGGGTTCTTGCCACCTGGCAGGGAGCGGGACAAGGCCTTTGGTGGCTCCTCCAAACTCTCGATCTGAATATATTGAATAAAGATGTACAGTCAACAGTTATGTAAAATACACAAAATTTTAGCACATCATCATTAAGGTACAACACAGAGAGAAAGAACTCACAAAAGAATCCTCAACCGAATCATTCATCTCTGCTAACGGCAGCGCAGGCTGCTCTGGTTCATCCTCCACGCTAGCACTTCCCTCCAGCTCCTTGTAGAGAGCCTGAAGGGTCTCTGCAGCTGCGACCTTCTTTGCCACTTTTTTGTTCGAACCTTCAGCTGGTGGGAACCTACGTCCATCAAGCATCACTTGCATTCGAAACCTGAGGAAAAAAACAAACAACAGTGGCTTAGCGGTTAGCACTGTGGCCTTGGCACCTCTAGGGTCTGGGTTCGATTCCCGTGTTTGGTGGTTTCCTCCGGGTACTCCGGTTTCCTCCCACAGTCCACATTAGGTTAACTGGTTTTCCCAAACTGGCTGTATTGTGTAAATAAGTGTTTGTGGGTATGTGAGTGTACCCTGCGATGGATTGGCACCCTGTCCAGGGTGTACCCTGCCTCATGCCCTAAGTCTCCTGGGATAGGCCCCAGGCCCTATATATTTACATTTAGGCATTTGGCAGACGCTCTTATCCAGAGCGACTTACATTTTTTTTCTTTTCTCATTACACATCTGAGCAGTTGAGGGTTAAGGGCCTTGCTCAAGGGCCCAACAGTGGCAACTTGGTGGTTGTGGGGTTTGAACCTGGGATCTTCCGAACTGTAGTCCAATGCCTTAACCACTGAGCTACCCCTGGCCGCAGGTATATATACATATATGTATACTGTATACAGTATTAAGCGGTATAGGCGATTAGTGAGTGTGTGTTATGATGGTTATGCACTGAAAATACACTAACGGTGAACTGAATAGACACCAAAAAAAAAAAAAAACTTTAGCTAACCTGGGGTTATGTGAGGGTCCTGACTGTTCAAGCAGGAGGAATTCACAGTTGTATCCAAGGTACTGCGCGTACTCCATGAGGCCACTGACTGGGTTCTTGTTGAGTGCCAGTCTTAGCTTTTGCAACCTGCTGGTCTCTGAATTCTGAGCTGAGGACAGAGGTGCCGCCAAAGACACGGCCACCTCAGATCGGATTGTGTTCAGGAATTCCGGTATGTCGTCTGAAGCCCACTCCGAATGTCCCCCGTTCTCTTCGTCTGCCTGGTAGTACGAGGCATCATGAGATAAGATGGGAACGGATGACAAAATGTCATTTTCATCAGAGGGGATTTTTTTAAGAGGAAGTACAGAGTCCATATCAGAATGGGACTGCTTGTCAAGCATTCCATTCCCAAACATGCCGTCCTTGCTGTCACATTTCTGACCTGCTGAAAGGTTCTCCCAGTTCACCATTTCCTCCAACATCGCAGACCCACACAACATGTTCGGGGTTGTTTGTGCAGCTTTCACTGGGTCCGACGCATTAGGTATCATAGAGGCAGCAACAGCTGCTTTCCTCTGTCTGTTCATCTTCTCATAGCGGTGAGCAGTCAGCTTCCAAGTGGGTGGTTTACTGCCTGAGATACAACAAAGGTCACCGTGCTTTTCCATATCATACAGTGTAGAATTAACCTGCTTGGCACTTCGCAAGCCCAGATTTTTGGCAATCATTAATGCACTGGCATGGTCAGCATCATAGAGGTACTGAAAGATCTGCTCCTTGTTGTGGTTTCCGTCCATTGTGGTGGAAAGACCTGATTCTGCTTCAGTGGATAAAAATGTATCTACCGCCTGGTCAGAGTACAGACCTTCAGAGGTACTTTCTTTTTCAGAGTCTTCAGATTCCTCACCGGAATCACTGCTCGCCTCTGTAGTGGTTGATGTTGCACTGGTCAATTTGCTGCCTAGATTTACGTCCTCATTAATCACCTGGTTTTGCTTCGGAAATGTATCCTGAGAAAACTTGTCGGTTTTCGCTCTAAATTGGGTTCTCCCGTGGGTGGACTCAGCGTCCCTTTCTTTCCACAGTCTCCAGAGAGGAGGGGGCCCTTCTATCCTCACTGCTTGATGTAGGTCGTATAAACTGTAAAGCGCCTGATTAACAATCTTCTTAGGCAATCGAAACCTTTTAGCCAAGGCCTTGGCCTGGACGGTTTCACCTGGAAGCAACGAGGCCAAAGAATTGAGGACTTGCTGTTGGATTTCTGATGTCAGATGCACAACATGTATACCTGAAGAAGGTAAACGGGAAGCCTTCGTCCCAGAACTTTCAGAGGAGGAGCCACTACTGGAGTTCTCTAGTGACAGAGAACGAAAGTCGGAAGACAGTCCAGAGGTGTCACAGTCCACCCAGTTGTCACGCTGATACTGATTATTCTGGCTTCTTAAGTGATGTTGCTCCCAGCCAGACTTGGGTCCTGAATGGTATCTGGTGTTAGACCCTTCCTCCCAGCTTGATCTGCCTCGATAATAACCCCTTCTTCTTTCGTAGCTGCTGGGCTTTTGGAAATTAGAGTATCCTGTTTGACGCTGGGGAGGACTGCTGAAATGTTCGGACTGGTGTGGTACAAACCTGGGTGCCTCAGCACTCTGCCCCCTTAAGAATAAGATCTGCTGTTGGCGAAAGTCTGCTGTTTCGTCACCAAAAGCCCCTCTATGTGATGACGACCTCTGAGCTTGGATCGGCGAGGATCCAGGGAACTGAGACGTAAAAGGCCACGAAGGACGGCTTGAAGAAGCTCCTGGAGGACTGGTGGATGAGTAAGGAGGGGGATCTGTGAACCTCCTCACGCTGACATTGGGGCCTGGGACTTGAGGGGATCTGGGGTAGGCTGGGTAAGATTGGGAGTAAACTCCTTGATTGTATTTGCTCTGGTGGGATGAGGGGGAGAATCGCTGGTACTCTTTAGAGTGCCCTCCTCTACCTCTGCTCATAGCGCAGGGGTGGAGGACACAGGAGCTCACTGCCTACTGGCTTTGGGTGAAAGTCCACACTGGGAGCAAGTCAGCAACAAAATAGATTGTGATGTGTGTTATATGGATATGTTTGCAGCACAGCTTTACCTGGTAAGAAAGAAAACAAGCAGATGTAAGCACAAAAAAGAAGCCAAGAATGGACATAATCTTTAAGTGATTCAATTTTCAAATCTGTTACGAGGTCTGCATTATTTTTGTGTAACTGCATGACTCATACAGTAGACCTGGCTGAAATATGAATGACAGGTTTAATATTAATGTGCTTGTTCTAATACATTGTTGTTGGTAGACAGGGACTAATAAATTGCTGTCTCTTGTTGCAGCTCGTAGACAGGATCTAATAGGTGATTAAATCATAGACAGTGTCACTTATTAATAATCAATCATCAATAAAATTAAGATGTCCTTTTTTTGTTGCATTACCACATGGTTTGTCTTGTGCTATTTCTTGCTTAAACTCAATGAACTCGAGAGCAATCTGGCTGCAAATTTCTATTTTATTCCCTGACTACTGCATTTCAATAACATGGCAAAAGGTCTTTTGATAAATTATTCATATTTTTTCGCCCTTAGTAAGTATTACACACATTCTCATGTGGGGGACAAGTGAGACAGTCTGTCAAAAAAAAAGATGCAGAGAACGGGAAAGGACAAGAGCACACACACAAGGACATGCTGTCCCATTGTAAACAAAATGAGACGAGCTATGATAAAACAGTGACTATAAATAATTTGTTGATGGACACCCATAAGGCACTTTACAGTGAACAAGAAGCAAAGTCTACCATTTCTATTTTTCACTTGAATATCTTTTGAGATGGCAAAAAAAAAATTTCTGAAGGGTTTATCAGTGCAACCCCTCTCCCATATTTCCCCCCAAAAAGCTAAGACTAAGGCTGGGCAATATGATGGCTATAAGAGGAGATATATAATTATGATAAATTATAGGGACAGGAATCATCTCCTGGTACGATATTATTCACGAAATCTAAGTGCAGATTCAAAATGTATTGCGATTAACTATTTATAACGATTTTATAAATATCCCAATTTTTTTTCAGACTTTGTTATAATTCTAAACAAATTCAGCAAAGAACGTGCTCCTACTTCACTGTCTGCCAATGTGTAAATAGTTTGGAGTGCACCATCTGTAAGATTATAGAAGAACTGCAATATCACAGCGTGGTGATACATGAAAAGCCCTACAAAATATCGTGATACTAAACAGAATAAAATTTCGCCCATCTCTAATAAATTATTCCACGGTACACTTTCAGCAGAGTTTTTTTTTTTTTTTTTAACAACAAATTTGTCCACTCAAATAATAAGCAGCTGATGTGATGCAAAATTGAAAAAAAAAAACCCTCAAATGCTTAAATTTGTTTTATTATTTAAAAAAAAAAAACAATTAGGGCTGATTACAAAAAATTATTGAGGCAAAATCTTCTGCCTCAAAGCTTGTTTTAATAAATTTTAAAAGCTTGCATTATGTTTTTGCGCAAATATTTGTTGAAGTGTTCTGGTGTGGGCTACAAAATGGAAGGGAGCGATAAAATTACCAGCGAGCCAAGAGATGAAGAAACCAGCAAGAGAAAACGACAGAAATTGTCAGTAAAGGCTTATATGTTATGCCTGAGCTGTAGATTTTGAAACTTTTAGTTCTGAAAGTTTAGTTGCACACCTTAGTGTTTTTGTATGATTATTTATTTCAATGTGTGCCTTAGTGTTTTGAAAATTAAAGTCATTTGTAATACCTGTTTTTTTTAGTTTTTGCATCTGAGAAAAGGCATTAAAATAAGAATGTATGGCACTGGAATGCACTTAATTAATCTCAGTCAACTTTAATACCCGTATCTCACCTACGCGGTTTATTTTAACATGTGTAATTTTTTTGGCGCTCCTCGCGGAAACTTCGCGGAATGGCAGCGGAACGTCGGCGGGCAATCGCAGCGGCTCACGGCGCCTAACACCGCATCTCACCGCGAGTCAAACCGCATAGGTGAGATAGCGCTATAAGCTAGTCCTTGTATTGTGAATAATGACGATGTTTATTTTTGATAAAATGCTGTATGCATTTAAAAAATAAAAGTTGATTTTTCTAAAAAGAAAACCAATTAATCTTTGTTTCTCTTATATATTTTACATTGCTGTTTAATTAAGCAAAAGTACATTTTATCCGATTACTCGATTAAATTTTTGGTAGAATACTCGATTACTAAAATATTCGATAGCTACAGCCCTAAAAACATTATTAGGTTGCATGAAGGCTTAACTATTGCCTCACACCTCTGTGGTCCGGGGTTCGAATCTTGCCACCATCAATCAGATCTTTCCCTGTTGACAAATACGTGTTTCAGGTTTGGATTAATTACACACTTACCTATCGTGAATGCAGGAGGTAAAAAAATAAAAGAAACAGAGAGAGAGAGAGAGAGAGAGAGAGAGAGAGAGAGAGATCACACACACTTCGCGTCCTTTACTATGAAGTGAACTAGCAAATCAAACCTAAAATGCTAGCTGCTTTAATCCTCAACTACAAACACACACATACAGCACGCATTCAGTACAAGAAATTACAGTATACTAGCAGTCTTAAACCAACTACATCACAACTTGATGGCGTTTAGGAGGAAAAAAAACAACACAAAACAGTTAAATCGTGCTATTCTTGATAAACGAAACCCGGCAGCTGCTGTATTGTGAACGACATCGGCGCCTCAGAGTTTCACTTTCCATTCCTCTCAACTCCCGCGTTTATATCACGGCCGCCGCTAGGGGTCGCCAAAAACGTTCGAGTTGAAAACTCAATGTCAATTCTGTCCGTCATATACTGGATATACACACATATATATTTATATATAAAAAGCACAAATATATTCAACCTGCTTTACATTATTATTACTACTACTACTACATTTTTATTTCAAGTGTACACTGTTAGAGACAGTGAAAAGCTGATAGAGTTACACACGGCGTGCGCTGAGCGACTTGATGTTAATAAATATTTTATTAAAGTGTTGTTGCAGTGCTATTACTGCACCGTACAAGCTCTATGAAGAGAAGAGAAGCTGGCACATGTGTATTTTTTTACTGGGTAGTTTGAATCGAATTATTGATTTCATTACAGACTTACCCACATAACATTTGTTTCCGTTCTTCCAATGCAAGGGTACCCACATTAAGCAATAAAAACAAAATCATTATATATCTAAGATGCACCTGTGGAGAATGCACGCAAAACAACGGGCCAATTAAACAGGTTGATACTTGATTAATGATGCAGCAATGATTTAAAAAAAAAAAAAAAAAGGTAGATTTTCTTAACCTTTCCCCCCGCATTAAATTCCTTTAGCATTAAAGTCTGAGGAACCTTTGAGGCCTGTATTCATCCTTACAAGCATGCATCTATTGAGTCTCAGTGCTCCAGCTTCTGGTAGACTTTACAGTCAGAGGCGGCTGTAAAGCAAGATGCTGCACATTTATAACAGGTTTTATAACTGTCCTGCAGGTCACCCCTGTGCTTTTTTTTCATCACGATCTTGCAAACAGAAGCAGCAAGGATAAACACACAACTAGAAATCTACACGAACAGTTACAGTAGAGAAAAGTGTACAAATCTGTGCAACCTTTTCGAAATGTAAAGAATTTACAAAAGAAGATAATAATTATCCCATTAAGTTTACTTTCAGCTTACCTGGAACAAAGTGTGATTTTTATAACTATCTTCAGAAAGACTCAACAAATTTAGTTTTCCCAGACAGCCACGGAGAAGTGAAGTGCTTGCATATGGATGTGAGGGAAACCCAGTCACATGCATGCTTTTAGAGGAAATAAAAAAACGCTTGTGCCAGCTCTCCCCTCGCGCACGAGAAGAAAACCCTAATTGATACTACAGTTTATAAATACTTCAGAATGCTATCTATTTAATTTCATGCTGGATTTTTGTGCCGTCTGGTTGGAGTCATATTTCGCGTCTCCACAAGTGTCACCAAAATCCGTCCAATAAAGCATCTTTGGTATCGCGAGCCGCCAGCCTGAAACAAAACTCCGCCACCTGCGACTCTCTCCAATGCATAAAAGATGAAGACACGGCCGCTATGAGGGACATGGCAGGGGGAAGTGATGCTTTTCTCATGCCAGAAACGGTGTTAACTCACTCACTTACGGTCTGGACAGCACATGGTTTACTGAAGCTTATGTTTCTCAGCCCTGCTCCTGCATATATTGGTGTTTACTCTGCTCATTGGCTTATCAGCTAATTAACAACACCAGAGCTAGGTGGAAATGGGTCCGTGGGAAAAAAGACAGAGCAAGCAAAAGAAAAAACAAAACAAAAAAAAACAACAACAAAAAAAAACGCCAAAATGTGAATTTTAAATACTACTACTTGTACAGCTTATACAAAGAACGGTATTGAAATATTACATCATATTGTTAACCGCACTGTACATCACACACCACATACTTCCACCTTACCAACTATGATTGTAATATTATTAAAATATGTTATAACAAGCTATAATTTGTTATATGCTTTAGGACACAGGTTGCATAACTCAGAGATTAAACATCACCTTTGCATCCACTGAAAGTTTTATTTACATTACACACCTTTGCTCACTTCACACCAACGCTGCAGTTTGTCTAGCATTATTCTTCCCTTCATAACACTACCATATGCATGTCAAAAGCTATTTGCCTGCTAAGAACAGTCTGGTTATAGAAATGTTTAAATAAATATTTATTTATTTATTTAAACATGTAAGTTAAGAAATCAGGCTTGTCATGTTTCCCCAGGACAGTACAGCAATTTCTTTCAACAAAGACCCATATCATGGCTCACAGCAACATTCCTCCAAATTCCACCAAAACAACATACACACACTGCTACCATCTTACTGTCAATGTCAGCACCAGATACAGAAAATAAAAAAGTAAGCACATGATTTTGATCTGTAAATGGGACAAGGCAGGGTTGGAATCTTCAACACTTAATTTTAACAAAGAGCAGTTTAATGTTTTCTGTGTTGCTGTTTTTTTTGTTTTTAAGAAACACAGATCCCTGTCCAGACATAAAGCAATCCGAACTAAGGGTAGCCAAGCCAAGACATGCATGCATTCTCTCTTAATTAATAAAGCAATTGATTTGGTTCCACACATCCATGTTTGTGGATCTTAGACACGTTTAACTGGGTCAGATTTGTCTAGCAAGACACCCGCGTTCGCTTTTTGACTGTCACGACGAACAGCGTCAGAGCTGTCCGAGACAAATACAGGATTAACAGCACTACAACTCGCAGGCAAATCAGATCCCTGAGATTGATGCAGAACAATTTGGTGTATACTACATATACAGAATAGTCATACATACGCTGAACTAATCTGTGTTGGTTTTACAGTCTACAAATTTGAAATGAGCATTTTTACACTGGATTAAACTTCAACTCTTACTCCTGGACTAACTGATTTTAAGACTTATCGCAGAAAAGTCTGCAATATGGTCCAAAAAACACGAAACTGATTTACTGGTTGATATTGAGATCATAATCATGTTTATCATGCCTTAATGCATTGAACTCTTCGAAGTAATAATGCAGCTAAACTGATCTATTACTTGGGTATAATTGTGTCTTGAAATTGATTTATGATACAATTTGAACATGCCATTTCTACCAAATTTATTTTAAGCAATTAAATTGAATTGAGATTAGGCCATTGGAGCATCACATAATTAAACAGTTGACAAGATTTACGATAAATCCACTTCGTTTACTATCATAAATGCACAGAGATGCTATGTATTTTATAATGTACAAGTGTGTCTATTTCAATACACTGTTTATGGGATGGGATTTGCCAGGGACCTTCCGATACAATATCACGATACCTATGTGTATTGCAATTCTGTTAGTATCACAGTTTTATAAATATCCTAATTTGATGATTTTTTTCTTTCAGATTTTGTTACAATGCGAAACAAACTTGGCAAATAATTTTCTCCTACCACACAGGATGCTGTGCTGCGTGAATAAATTCCAATTCAAATTTTATTTATCACATACACAGTACGATATGCAGTGACATTAAAAATAAAAGATTATCAATAGGAAATAAATATAAATAAAAAGAAATACAATAGAAAATAAATTTATCTAGGGTTATAAGAAAAATATAAGAAAACTTAGCTGTACAAATATGGAGAAGAAAAGATTCTGTACAATATAGAAAAATATAGAAATATTTGTGTGATATAAAAATATAAAATGACTGGGGGGTCATTTTGCATGAAACTGTCTTATTTAAAGTGACTTGTGTGCAATGAGCCAAGAAATTAAATATAAATATGTAAGTGAATATAAGTGCGTGAATGTGTCCGTAAGTGTCCATGATATTCTACAGCACAACGTCTGCCGGATAGAATAGTGGAATGGAAACATTTTACTACTTCAAATGCAAACACATATAGATGTAAAATTTTTATTTTGGTGTCAAACATGTTTCGTCACACAGAAGAATCGCAATAGATAACTATTATAGAGATAACCCAATCTCTAGTTATATAATTAGAGATCATCGATTCAGTTATGATTATTATTATTTTTTTGTGATTCACGTATCGCCACACTGACTCCAAAATTTATTTCTGTAAAAACTATTTTTACATTTATAATAGAGATGAACCGGTTGACTGGCCGGTGACCAGAATTGGCTGTTTTTTCAGTGTGATTTGCCGTGAGCGGTGGTGATATTGGCCTGACAGCCTCAGACATAAACAATTCCGTACAGGAAGGTTCAGAGTGGCGCAACAGAAACACATTATTTACATTATTAAAAATCGTGTGTGCCTTTTTCTCCAAATACTGTGAGCGAATCAGTCTCAAATCCCCACAATACACAATCTTAGACCAGTCTCTAAACCTGGCTGTGTGGGTTGGGTTGGGTTTTGAGACTTTGAAGACATTTGAGGCTGTAAGACGTTGCAGTTTCTTTTTACTCATTTTCATCCCATGTGGTAGGAGTGAATTATTTGCCAAGTTTAAATTATTATTAGAAATAATAATTATAGCGGATGACGGAGATGCATGCTGCTCAGTTTAATGTTAAACTCTTGTATTAGAAGTTAGTTTTTATTGTTTAAATGCTACGTTGGGTTTTAAGTGAGAAAACTAATGTTAAACGTAACTGGCTGCATTTATTTCACCAATAAACTTTTTTTAAAGGTTTAATTGTAACAAAATCAGGGTAATATATAATCTGGATTTTTATAAAATCGTGATACTTATAGAATCTCAATATTTATCTTATCTTTAATCCCATCGGCTGGTGACTGCTGATTTATATCTCTAATGTGTGTGTTTTTTGTTTTTAAACTGTAGTAAGAGCTATAAGACACATTATATAATGCGGTTGTGGCTGAAGGCTTGCTTTCTCTTTGTTTTTATCCTTCAGCTCTGTTACCGCTAAGTGTCTAAAAGCCGCGCATCTGAATTTGACATGCCTTCGTCTTTACCGTGATTTAAAAGAAGCTGCAATAGCTACCGTGCCCACACATCCTGCAATCAGTTAGTATAACCTATAATAATAATGGCAACTGTCAAACTAGAAGACAAACTCCTGGCTCTAACGTCATAATGCTAGCCGATGTGCATCTGCTAACCGCGTTTTTATTCCCTGCTCCTGCGTCCTGTTTAGCCTCTAATGCGCCACTGCAGCAGCAGCATCCTTCTCTTTCTCCTTCCCGGAGTCCTTATTTCACTCGCCAAAACAAACAGTTATCGCGCCGCGACATTACCCCGCCAGCCAAGCATTAGCACCGAACAGGCTTTAGCGCATTACTTACCGACCTTAAACAGCGGACAAGCTCACAAGCCACTCGCGAGAACACAACGCGCCAAGCCAGGACAGCAGAGGAGCGTCATGTTTGTGCGACACATCCTCCGATCCTCCGACGCTTTCTAATGACGACACATAGTCCGAGAGAACGTCTCTGCAGTGTTTGTGTCTGTGTTGAAGTAGTTTTAGGTTTAATGGTTTAAGAAACTAGGAATAAAGTGAATGTATTTAGGGAATTGAATCTTGTGATCTAAAAAAAAAAATAAATAAATAAAAATAATCTAACATTATCAAACGGGTCATTCTAAAGAAATGGTGGAATTTGGGTGATAAAAATCTCCTGAAATGTATTTCAAAGATATTATTCTGCTCATAGATTTTGTATAAACTTTATGAATCCCCCCAAAAGTAGAGCTTAATGCATTTTATAAAAATACATTTAATAACTGGTGGTACTTATCATGCTGGTAAAACCGATGACAATTTAGAGAAAAATCATAACTATAAGGTGTCCAAAACTGTGATGGGTAGTGTCTATACATAATGTATGTGTCTACCAATCTATCTAATTTAATCTAGAAATAGATAAATAAATACAAATAAATAGCTGTGCTTATTTTCAAGTTTGCAAACCCAACACTATAAACATCATGCTGCCTCAAACCTCAGTCTTCTCCTTAAAGTAAACCATCTAATCATAATGCACTTCTTCTTCTTTGTCTTTCGGCTGTTCCCTTTCATGGGTCGCTACAGCGAAGCATCTGCCTCCATCTAACCCTATCCTCTGCATCCTCTTCTCTCACACCAACTAACTTTATGTCCTCTCTCACTGCATCCATAAATCTCCT
>JAQMYG010000033.1:7777949-7798729 GCA_030014215.1 Clariallabes teugelsi
TTTATCTCCAAAACATCTAACATGGGTTGTCCCTCTGATGAACTCATTCTTGATCCTATCCATCCTTGTCACTCCCACCTCTAGATCTGCCTCCTGTCTTTTCATCAGTGCCACTGTCTCTAATCATACTGCACTGACAAACTTATTATCCTTATTATCTACTCTTCTGATTAACTACTCTTGGGTTTCAAGTCCCATTTGTTCATTAAATTGTTAACAGCCTGATACAATTCTCCAGGTTACGGTCAGTGACGTGAACTGAAGAGAGCAATACTGCTTTTTATACATTTGATAACTTGTGTTACTTCTCTCTGCCTGGTAACACCAATAACAATAACACCAATGATGGTAACACCAATGACAATTTAGAGAAAAATCATAACTATTTACAAAATAGCCTCCATATGTAACACCACATGATTTTTAATGATCTCAAAATCAATTATTAGCTTTTATGTCCAACTTTTTGAAAGTTAGAATTAGAAAACCAGTAACACCAATGATATTACTACAAATAAATGACATTTCCCAACGAATTAAGAGAGACATCTGACATAGCTTTTGCATTTGTCCAGTGCTCTTTGTCTAGTGACCTCGGATGCCGCAATTTCAAATTGTAAAATGTATTTTTTTAAATATCTTTTTTTGTGTAACAGTAACACAAATGACAGTTCTGGATGAATGATATTTATTTCATATTATTAATTATAATCAATTAATGTTTCATGATTTATTTCACTGTTTAACTTATTTTTTATAATATATTGATGTTATTGTGAATTAGATCTATTTTAAGAAAAAAATATATCTTTAGATGAAAAGTACCTGGTCCCACCTCCACGTATGTTCCATTGATCCACAGTCCAGTTCAAGTGAGCACATTCACATTGTGGATAGTTTCGGTTGGGACAGGGGTCGGTATGGGCATTCCAACCTGTCTGCCGCTATGGTGTTCTATACACAACAAGCTGCAATAATGCAATGTGTATTCTGGCCTCTTCTCTCATTAATGTTTACAGCAATTTGTGCTAAACATGCTCTTTTTGCTGGTTTCCATATAGGCTCCCCACACAAATAATTGAGACTTCAGGCACCTACTGTCTGGTCCTATCACGAGTTCCCCAGTTGTCCTGCCTTGGACCACTCTGGGTAGGTAATAACCACTGCACACCAGAAACAACCCCCAATGGCATGCTGTTTCTGAGATGCTGTAACCCATTTGTTTAGCCACCACAATTCATCAATGTGCCCAGATCTTTTTGCTTGTTGCCTGCTTCCAATACATCAACTCTTAGAAATAAGTGCTAGGGTTGCTGCCTAATATAACATAACCATTGACAAGTGCCACGATAATTAATGGTATTCACTTCACCTGGCAACAATTTTAATGAACATATACAGACCCAATCAAAAGTTTATACACACCTTCTAATTAATTGTTTAGTGATTTATTTTGCAAGAACAGTATTGTCAAGTGCATTTGCAAATCCCATCAAGCACCATGCTGAAATTGGCTCTCATGAAGACCAACCCAGGAAAGCAAGACCAAAACTTGCCTCTGCTGCAGAGGAGAAGTTCATTTTGAGTCACCAGCATCAGAAATCAGCAATTAACAAAACATCAGATTAGAGCTGTTATAAAGGCTTTACAGAGCATAAGTAGCAGACACATCTCAATATCAACTGGAGATTGATTATTACATATTTTGGTTGCCTTCTGTATTGTTTTACAATGTGGAAAGAAATAAAAATCAGAAAAAAAAAAAATGGAATTAGAAGGTGTTTAAACTTTTGACTGGTAGTGTCCATACATCTTATCTACCATCTAATCTAATCTAGATAGAGAGAAAAAAAAATAGCTGTGCTTATTTTACACGTTACAATCCCAACACTATAAATGTCTTGCAGCCTCGAACCTCAGTCTTCTCCTGAAAATAAATCCAATAATCAAAATGCACCAACAAACTTATTATCCTTATTATCTACTCTTCTGATTAACTACTATTGGGTTTCAAGTCCCATTTGTTCGTTAATTGTTAACAGCCTGATACAATTCTCCAGGTTAGGGTCAGTGACATGTGAACTGAAGAAAGCAATACTGCTGTAACTAATCCCCTTCACTATTTATAAGGCTGGTCGCTACAACATTGCTTTTTTCTGAGTTGACGCCTCCCTTCTTACATTTAATCCCTGGTGTGATACATGATAGAGCTCTTTCGGCTTATACGGTACCTCCACTTTTCAAACACACGCATACTTGCACAAACCTGCCCCAAAACTCTAAGATAATGGAAATGGATCATGTTCTGTATATCCATGCATGTAACAGTATGACATCACATACATAAGTTTAAAACTTAAAGTTTGATGTTAATGACTTAATGCCAAGCAAAACAAGTTCTAAGAAGGAATTATGGTCTGCATGGGTGAGTTAATCATTTTTCCTCAGATCTTTTTACTTGTATCCAAACACACTCTTATCAAATGTAAGTCAAAGAAAAGTCCAAACACCCCAAATATTTTCTCATTAAATTTATTTATTTAAAAGAATATGTTACAATTTATTTATAATGCTATATGACCAAGTTTCAACAAACATTTTCATATTATTTCATTTCATCGGCTCGTTTTTAAAACGCGATCCATTTTGATTCGTTTGCCGAAGTGGCTCCACGCGACTTCCTTCGATACCCCTCTGTCATTTCAGGTGGCTCTATTATCGATATCTATGCACCTTGTTTGAAAACAAATGCTACTGAAATACTGTATGTAGAGAAATCCTGTTTGATACCTTATTACAATAAATTAATGAGGTGATCCATCCAGGGCAAACACAGCAAATGCAAGAAATGTGTGTGTGTGTGCTGATGATGATTGGAGAGAAGAACCTGAACAAGAAGTGGACACACATTCAAAAAATATTAAGATTTGTTTATGGCCCTTGGCATCCTGGTAGTACATGTCATACAATTGTGACGTATAAAGGGGCCCCTCAGTGATGTATGCAGAGAATGGAGTATGTCAGTGGTTCTTGACCATAGTCCTAGAGACCCACTGTATTTTTTGTTTTAAAGTATCTAGTGCTTCCCTGCTCATAGATTTTGTATTAGTCTACCAGTGAAATCCAAACGTCTGGCAGATCCACACCTTTCAGAGTAGAGTTAGGCTTATGGTGATACAAATGGGTTTACAGATGGGTGACATATGAAAAGAGAAAACATGATTCTGTTGGACCTGTTGCTTTGTTTGAGAGCAAGGTTATTGAAAATATTTCCAAAATCAAATCTTCTTACTGAATCGTTCCTCTACTGGTGGGCGTGCCGTCTAAGGATGACTCCACCCACATCCACAGGAGCTCACTGAATGGTGTATTTAAGGAGTATGAAAATGATGTAAACCACATGCTAAAGCTATGTCAAGACGACAGACCACACTACCAATTGGAAAACGGTGTTCGTCTTGGTGATGACTTTTTACGTTTAGCTTTCATATGTCACCCACCTGTAGGTATAATGAATATACATACAAACACAAGGATAAATTTTTTTTTGGGAATTCAATACTAGCTTAAATATGGACACTGGCTCTGTCATGCATAGAGTTTAAGTAAAGCGTTGAAAAACAAACACGGCTGACATACAGCGAAACACAATGTTTAAAACAGGAAATATATCATTAAGTAAACATGCACAACCAATAGCTTGAAATGATGAGGGAGGAAAAATAACAAAAGGGGCACTGAAATGTCATGTCACGCAAAAAAAAAAAAAATCACAATCACATGGATAATACTAAAAGTGCAAAAACAGCTTTTATGCGCCTGCGCTAAAGGAGATTGACTTTTAAAACTGACCCCAGAACAAACCAATAAAGGCAATCATTAAAATAAAATAAAAAGGGGGGGGGGGGCAGTAATAGTTAAAAGCAACAAAATGCCAAACCAGAATACTCATTTAACAATAAAACATGTTTAACCTTTAAATACAATATCTGCAGATGTTTCGTGAATGGTGGACAAATAATCTCTCTGTTCATGGGATTCATGGTGTTTGGGGGAAAAATGAATAAGTCAAAACCATAATAGGACGTCAGACTCACATAAAATGTTTTAAACACACACACACACAACACACACAAAAATATCCCATACAGCCATGAAATATTACAGCTGCATGTACTGTAAGATCTAACGTCTTCCGATACGTTGTCAGAAATAGCATTTCAACAGTTTCTGATAAGAACGGGCGATAGTCATCCATTTCCTTCACTCGGTCTTGAATACTAGAACATGTACAGACACAAACCCATAATTATTTGTGTTTGTGTGTGTACATGAGGGAGAGTAGTGCACAGCAGAGCCATTGTAGCAAAATATTCTTATTTGAGCTGCCGCCAATAAGTAACCTCTCAATCTAATAAATGTGAACTATTGCTTCTTTATTTATTTAGTTACTCACTAAAAAGACCAACTCAATGACCCCTCAGCAAATAGGAAACGCAAACTTTATCTTCAGCTAAATGCTTAATTCAACATTCAGACAAATAATCTGCTGTGTGCGCACTCTCACCCCTTTCCTGACATGTATTCAAGAGTGACGATCCAAATCCTGGTTCCATCAAACTACAAAACATCTTTTGAACAGCAGATTTTTGTTTTGATGATAATTAATAAAATCAGTTATGGTCAAACAATCATCTGACAACAGTAAAAGCAACAGACATGCCTACACATTTACTCATGAAAACAAGCTTCTCTGAATATTCGAACTGGAATAAATCAAGCCTACCAACCCTCCTGCTGAACCAGTGCCACATGGCCTGTGCTTGCATGTTAGAATACAGTACTTGCTGGTCGTGTTCAAATCTGACACAGATTTTTCCAGACTTCCAGCTACCCTTTACACAATACCAGTCAAAAGTTTGGACACACCTTTGATTTCCATGGTGTTTCCAGATAGTTATTTCTTTCTCCAGGGTAAAATGATGCTAAACGCATCCAAAATATGCAATAATCTCCTTTGAAATTTTGAGATGTGTCTGCTACTTATGCTCTGTAAAGCCCTAATAACAGCTCCATAATAGGAGATGCTGGCAATTGATGATTTCTGAGGCCGATTAAGATAGTTATTTGTCACATGTATCTTACAGCATGTTGGAATGATTTTTTCCCCCAGTAAGGAAGCTGGGGACAGAGCGCAGCATCAGCCAGGATAAGTTAATGGTTAAGGGTGTTGCTCAAGGGCCCAAAAGTGGCAACTTGATCCCAAAAGGTAAGTTTTTGTCTTTCTTTCCTGGGAAGGTCTTTAGAGAGCCAGTTTCATCATTGTACTTGTTTTTGTAACTGCACTTGACAATACTGTTCTTGCAAGAACCCTTCCAGAATAGCTGACCATAATTCCATTTGTTTCATAGTACTGTCCTTGAATGTAGAAGATAAATCACTAAACAAAAAATATTGAATTAGAAGGTGTGTCCTTTTGACCGGTACTGTACATACCTGTATAAGAACTGTTTTATAGCCCAATAATCATTCTGCTGGACTGCTTACTAGCATAAAAAAACGGTTAATTTAAAAGGATAGTACAGAGTTTTTCAGGTTTATCTTGTATCAAAACTAAGGTGCATGTAAGTACATCACAGTACTTTAGGTTTTGGTTGTTAGAAATTTCCCTACTCTTCACTCCAACTAAATGCGTTCCCATGTTCAGCTGAGACTCAATGAAGCTTCTGCAGTCACACCGAGTTAACTGAGCTGGCATCTTTGAAAGTTACTGTGTATTTTTTGCACAAATGTTAAACAGTCGTATAGCTAGTTCTGGTTAGCCGTACAGCTAGTTCGGTGAAAGAAAAAGTTCAGTGAGTTATCTTAAAAGTTGTGCACTTTTGAATGGAACGAGGGTTGTGGAATTTGGCTCCAATTGTACTCTCGTTCCAGGTGACAACCTTCACGGTCGATGTGCAGAGCAGAAACATTTTCAACGACCAAGACCTACTGGAATTTACTTACATGCACCTCAATTTTGATTTAAGACAGACTTGTAAAAATCCAAACTATAAATCCGTTTAAAATTCTGTCAATTCCCCAGCAAATCTCTGAATCAGAATCTTTCGTAATACTGCTAATTATTTTTTCAAACTTTGCAAAGTATTCAAGTTAAAGGTTAGCTCAACCTTAATTGATAAAATTTAAAACAAAATATGTATAAAAAAAAAAAAAAGAAACAAAAATGTTCTGAAAGTTTAAATATGACGGGGGGAAATAATGAGGAAAAATAAAACTATCATATATATATAGTCATTTATAAATGTGACACTATTTGTCTGCTTTCTCAAATTTCTACTCGATAAGTTCTTGCTTATCTGCTCTGCTTGTTCGGGTGGATGGCTGAGTTTCAAGATATTTACACACATGAATAATGTCACGGTGGTTTTTTCCCCTTCCCCCTCTCACCCCCAATCTTTTGTGCTGATACATTTTAAGGAAATCGTCTCGCGTCACGTCACAGAATGCACTTTTCGGAGTGTTAGTGTCAGGAGGAACGTTTACCACTTAGGCTTCCTGGCTGCAAGCGCGCTCCTCTTTTCCGACATTCTTGTTCCTTTGCTTTTGCTTCGTAACTCGGGGTTAAAATCTTCCCAAGACGCCGGCAAACCTGACCGACGTGCACGGCTCTCCTTCGCTTGCACGAGTCACCAGGACCGGTCACAGTGAGAGCTGAGAGCCGGTGCGGCCGGCAGTGTCTGGTTCACTGTAGGTAGTGTCCTTACAAAGAATAAAGCCAGTTACCTGGAGTGTTAACGAAAAGCCTCGTCGCTTTCTCCTTCACGAGCAAACAGTCCCCTCTGAAATGTCCTCCAACAAGAACGACTGAAATGAGTTGAGTCCCGATGATGAGCTGATGGGATGGATGAAATGTGAGTAAAAGTCTCGTATTTTAGTTTGCTTATTTCTATTGTGTTGTGAGTCTGAGGATGGGTTCTTTAGTTCTGGTTGTCCACCAAGTGTGTGAGTGTGTGTGAGCACGCGTGTATGTTAGTGGACAGACTGAGTTGGATGGGACCCATTATGTTCCTGTTTTAAGTCTTGTGTGTGTGTGTGTGTGTGTGTGTGTGTATTTGTGTGTAGTATTTTTGTTCAGGGAGTGACGATCTCCTGTCTCAGGTGCCTCCATCCCTTCTGTGCCTCAACAGCTGGAAGATATTCTGCAAAAAAATAAAAATAAAAACAACACTTGTGAGGGCAAAACCCGAACTGATGTGTACTCCAGCAAGGTACATGTGAGAGCGTTTTCAATCATGAAAATCATGAATCCCAGCAGGAACAATGTGATCGAGAAAACCCCAGGAACCTGCTCTCGATGAGATTTTGTCCTTATATAACCTGTTCTGTGGTACAAGCATAATAAAAATCATGAACAAACAAGCAGCAGGAAAGTACATCACAGCAACAGCACTACAGTATAAAGATATACTGTAGTGCTAGGGTCAGGGGTAGCTCAGTGGTTAAGGCATTGGACTACGGTTCGGAAGATCCCAGGTTCAAACCTCACAACCACCAAGTTGCCACTGTTGGGCCCTTGAGCAAGGCCCTTAACCCTCAACTGCTCAGATGTGTAATGAGAGAAAAATGTAAGTCGCTCTGGATAAGAGCGTCTGCCAAATGCCTAAATGTAAATATTAGGATGATGATGATGATGCTCTTAAAACAAGAGTACTGTACATGATTGTAAGAAAAGAGGAAATTTGTCAGTTAACACCAAGAGCTTGCACTGAATCTAATTACATAAATCAGAGGACCCAACAACTAAGGCAAATATTAGTCCTGATGCCAATACTTACATTACTTACATTACATCACTACTAGCTACATTTAGATGGACAATAGTTCTTCAATCTGAGTGAAATTATTCTGATTAGAGATCCCAACTTAACTGTTTACATGGATTTGAACACTTAAACTTATAACATTTCAAAGCTGTGAGCATCTATTCCGATGATTAAATAATTTTTTTCCTCCAACTTTGAGAGTAGGTTAGGTTTCCCATCATTTCCTACGTATAAATCTGCCGTCTGCATTAAGACTGTTTACAAGAATTCAGTCTCATCCATGAATGGTTAGATGCTATTAATATATAGTGAGAACATATTCTAACAGGGCACACAGCGCATTATTTATATATAAGTGAGAACATATTGTAACAGGGCACACAGCGCATTAGTTGAGGCAGCTTTCTTGCTCGGACTAATTAGCTTTTTATTCATACTTACCTGGTAGAGAAACATATTTGACAAACGTGAAAAATGAAAAATAAGTCGGAACGTAACAGGCATGCTTCTGCTACGAACAAGTCCAGGCTCTCTCGTTATGAATTTTTATGCCGGAAATATGTTTAAAATGCACTCCATATATGAAGCAAGCATTTTCAGACATCTGACCCTATTGTGACCTTAACCCTATTTGGATCAATATCAAAAATCAATATCGTTTCATCTTCTGGAGAGTCTCGAACAGATCCACAGATGCACGGATGGATTGATGGAAAGATGGATCAATGGCAAAAATCGTAGATGGTAATAAAAATAGGAGGGAGGCTGTCGAAGGAAAAGCCTCCTTGAAATGCGACCTTGCTGTGACCGTGAACCTATTTGGAGCAATTCCAAAATCAAATAAGTTCATCTACACTGCGGGTTACACTGCCAATTCAAATTTCATATTCTCTGTGTAGCTACTGTGTGTGTAAGCAGAGCGCCAGAAGTAGTGGGCTTTTACACAAAGTGATTTATGAATCCCCTGGTAAATGTGTAAATATAAATAATTAAAATGGTAATAAATGTGCACATTTCTCTTGTTCATAATTAAATGTTGTAGGATATATGCGATTTTTAAAAATTGATCATGGTTATTATTGATCAATTTGAACCTTTAAAAAGAATATCCATCATCCATTTTGCTATAAAATGTTATGCCTTCGCCACTAGATGGGAGAGGTTCTAACCATTCAGATTGTCCATGTGTCCATCATTAAAAGAATTGGTTGAATGTTTATTTACATTCAGGCATTTGGCAGATGCTCTTATCCAGAGCGACTTAGAAAAGTGCTAAAGTTTCCATCATTGGATAGATCCTTACACTGAGTCACTAGGTATTGGTCTGGGTTATTTGTTTGGAGATTTGTATGTAATAATAGTGTAACAGGCAGATGAACCTATATTCTGAAACTAACCAAAACACGCTCAACGTCACATCCATGTCTAAATGTGTTTTGTTTTCCCATTTGAAGTACACTACATAGCCAAAGGTTTGTGGACACCTGAATATGAAATATATGTGTGCTTTTTAAACATCCTATTATGGATTTAGTTCTCCTCTGATACTATAATAACCTTCTGAAAAGGCTTTAGGAATGTGGCCTTGGGGGATTGAATCCACTGAAAGTCATGTCCACACTAAGAATTGAAGTTAGAGCTCTTTGCAGAACACTTGAGCTCTTCGACTTCCACCTTGGCAAACCAACTCTTCATAGAGCTCACTTTGGCCACAGGGGCATTATCATGCTGGAATAGATCTGGGCCTATTAATTTTTTGTTACTTAATTTTACTAAAGAGAATTCTAGGCTATAACATACCAATACATCCTGAATACAACTTTAAGATAACACCATGGGAATAAACCATATATGCTTATGATGATCAGGTATCTACAAAATTCTGGACATATAAAGTGTATATTAAGCGTATATTAAATATACAAAGAAGTGGTGATGGAGTCATTCTTGTCAGTTCTACTTATTTAAATAATAAGCTTCCCAACAGCGAATGATCTCATCAAAAGACCTAAAATCTCTTTGACACGGTCTAGTTTAGGCTTTCAATCATTGACATGCAGATTTGAAAAATAAACTGGTTAGGGAAAAACCTGCATGCAATGATTTAGCCACAAGGGGGCATTGTTGTATTACATTTTACATGTTGGAAAGCTCTTTTATTTCAGAATTATTTACTGTGTCCAAAACCGCTTATTGCTTTAGTAATTTTATTTATAAGTAAAGACATAACTTTATTACTGCAGCAATATCTATTATTATAATACTATTTATAACACAATTACTGTAATTCATATTTTTAAAGGTTTACACTATGGTATTTGAATGTGGCATATTTTTGGGAGCTTTTTAAAGTATTTTATATATATTTATTTATTTTTTAAATGGTTTATGTCTTGTCGTTTTAGATTAAAAGATAAAATACATAAAAACCTGGAATCCTGCTTGGAGAGGTTTTTGGGACACTTCGATAAGTAAACAGACAACAGAGGTTGCTGTAGCATTAGATTGCTTAGTCTTATTAACACAAAATGTGTCCCAAATACAGACATGTTGGAGAACAAGATGTAACCTCATTCATAGATTATGTGTTGTTACTGTATAAAATATGACATCAAGTTATAGTTTTATTTACAAATATCTTTGAGCGCCTACTGTTTTCTATAATTTATCACTGGAATCACTAAGATTAATGCAAACAAATTTAATTTATAATTTAAAAATCATTGTCTGTGATCTGAAACAAAAATGGATCACAGTGACTATTACTTCTGAATAATAAGCCCAATACGTATGTTTTAGGCAGAAATTGCTTAAAATAGGAATGATCTTCAAAATCAATGGGTCACTGGCCAAAAAAAGGTAAGAACCCTTGGCTTATGTCGCCTTGCACCTGCAGAGTCCGGGTTCGATTCCCACCTCGGGGTCCGAGTTTGCATGTTCTCTTTGTGCTTGGTGGGTTTCCTCCGAGTACTCCTGTTTCATCCCACAGTCCAAAGACATGCAGATTAGGCTACTTGGTGTTCCCGAATTGCCCGTAGTGTGTGAATGCATGTTTGAATGTTTATCGGCGGTCTTAACACATTCATAAAACGGGAATAAATACAATGGTACCCACCCACTGGTCTCCACTGTCCCTAGTAGGACTAAAAAGGTTCCTAGATGGATGGATGGATAAGATGGTAACCAAAACATGGGGCTGGACATGAAAAGACACATCAGGAGTTCGACTTGAGAAATACAAAGGCAGGCTGAGCCTTACCTTACTACACATACCATCTTTACTACAGTTCTTATTGTCCTTGTCCGTCGCTTCCTCTTCAACCTGCAAACACAGCACCACTCATTAATGCGCACTCTACATGAGCGCGAACACGAAAACTGTGGAAAGCAACGCAACGAACCTCTTTTCGCCATTTGAGCTCACAGAAGACCCGCTCGAAGCACTCGTGCATGTAGTTAAACTGGGGATGAAAGAAGCGGTTAATGTTAAAAAGGCACCACATATAGCACACGTTGGTGGGAGTGTGAGAGGAGTGACGGGTTGTGTAACACTCACGTATGGAGTGAAGATTTTGACCCAGCGTGGCTTCTTCTCGCCTCGTGCGTACTCGAAGCAGAAAGCCATTCCCTCCTCGTCGGTGTCCCACCTCTGCATCTCGGCCCATTCAAACGCTATCACCTGATTCTGGAGGTGGGGAGGGTGTGCAGAATATTATAATAATAATAATATTAATAATAATAATAATACTCAAGGTCAGATATATAAAACACTAATTAATACATGCTTAAATGCAGTTCAAAATGACTAGTCCAGTTTTTTAAATGGACTACAAGAGTGGATTTGGATAAGCAGGGGTGAGGAGTGAACCTGTGTGTATAGATGTGCTGTAGAGTTCTGTTCTGTCTATGTTATCTTTTATTCATCAGCTACATTTACAATGACAATATTTCTTTAATCCAGTTGAAAACATTCCGCTTGGAGATTCCATCATAACTGTTTGCATGGACGATGTTTTATCTAAGATGATGATGCCTTTTTCTCCAACTCTGAGGTTACAGTAAGTAAGACTTCCCATCTTTTCCAACAAATCAGCCTTCTGCTTTATGATTAATTACACATAATCAGTCTCATCTCTGATTAGTTAGATGCTTTAAGATGTATAAAAGGAGAGACCAGTGTTCAGTGGCAGTCGTCTATCACGGAGCCGCTCTACTGACAGACTCAGGAAATCCTTTATTCACAGAGCCATACGCTCCTTTGTTAAAATGTATTTTTCTTGGGATTTTTACAGATTTTCACCCTAATTTATTCATAGCCAATTCCCACCTGTCAATAGGGCACTCCCTCATCAAGGCCACTACAACTTCCAACCAGAGAGGATGAAGACTATTATGTGTTTTCTCCGAGCCATATGACACCAGCCGACTGCATCTTTTCAAAACTGCTTGCTAGTGCACTATTAAAAGCAGCGTAACACACTCTGAATATAGTGCTACCCACTCCTTCAGCATGCTTGAGCTCAGAGTGCCTCCCATCCCTCCTCAGCCAATCAGCTCTCTAGGCTCCTGGCTGCGGGAGGCTACAGCATCACTCAGGATTTGGGGATTTGATGATAGGGTGAGTTTTGTTACTGCTGCGCCACTCGGGGGCCACCATACTGCTTTAACACCTTTTCACGGGCCCAAGGATGTAATTGGGATTCTTGTTCAGATGGTCCCTCTAGTATCCTCTTTTTTTTTTGACTACACTCTACACCATTGACGATTTGTACACGCCTATTGTCTGTTACCATCCTTACTACTAGATGTTTGAAATTTCCTTTGAGATCGATCGATCTATAGTTGTTTGTTCTCATGGATTGATCAGGAATGAAAGCAAAATTCTCTCTTCCGAGAAGAGAGGAACAATCGGATCAAGTGTTTACATGGTTAATACCTAATTACTGAATGGATTATCAAAAGGTTTGCACCGCTGCTCTTGTTCCCGTTAAAAATACATTGAGCTCGGACTGGATCGGGTCAAACTGGTGCTTACATTATGCCTTTTTATTAGTAATTATTAGTGAAGCATTAGGGTCCATGTACAGTATGTGCATCTATTGCGCCTAAAAATCTTAATTCATCTTCAACATTTCTATTTAATACTCTTTTCTGTAGTAAAAACTCACTCGTATGGTGGAAACTCATTATTAAAAAAAAAAAAAAAGAATTACGGGCAAATACTTATTTATAACCATTCATGAATATGAAAATGAACAAATTATATGCAGAAATTCCGCCCGCACTAGTACCCGCTCGCTCTCACCTCTAGAGTGCCCTCTTCAGTGCAGGCGTGCAGTTTGAAGTGTCGGATGCTAATGGCTGTGATGACGTGACCCTTGCGGCGTGAGTCACAAGCACAGTGAGGAAAGATGATCTCATTGTAGCCTTCGCATGACCTCACCATACTCAGGTACTACAGACAGGGTGACAGACAGAGAGGGAGAGAGAAGATTTTTTTCCCCACCACCTTGGTTCTATCCATATTTTCTTTCAATATTTCCTATATTCATGGTTTAAATACTCATTTAATTACCTCGGAATCAAGAGCTATTTAAATTTGAAATTCCTTTGACAACCTAATCCTAAAGTTTCTGCTGGTTACACAGGAATTACATTTGTTATTCTTGATGATGAAGTGGTTGGCCAGGCGCTCCAGCGTCGAACAGCTTTGGTAAGAAATCCATTAATTTGGGGATGGGAACCATGAGGAACCAACTGATACGATTCTATCACGATACCTAGGAGCCGATTCGATTTGTATTGCACTTCTGTTATTAACAGAATTTTATTGAGCTGTTTTCCACTGCATTGGACTGTGAACACTGTGTTCTGTTGAGGATTTTCTGAAATCAGGACAGCTTCATCATCATGCCAGTATATTGTATGTGTGTGTGTGTGTGTGCGCATGTGGGGGTGCAGGAGAAATGATTCAACCTCACCAGTTTCAATGAATCAGCTGAATCATTTTTCCCGCGCGCACACACATACATACAATATACAGGACTTTTTATACATTCACTTACACACTGAAAATAGTTCTATATAATTGTAAATATTGTTATCTGGTGCACTGCAGTATCGATTTTTTGTACGATACACGTGGGCTCCATGATCGGAGCAGAAGTAAAATGGTGGTCCGTTCATATGAATTTGATCCGTTCCAGAGGCGAGTTCTTAAGGCGAAACGTATTTCGAGTGAAACGTATTTTCCCATGGTCACTTCGCTTGACTTTCCACTGACAAAAACAAGCTGTAGGCGGCACCTGGGTGTAGGCAAATTTCTTGCAAGATTTCAGTTCTTAAGGCAAAAAATTTGTGTGGCGTGGCGTTCGTATCCCGAGGTACCACTATATGTTTTTACAATGTTTGGTTACAATTCTAAACAAACTTTGCCAGTGCTGTAATTTGCTCCTACCATACAGATCGCTGTGCTGTCTACCAATTAGTGAATAGTTCATATCTACCACCTGCAGGATTATTGGGGAACTGCAACATTTTACAATCTCAAATGCAAACCTATAAAAATTACTTTTTTAAAATGATAGCAAACTAATTTTAAAACATGGATTTTTGATCAATAGGCATTAGGTTAACAAAAATGCATTTTTTAAGGATGAAATGGCTCTTCACAATCAGCATAATGTACAAGGCCATCCCTTAGCCAATGTTTCATGGTTAACATTAAAAAAAAAAAGCAGCATGTCAACCTTGATTGAAATAATGTAAAGAAACATAGCCTTACTGTAAAGAGCTGCTATTTATTTGCAGAGGAAATTAAATGAATTATATTAGTGCATCAATCTGTCTACAATTCTTCCGTCTTGCATGACATTCACAGGAGCACTGGGAAGTAGGATTGTGTAATAATTCTCCCCAACACACACACAAACACACACCATGAGACTCACCATGGAAACCTTCCTCTGTTCAGCCAGTTTCTGGAGCTGGTATGATTTCTCCTCTGCTTTAATAAACCCCCTCTTCACATCATCCAGGGCCTGAGAGAGAGAGAAGGGGGGAGAGAGAGAGAGAGAGAGAGAGAGAGAAAAGGAGTCTTAGACCAACACAATACGAGAGAAAGTCACATATAGACACTCAAACACTCAACCGTACACATACCTGGTGAAAGCAGTAGTTGATGGCGAGCTCGTTGTCGTTCAGGAGGATCTCCTCCTCGGTGGTGAAGAGCCACTTGCGCAGGGTGAGGCAGGTCCCGGGAACGGCCGACGTGTAATTCTGCACGTAGAGCTTATGAGGAAACTCGTTCGGCGCCAACTTCCGCACTGACATGAAGAGCACAGGAGGTAATCACATTATCACCCGAGACACTGTATGTTTCATTTGCAAGGTGACTGCATGTTCTGATAGAATGATATTCATGAGTACTTTCCAGGGTGGAACAAATCAGAATCGATCCCTGATCTGTACGGATCGCTCCGCACGGCATGTAAACCGTGGGTCCGTTGCAAGGTTCAGCCATCGTAGTGTGAAATTAAATGTTACTGCTGCTGTATGGCGTTATATACTTAGTGAAAAGCTGCACGTGCTCACAAATGAAATTTTCACTCACTCAAAGTCTCTTTCGGGTGCAGTAATTAATTGTATTTTCACCTCATTAAACACTTTCTCTTACCTGCACAGGGTTGCCCGACCACGCATACAATCCTGCAGGCATTTCTGGAAATCTTCCCAGTCAAATATAAACCAGGCCACATAACATCTGTATATGAACTCGTACTGACACCCAAATGTGTGCAAAAAAAAAATGTATTACCAAACAGTATATAATAAACAGTAACCTAATTAGCCCTTTTTTTTCAGTCACTTTGTACTTAAAAAAAAAAAAAGTATGTAATTTATAGTAATTTAAAAAAGTGTAATTTATACTATTATTATGTTATTTTCAAATGGATTGCATGCCAATGTTTTTAATCGGAAGAGACTGTTTAATGGTATGTTATGTCTTAACTGATTAGGCTAAATAATATAAATGGTGGATTATCTTAACTTCAGATGTTCTTTCTTCCCTCGCTTCCCACTGATAAACTTCACAGTTTTAGCTATTGAGCAAACAAGTTTCGAAGCATGCATGTTCGCACTTGCAAACCTCTCACTCTGTATGGCATCATCTTTGGTGCTGTCACCTAGCGTGCAAGTAGAAGTTGAGCTATCTTGCCAGTAGTTTGTTTTGCAAAAAAAAGGACTCAATAAATAAATAAATTACAATGGCAATGACAAAGGCAAGCTAGATTGCTAGCGGGTTGCGATCTGTGGAGCTGGTAAATACAGAAGGAGACAACGAGGGTGTTTCATGAGTTCATGAGTAAAGAAAGTAAAGTGGTACAGACATTCCTGGGCCAATAGCGTAATTTATTTAGTTATCTTTAAGTACAATAATTTTACATATATATGTATTATTTTGACATTACGTCAAAATCAGATAAGCTGGAAAGCATCTCTTGACTCATATGGGGTTTATTTACAAACCAAATCAGAACCAATAAAGGAGATTTCAACACTGAAACTGTCCAGCCTGCTACTCCGCTTACACCGCGGGATTATTCTGCAGGCCAAGGGACCGTCACCATCACGAGGGCTGATCTAATCAGTGTCATGTACTGTACATTATCAAGCTGCGTCAAAAATGATTGATGATTCCTCAGCACTGTGACCTCCTGTCCAGTTCAAAATATACAGTATAAAAAATTATAATAATAAATTACAAAATAGTTCTCTCTCTTTTCTTATATATACATACACACAGTATATATATTGTTTGTAGTTAAGCAGGAACCAGTGCTGTGACATTCAGAAGGAAATTCAAAAACCAGCCTCAGCTACAAACCCCTGCCTTCCTTGCTATGTTTTTTTTTTTTTTTTTTTTTTTTACAGTCAATGAACTGTCTGTGACCTTGTTGGCTCTCATTGTTTGAGTTGAAAGCCTAGCCTCTAGTGCTGAATAATAGTGAAACACCATACGAGTTTAGTTACAGATGGAGCTGCTGGTGTGTAAAAAGATCACAACTAGCAAAGTGGTTTGTCTTTTCTTTTACTTGATAAGGAAGAAAAGAAAAAAGAAAAAAAAACACTTGTTACTGTTCTGGATTACAGCATGAAATACAAAAAAAGAGTGCTGAGAACTATTACTGTGGCATGAACAGAGGTATTCTGGGTGGTGTCTGGACACCTTTGCTCAATTATTAGGAATGTGTCTGAAACGTCAGCTGAAATGTTAGAAAATAGATCCCAAAGTACCCATCGTTGACTGGAAAAGAGTTTTCAGAAATAGTTAAAGGCTTACAGCTAAAAATAGTAAAGCCCACATACGTCTGCTTGTCTTTCTCTACAGCAGAGCTCTCTGTCTAACTTATTAATACAGGGAAATAAAATGTTGTAATGTTGAGTATCTTACGCCTTGTTTGTAAAATACATTCCCTGTTCCATAATCAGAGTGAAACACAGATGAGAAAATAGAAAAAGAAGATCGAATAAATATTACGTTTTGTCCTCCCAGTAAAAATATTAAACTTTTCTATTCAATATCTATTGGTGCAGCTGTTTGTTTACATTGTGCAAGTAGCCCATTAGTAATTCATTTTAAAGTAGATTATTAGATCCTGCACGCAACTATAAATAACATCGCTTTTATTCAACATTTTGATTTCACTTATGGTGCAGGTTAAACTTCCGGCAGATATCTAGCGGTCGATTTAAGATGTGCATGCTCCAAACTGTGGGAGCAATATGCTGTCAAAACTTGCGGTTTCTAATCTGGCACATCCCTTCTCATAACTTTACCTCTACTTAATTTTTTTTATTTCATTTATGCACAGGTTTAACTTCAGGCAATTACACAAGTACTGCCAAAGTTTCATAAAAATTTTGAGACGGGATGCTGAGCTTGACATGACTTTGATCAGATGATTATCTACATATAAATAAAAGAAAGGTTTTGACTGTACATTGCTGAGAAAATGTCCTGTCTGTATGTCTGTCCAGCCAGATTTGGTCACAGCATCATGCAAAACTGGCTGGACAGACGTACAGACTGGCGCTGGTTTCAGGTCCTCAATGTATGAAACATAAAGAAACATATTATTGAAAGCGTGAAGTCTGACCAATGTACAGACAAAAACCTTTCTTTTTTTTATATAGATAATCAAAGTCATGTCAAGCGCAGCATCCCGTCTCAAAGTGTTGCTCTAAAACAGAAAAGTCTGAAGAAGCCACACTTACCAAATGAATGATTAATAACTTCGAAGAGAGCAAAATAACTGGCGGTAATACTGTCCATCCCAACCTTCATCACCACAGCCTGAGACGCAGAGGGATAAACAGACAGACAGACAAGGACATTATGAGGTTAAATATAGAACAGGGATTGTCTGGTCGTTCATCAGGATCACCCGGTCCTCACAATAATCCACATCAACACACACACACACACACACACACACACACACACACACACACAAAACTGTACAGTATATGAATGTTTTGGTTGGCTTAGAAAATGTAATATCCAGGGTTTGCTTTTATTACAGTCTCAACTATAAAGCACCAGACCTTCTGTAAGGAGGACTAGTAGTATTAAAATACATAATTTTTGTTTATGTAAATAGGAGTGTCAGTGATTTTCATAGGCAAGAGGTTTGCATTTCTGCTCGACAGACAAGACTTACATGCTTAATGAAGTTTAGCGGTAGTACTATTTAAAGCCCTAAATATTTGTTACATTTTCCACCTTACTAGAGCTGTATAATTTATTTAGATTCAACATTGCTTGAATTTGAGAATTCGTCAAGACAATCTGGCGTCTAATTTTTAACCATACACATTTACAGCGATATGACTGGGTGACAGAATATTGGTGTGAATGGGGCTGTAGTTAATTTATCAAACATGGTATAACACTCTAAAGGTTTAACACTCTAAAACTATTGACTTCAGTAGCAGTTGGTGACACCAGCAGAGTGAATGAATCCATGTTTGGACTACAGGGCAGTGTAGTGGTGCTGTATGTAGTACCTGGTACACCTGGTCTGTAGTGCAGTTCTTCCGAACTCGGACGGTTACTGTGGTTTTATCTGGCATGGCTATCCTCAACTCCACATCAGAGACACCGTTATAGTTCTGAGAGAGAGAGAGAGAGAGAGAGAGAGAGACAGGTAATGACAATAAATTAAGAAAACAGGTGGAAAACGGATTTAAGGTCAGGACTGCTTTGTGTCGTGCCCTGGTACGCAAGCTCCCCGCTTCCCATTCCCCATTCACTGGCCACCTAGAACATTACCCATATTATTCCCCACCGGATGTACCTTCTCGTATTTATTGCTCTACGAACCGTCAATAAACAAAGACTTTTCACACCTTCTTGATCTTTTTCTTGCCTGTTGCACTCGATCCGATAGATTAGTCGTTTTACCACATCGAACGTCTCTTTGTTGATGTGCTTAGATTTGTTATCTCTGGGAAGACAAACACTCGTATACGTCTCCATCCATCTTGCTCTTATCCCTGACCAGTTTCTCACTCCCAGCTAATGAAAAACACTGGCACAACGTGAGACCAGTAGCAGCATGCGTCACTGCAGGTATGGTGTTCTCACTCTCAGAAACATTAGCACTAAGCTGTGTCTGTCCTCGTCCCATAACTTGTGCACCTTTAATAGGTATATTTTAAATGGAAACGTGGATAAAGGCTGTTTTCTGCACATTTCTAGTTAAATGATACAGATCAAACGGTACAGATGATGGCACCATCCCAAAAGACAAGAAAAGCCTCCCTATTTTCAGCTTTGGTCCCATGAGACGAACAAATCTTTTTCCACATTAGCTGAGTCTCTATGTATTGCCTTTGGTCAACTCCAAATGGGATTTCATATATAATTTTTTTTAATAATGGATTTTTGGTTCATGGATTTTCTAACCTATGATATGAAAAGCTTTTCCCATCGGACTTCTTCAGCTCTTTCAGAGTTACAGTATGCTTCGCAGTGCTGCACAGCCATATTTTGAAAAGTCTATTCAAGCTCTAAGCTGTGTACAACACATGACGTACACTATATTGCCAAAAGTATTCGCTCACCAGCCTTCACATGCATATGAACTTGAGTAACATCACATTCTTAATCCATAGGGTTTAATATGAGGTTGTTTTACATAGGGTTGTTTTTAATTTATATTTAATTATACTTTTGGCAATATAGTGTATTTAACGTAGACGTGAACTGTGGTTTATTACAAAAAATAATTCGATTGTTTTTAAGACTGGCGATATAAAGAACATTTGGGTATTCTTTGGGGAAAAACAATGACTATTTAAACTATTTAAAAAGGGCCTTTCTGTGCACTAACCAGATTACTAACATCGAAAATATTGTATATTCGGTTTTATTTGACTTACCTCATCTGATTCAGACAAGTATTCCTGCATTATATCGCTCTCACCAATGACTCGCACAGAACACACTGTGAAAAGAGAAAGAACAGAAGAAAGCAAAATGGAAAAAATGAGTGCGGAATAAAAAGGTCTCATCTTCTAAAATAAGCCTCTGCTTTTGTCCCTTTGCGCTTTGGCCTTATCGGTCATACCAAAACCTTACTCTGTATTTCATCTGTAAACTGCAATAACATGTTTAAAACATTCACTAATGAAATCTGTACTGTACTGGTATATTTGAAATGTTTCAGCTTTCGCATTTGCTGTGAAACTGACAATTTCACCTCCACCATAAACAGAAACGGGGACATCATATACCCTACAGGACATTCTTCCTGTGAAAATGCTTCTTCGAGCAGGCTGCCAACATAGCATCCTTGATAAAATTACATACAAACTAGGGCTGCACGATATTAGGAAAATATGCGATATGCAATATTGTTGTTGAATATTGCGATAACGATATTTCTT
>JAQMYG010000033.1:7887644-7898294 GCA_030014215.1 Clariallabes teugelsi
TGATAAAAAAAGTGTAGACCGTACAAAGGTTTAAGATATTCCAGGTAATCTGGTTTCCTCACAAAGTCCAAAGACATGCAGATTAGCCAAGTTGGCATTCACAAATTGCCTGTGTTGTGTGAATGAGCGAGTCAGTGTGAGTGCCCTGCTGGGTTGGCACCCTGTCCATGGTGTACCCTGCCTTGTGCCCTAAGCCTCCTGAAATAGGCTCCAGGCCCCCCGCAACCCTGTACATACAGTAAGATGAAATTGTATAGACAACGATGATGATGATGATGATGATGATGAATACATAAAACATATGGTAGGTGCAAACGTGGTTTGTTGCAAATTGGAAATGGACTTTCTGCTCACTTTGTATTCAAAAACAATCTCATTACGAAAATGTTAAGTAGATCCGTTCTAATATTCTCGCTAGGAAAGATATAATGTTTTGCATTTATTCTTTACAGCTTTTTTTTTTCTCCTTCTTCATCATCATGTTACATGTAATAGTACATACTATATGGCCTTTTATATATGTTTATAAAACAATTGCAAACAGATTAACAGCCATTGATATCCTCCTCATATTTTCTGCCAGGATGTGTGTTTTTGTACATTTGTACATCGCTATTTCACTGCTATTTTTGCTATTTTTATGAAGACTCCTGTACTGCTTAATTATTTTTCTCAATATTGTGTCAATTACAGCTCTGCAACTATACTCAATCTGGGGTTTCACGAGTTAGAGGTACAGGTCAAGTGCTTCAGTTAATGTGTTCATCAGACATCAGAATGGGGACAAAATCTAATCTCTGTGACTTTATCAGTGCCATGGTTGGTGGTGCCTGATGGGCTAGGTTGAGTATTTTAAAAACTACTCATCTCCTGTGATTTTCACACACAACAGTCTCTAGAGTTTTCACAGAAAAAAAGTCCTGTGTTTAGTGGGTCTGCGGGTAGAACCACCTTATGGATGAGAAAGATCGGATGAGATCTTTGCTTGATGCAGCCCAATAATTTCAATACACGTCTGAAATGACAATGGCTATAGATAGAATTACACTATAGAGCATAAAAGTGCAAACTACTTAAATGAGACAGCAACAATACTTTGTTACATTATTAAATAATTATCATTTGGTCTGGATACTGATCAAGAGTCTACACACCTCATGGTTGTGTGAGGGTTACCTATTGCAAGAGAACTGCTTGTGAATGGTTGATTTTCTATATTAGCCCTGGATATTCCCTTTGTGACAACAGGCTGTTAGCTAGTACCTCTTTCTGATGGACAGCTCCACGCTCGAACCACAAAAGGCAAATACAAGCGTGTATCCAGCACGAAGGACAGCTCTGCTGGGTACAGGGAAGGAGGTACCCTAATTCACCAGGCCGGGGTGCAGATTATTTTCTTCCATCTTGCTGTCATCTGTGGCCTATAAAAGATTGGCCTACTTTGAGGTCGCATCCAGATTGACTTCAAGCACCAGACACCCACACAGTGAATGAGTGCAGTTGCCATTTGTCATACGTACTGTAGATTGTGTGTGCTGCTACAATAAGGTACTTTTGGTTACTTGCTGATGCTCAGTGGTCTCCAGTAAGTGCACTTAAACTAGCTTCTGCCAAAAGCCACTCTTTCATACTGTTTTTTACTACTTCCTAGTAGAAGTAGTGATGTCCAAAGCTTGTGTCGAGCAGAAAGGACATTTCCAAATAAAGTCTCATTTCAAGGCATGTGTTGTTTCCCTGAGAGTCATGTGACCAATGAAAAAACAAGATCTCATGTTTGTCGCAATTACATGACTGACTCGTTTTTGCACTTCAACTGGTTTAAGTAAAGGCTCGATCACAATGATGTCTCTCTGTTGTCAATCATTATATTGGAGATTTTTTAAAACCTTTTTTGCATTTTACAATGAACATTCATTTACTTCTTATCTAATACATGAATAAGGAAGCTGCTCATAAAGCTTTCGGTTTATATTAATGACCTCAACCTATCTCATAGATTCCAGTGTGATTGTATCTAGATTTATCAATCTCTCTAGAATTTTCCTTTCCCTCCTTAATTCATTTTATTTATTCTGTGTTTTAATAATTTAATTTGTGCATTGAATCATTAAGACTGACTGGCAAGTTTATATATTCTGTTAAAAGACTCCAAACAGTGGTTTATTAGTTGTATTCATGTTCATGTTTATAATACAGAAAGAAAGAAAGAAAGAAAGAAAAGTACTTCCTTTTTCTTAGGAGACTTCCCTGTTCCACTGTTCTTGACTTTTCTGTTCTAGTTCTTCACTTAATTTTCAAAGATTCGGAGATGGTGATTTTCAAACAACGGGAGCACACACACACACACACACACACACACACACACACGCACACACGACTGTCAATGACTTATGCAACATTAAGTGCAGTTGCATGTCCATATTAATTCTGTTATTTGTGAACTTTGTGAATATATTTGTTACTCATATTTTGTCCACTAGGTGTCAGTATAACGAGCTCTAAAATGAAACTTCATGAAATGAACCCATCTGGAAACTTTTCATAATGAAACTTGCTGTTCAGCACACCTGGTGATGTTTCCTCACTCATCTTATTATCCGTGTTAAACCACTGTGATTATGGGAAACTTGGTCATATGATTAATTTGCTTTTAAAAATAGTAACGTGTTAAAATTTCTAGATTAATCACATTAATATTTACAGCCCAATTATAAATTGAAATGACTCTTCATTATGATTATCATGATTATCATTCTCATTGGGCTATTTTGGTGCCTCCTCCAGGACTTGGCGTATGATGCAAATTATAGAAGTGGTGTCACTACACCCATATATGCTTGTTACATATCACATTTTAAAGAAATCACACAATTTACACAATAAGTGTAAATGTAGCCCCCTATTCATTGTTACAATGACCCCTGATTTTCTTAGAAGGCTTTATACTAAACATTTGGAACAGGTTGGGCCACAAGGGAAACTGTAATGCTACAGTATACAAAGGCATCCTATTAATTTTTGGGCAGACAAATTTGACCCAACAGTTTGGGAAAGATCCACAGATGGGTCTAATAGTTACATGTCCATATACTTTGGGCCACATACTGTAGTGTATGTATAATATAAGTATTGGTAAAGTCAGGCCCAGTACATGCTAACTAAGTTCTTTGGCACAAACCATGGTAGATCACATTTTGTTAAGGCATTGTCTTGCTTGAAAAGGTTTGGCGTAGGCCTCTTTAGCAACAGTAAATTGAAACATTAATTCCTAATGTTCCAGCATACAAAGACAATCTAGACAACTGTATGTATACTGCCCACTTTGTGTAACTAAATATATATGTGTGATGGTTCAGTCTTCACATACTCTCCACTCTAATAGCGGATAATAGTAACCTTAAATTCTCATTTAATACTGTAAGAAAGTTCACCAAGAACAAGATGTTTTCCACTGACAAAATTAAATAAAGTGAAACTAGCAGTCAAACCACTATCTCTAACGTCAGTTGCATCAACATAATGCCCTCAGGTGACATCTGGCGGTCATTGAAGGAATAGCATTAAAGTTTGTTTGTTTTTATAATTCCTTTTTCCCCTGAATATAAGCATTTGCAAAGACATGCCTACTGTGGTACTATTCTTGCTACTGGATGTTCGAAATTTAGTTGTTTATCAATTAAGTATAATGAATTATAAGGATAATGATGATCTAATTATCTTGCGTTTAGCAACAGAAATAAGTATAGAAGAAAGATTGGAACAAAGATGATTTCAATAAATATAAAGTGAATAATACATCTTTAAAAAGTGCAGTGATTTTGAGTCATACTAGGTAAAGTGTGTGACTAGCCCAGCTGAGCACTGAGAGAAGACTGGATAGACAGACTCCCATGATTACAGTCTGATAGAGGAAGAACGGCTTCATTCATCTGCATACATTGCTTTTGTCAATCTCCTTAAGCATTCTGTTACACAGTGGGAGACCTTCAATGGCTATAAAGGGGATTTTCAAGGAGGATTTGACAGTTGGATTCATATATTGGATTTATATTGTGAAACAGTTGATGCATTTCTTGTGTCAAGTCACTCAGAGACATCAGTGGTGACTTACCTGGACTAAGAATGGACTGCTTCTTACTTTGAGATGAAAGTAAATTTTGCATGCAGTTGGAAATCAAGGAGTCTGGAGAAAGAGAGGAGAGGCACAGAATCCAAGTTACTTAGGTCCAGCACAGTCAGCGGTGGTTTGGGGAGCCATGTCATCTGCTGGTGTGTATCCACTGTTTTATCAGGTCCAGGGTCAGTGCAGCTGTCTACCATGAAGTTTAGAGCATTTCATGCTTCCCTCTGCTGACCAGCTTTATGAAGATGCTGATTTCATTTTCCAGCAGGACTTGGCACCTGCCCACACTGCCAAAAGTACTAACTCCTGCTTGAAGGAACATGGTATCCCTGTGCTTGATGGACCAGCAAATTCGCCCAACCTAAATCCCATAAAAAACCTATGGTGTATTGTAAAGACGAAGATGAAAGACAATGCAGAAGAGCTGAAGGCTGCTACCTCAGCAGTGCCACAGACTGATCGCCTCCATGCCACGCTGCATTGCTAAAGTAATTCATGCAAAGGGAGCCCTGACCAAGTATTGAGTGCTGTACATTATAGTAATAAGTAATATTAAAATTTTCTGAGATACTGAATTTTGGATTTTCATTAGCTGTGCACCATAATCAAAATTAAAATAAATAAACACTTGAAATATATCTGTTCGTAATGAATCTATGTAATATGAGCTTCATTTTTTAAATTGATTTACTAAACTAAATCAAATGTTCGATGATATTCTAATTTATTGAGATGAACCTGTATACAAAGCAACTACTGTGGGCAGGCTCTGAACACCAGGCTCTGGATTACTAATGAAAAGGTTATGGGTTCAAGCCCCAACATGCTCCAGGCACCTGTATTCAGACCCAAGCTTTCTGAGATATGAGAAGAAAAGTATTTAACTATACAGTATTCCAACTTATAAAACAGGTATACACTTGCTTGAGTACTGTTGCTTAAATAATCAATATGGTTAGAATTCACCTTGATAAATAGCATGTGTATTGGAACTGATGCTATTTTAAAAACCACAAAAGAAAAACAGGCTCACGTACTACATTGAGTTGGCATTAGGAATCTAAGAAACATATTTTTTCTATAATTAGAAAATAAGGACATGTCTGAGAATACGGACAATCAAGCTCAAATGTTTATGTATGACAGTCTACATTATATTAGCACTAGTTCCTTAGCAACCACTTCCTTTGTAGAGATAACAGACACACACCCCTTTTTGTGAGGTGCGAAGGCAGAAAAAAATAACAGAGATAGATCTATGTACAGAGATATAAAAAAGACAAACTATAATGTAAATTATGCATGTTAATTATTTTTATTTACTATTTATGTGCTCAAGACATCAGCTGCAATAGATTGAGAAATGGAGTATTGTAAATTTAAACAAAGAAGCCAAAGTGGCACTTCCTTATTTTAATACTTATGTCTTACTTGTTTCTAACTTATTTCTAACTATTGTTGGGAAGTTGTCTAGGGAAAACTTAATGTGTACCGCTCTGCTACACAATCCTAAACATATGGTGTTTTTTGGAAACTGTAAAAACTGTTTTTTAAATGCTATTCACGCCATTATGCCAATACTGGCATGACTTGAAAATTTATTTTATTTATTTATTTTTAACACAAAGGATCCACACCTGAAGAGCAGTTTATTACTTTAGAGAATCATGAATCATGTCCGTACAGATTGTGTGGAGAGAAAAAAAACAAACCAAAAAACCCCCCTACATCCTGTTTCAATGAGTCATTTGACAAGCGTTAAGCTGGATATGGAACTGACTAGTGGTTGCAGTTCTTGTGTTTTACACAATATATAGGCAATGAATACCATGTTTTGGATAAAAGAAATAAATGTGAACATATCTGTCCTTGATCCATTCTCAATCCTAGTTAATACTACATGTGTCCCTTTGACATGTATGCTTAAACTCCTTTATTTTGCACTGCATTAAATTGTTATAGGAAACTTCTCAGACCAGCAAACTTTGCCTAATTAAAATGCATTATATGATATAGTAATAAATCATTCCACAAAAACAAAAGTAGTTAGCACCTGCTTTTAATAAAAGGTGCATACACAATAATATTCAGTAGAAAAAAAAAAACATGTCCAACTCTGATGCTTTTCTTCTTCTGTTTTTACTTTTTTTTACAGGCTGCTTTCATGTGCATCTGGTAACACTGTTCACAGGCAATAGACAGACCGACCACAAGGGCCACAAATTCTTCAAAGTTCACTTCTCCGTCCCCATTGGCATCCAGGTCACGCATAATCTTGTCAACGGCGGCTGGGTCTTTCTGAGACTGCACAGAGAGACAAGATTTAAAGGAAAAAAGGAAAAGTGGCACAGCACCAACAAAAGTGAAAAAATCAACAACAAAAAATTACAAGCTCATGGTCTGGTATAGGGGGAAATCTGTGTGAAATGTCTGAGTTACAGAGTGAAATACAAGATTTACAAAGTCAGTAAGCATTATTAGTTGTAATATGAGGACAGAAATGCTTCCAAAACCAAAGGAAGGTGTTTGGGTGGTACCTTAATGAAGGTGGAGAGCTCTGTCTCCATGAGCTGCCTGAGCTCTCTGCGGCTCAGCGTGTTGCTGTCTCCCTCTTTGCCCGCATAACGGTGGAACACTGTGATCAGTGTTTCCATTGCTCTCTCCAGATCAGACGGCATGCTGACTCACTGCACAGACACAATGAATAGCACATTAGCAGAATCCATACCATCTCTCACCATGTCTCTCTCTTTCTCCCTCACACACACACACACACACACACACACATTTTTGACTTTCTTAGACTGCATTAAATGAGGTAATGACAAGTAAAGCTTTAGAATAAGACTAAGCCTGACGCTTTACATTCTTTCTAGGTAACTTTCTCTAAGTTCCTGTCTTGATCTTTCTCCAGTAGTGACGTCATTTCTGCACGGACCACCTCCCCATCTCCGCCCTAATGTTCAGCAAATTCCTGGTCCACGCCTGTCCTGCGCAAAGCAGTGGTAGCTGTTTGTTTGGACTCGACAAACCGATGTCTTACAACATGCACTACTTTGTCAGATAAAAATTCTTGCATGCGGGAATGCACACACCCTGATTATTTTTGAATTAGTTAGAAGCAACATTAGTTAACAAAAAATAAATAAAAAGAGAGAGAGAGAGAGAAAAAACAACAACCAGAGAGAAACAGATGGACTGATGTTACTATAAGTTGTCAATTTCTCTTGGTTTGTGAGAAGTGTCATGCAACATGGACTGGCAGATAGGTGTGTGTGCTTCAAGCCCGGTCTCATGATTTATTATTAAAGCAGTCGAAACCGTAAGTAAACCAAACGATTGTCAAACTATTATAAAGGCTGAAGGAATAAAGCAAAGGAACGTGATTACAAATGACCAATCTGGCAACACCCATCTCCCTTCCCTAGCGCACTGGTGGAAAAGTACACAAGATCACTTAGACAGTGTAGAAAAGTAAAACGTTTTGTATTAAATGTTAAATAACACATTTTATTCGACTGAGTAAATCTATTTCCCCACCATCCAATCTCTAAAAAAAATTATTTGAGGTACTGAAAGTAAAAGAAAGACAAAGAGATCGGTGTTTTAATTATTTGTCAGTTTATAGACGCAATGTGTTAAACAAAAACAAAGCAAATTTTCTGCAAGACGGTTATTACATACAAACAAAAACTTACCTTTTTTTCGTAGTGGGCAGACAGGAATTTATAAAGCAGAGATTTTCCCCTGGAACAGAAGAAATCTGCGGATTCCCCCGCACGGTGTATTTATAAAGCGGCTCCACCCGACCTGGATGTGGGCGTGGAAAAGCAGAGCATTAACTCCTGTCTGCTTCTGCTGAGTCACTTTGATGATTCGATTCTTTGAACTACGTGTTTAAGTGAATCGAACTTTTTGACTCGATTGCGTAATTCACCACTGAGGGCGTCGTCCAGACTCAAAACCCTGTAATTACTGCAGCCTACTGTACACTTTGTCCACAGCTTATACTAAGTACTTTTTTTTTTGTTTAAAGGGAAAGCAGGATCTTCAATCAACCATCACAATTTACTTGATAAACTTGAAGCTTAGCGCCCCCAACGGACGTTTGAATGAGATTTAAATATACAGTGCAATATGTATTCGAATTTAATTCGAGTTTCTAAGGTGAAAATTCATATTTTCCACACAAGTCTTTCCTTAAGAAATAATAGCAGATATAAAAATAATGCAGATAATCCGTTCCAGCTACCCCCAAAAAATTACCAATATTACCAACTTCCAACACTATAATAATGTTTGCATATCAAAACATTTAGAGATCCCTCTTGGCACCGGCTGCCTTAAAAAAACGGAACTGAAAGTGGCTCCCTTTTCTTCTTGCTACCGTCCTTGCTAACATTCTTTGGGCCTGTCTTCACAAAATCTTGCACAAAATGCAAAAATAGAACAGACACACACACACACACAAAAATTGCTTCGCTTGAAACAGCTTTTGCTGAGTGAAAAAAAAAATCTTTAAATTCGTAATCTTGCTGTGCTTGGCTTTCCACTGACGCAAACAAATTTTGAACGGATTTAGGTGTATGTGCAATTTAGCCGGCGTTTGGTTTGGTTTGGTGCATTCATTCGTATCCCAAAAATCTTTTGTATGCAGATGCAAATTTCTAGCAAAATTTTAATTCTTAACGCAAAAAACCATACTTCTGGTTCCGCAGTCAATTATCTATTAATAATATTATCTTTGGAGCATTTAATTTGTGTCACTGCTGATTCTGTATACAAGTGCATTCTCATTAGTTCCACAGTTATTTTAACTGCTGTCCAATCATGCAATAACATTAAGATTTACATTTACCTTATGGTCAAGCCATAGTCATAATTTTATAATTACTTTTTATGTTTATTTGTTTTTTTTTCTATGAATTATGTTTAAGCTTTACAATTTTAAAGAAAGTTTGTACTGTACTTGCATCCTGCCTCCCTAGTTCCTGATACTGCTTAAAACAAATCATGAAAGAAATAATAATGTTGGATTGACCTTGCTGAGGTGGATTAGGGATAGCAGTCTAAACTATACTTTATACAAGTTATTTCTGGTCCAGATTGTTTAAATGACATGTTCCAGCAGTGCTTATATTTAGTATAACTACACAGGGATGTGTTCACTATCTACAGATATATTACTCCAACATCTGTGTTCAGCAGGTAAAATTCAAACAGATTTCAAATTGAAACCATCACTACAGTCAGACATAGTGACATCATACTACAGAGTTTGTGATATCATCAGCAGACATGGCACATGAAACTTTTGACTTAAAATATGTTGTAAGATGCATATAAAAAGAAGGAAGGGATGGCAAGTTTACTGGGAATGTACTGATCTGTGTGCAGGTTGGATAGCCAGCTTACCAACCTGCTATTAACTGAATGGTGCTTCTGTGGGATCTATTTCTTCTAATAAAAAAAAAAAAAGTCTTATGTGGCAATATTGTGTTAAAAATTTCACTTATTCTATATAAATTTATTGTTTGTGTAATTTATAGGCGTTTCACATACACTATAACCACATGACCCCTTTGACCACCATTCTGAAACAACGATGATGCTATATTCTCCTGCAGTGGTAAACTGGAACGACCATTTAATGATGAAGTTTAGCAATTAGAGGTGAAAATCCAGCTTGGTGTGACCAACTACCAGTTGGTATATTACTGGTGACAGTAATGGCAGAACGTTTGTTTAAACTTCCGTCAGATATCATCATCGTCTATTCCACTTTATCCTGTATTCAGAGTCGCGGGAGGCCTGGACATTTAAACATTTAAAAAAGCTTAATAATCATAATTCAGTCATGCACAAATGGTGTTCTTTTGAGCAAAAGTTTACAGAGAGACTGGAGTCTGGTTCCACCCTTTCTCACCCTTTCCTCTTCTATTTCCCAACTCAGTGAGTCATAGCTTCCAGCACTGCCCTAAAACCCAGAATCCTGTGCGTCCGCTTGAGAGAGTGGGAGAGATCGATAGAGAGAGGGAGAGAGAGAGAGAGAGAGAGAGAAGTGTCTATCTTGGATTGTAGTCAAAAACCAGCCTTTATCAGCCTGTTATTTTGAAGGGAATGGCTGCTTTGGACCACATACCACACATACTACCTCAGATCCGCAGATCCTTTGTAATCTAAGCCAGCGACTGCAAAGTTAATTTAGGTAGACAAACTGAATACACAGCGAAATCACTCAAGTTATGTGTTTTTCTGTCCATGAACATAATGTGTTGATTCAACAATGAGGACTGTTTAGGCTTACTCATGCTTATTCATGCTACATAAGTACTGTAGCCCCACCACACTCTTGTTATGTTTGAATCAGACCACAAGACATGTTCTTTTGTCTTAAACTGTTTCATGCAAATGGAAATTAACAAGTAAGGAAGAAATTTCAACCAAAACCACACACACACACACACACACCACCTTTATACGCACAAGCCTTTAGTGTTATGTGGAAAGCTGATTACATGTCAGCA
>JAQMYG010000033.1:7898394-7918753 GCA_030014215.1 Clariallabes teugelsi
TCTAATGCAAACATGGGGGAAAAAATCAGACTACGGTCAGTTTCTTGAAATTGAAAATCCTCTAGTCAATCAGAGCAACATTCCAGCATGTATCACAGAGCATGCAAACAGAGACAGAAGAGAGGTACAGCTCAGGAAACAAGGGCTTGCATGAGCCTGTTAGAATCCCGACTCCCTCACTTTGGGTGTGTCTAGAGGCATTAGAGTCCATGAGTTGGAATGAGTTCACTGTCCTGCTCTATTCTTGTTGTCTTTTAACATTTTCAGCAGATATCTCATTCTGTACATTACAAGGCATGTCTGCTACAAGTGTGAGCATACACTATTACATGAATCTCTTTACAAATCATCCTTACTGCACTTCACATTTATCCAATTTGGCTATTTTAGTTTTATATTATAATAAATGTAATACTCTGAGGATATTTCATGTACAACATTGGAAATATGCAAAAGTGACACACTTTACTTCTGTTATATTTAGCTCAGTATTGTGCTCTATGTGGTTTTTTCGCATGTTTGTGTCTATGTTTCTTCTGGATTCTAGAATCAGAACCTGGTCCTCTTTTTGTAGTCCTTCTGCCTCAAGGTTTCGGCATGTTTTTTTGTCCTAAATGCCTTTCTGCTCACCACTGTTGTAAAGAGTGGTTATTTAAGTTACTGTAGAATTGTAGTTTTGATATTCTCCTCTGGGGATTTCAACAGGTAGATTTTCTACCTACAATATTTATTTATTTATTATTATTATTATTATTTTTTTTTTACTCCTGGCAAAATGTACTGAGAGTATATCCTAGGACCGATCGAGATGAGTAACCATATACTTAAGCTTAACATAATTTTGCCTATTCCTTAATATGCTCATCTATTTATGTATCTCACAAATAATTAATTTTAAAAAGTCAAACATTCTGCAATTTCAAAATCTAAAACAGTTATCATTGTAGCACTTATAGTGTATATACTGTGTATTGCAGAACATCACAATTTATATACAATTTAGAAAACACCAAGTGAGAAAATGCATTGCAGTGTCATATTAGAGACATTTGGCATATGACCTGTTTTTGTAACCTGTTTTTCCTGATTTTATTAGTATTCTTTAAAGCATTAAAAAGTATGTAGTTATCAGTAACATCAGTAGCTGGTAGCAGCGGCGTTTCATCGTAGTTTGAGTTTGTGTGCGTGTGAGTTTGTGCACATATACAGTATATAGACTTCTGAAGGTGTGCTCTGGTATCTGGCACCAAGACCTTTATGCAGATCCTTTATGTCCTTCCAAGGTCAGAGGTGTCGTCATCTTGGATTAAACCTGATTTTTCCAGCACATCTCACGGCTTCCATATAAGAGTGAAATCTGGAGAATTTGGAGGCCAAGTTAACATCTTGAACTCCTTGTTGTGCCATTCCTGAACCTTTCTGTAGTGTGCCAGGGCTCATTATCCTGTTGAAAGAGGCAAATGATAACCGTTGCAATTTCTGCTACAATGGATAAGTCACTTCCCAGATGATCTATGAGTATTGGGCGTCCATGACCTTGTCACCAGCCTCCTTGGGTCACTTTTGGTAGGTACTAACCACTGCATAGTGGAATCACAAGATCTACTGTTTTAGGAATGTCCTGACTCAATTATCTGGCCATCACTATTCAGTCGTTGTTCAGCCCTAAGTCAGTCACATTTTTATGCTTGCCCATGTTTCCTTCTTCCAACACAACAACTGAATTTTCACTTGCTGCCTCATTTATTCCACCCCTTGATTGTCGCCACTGCCATACTTTTTATTGTTTCGTGGGTAATTTCTACAGAAATGTCATAGGGCAGGTCAGATACAGTAAATGTCATCAAGCCCTAGATTCAGGCATGAATGAAATCTGATTAGATGGTGAATGGCCGGAGCTGCACCCAGTCAGCACTGAGAGGAAAGTAAGCGTACAGTAAGTACTGTATGTAAAACACAGCAAACAGGACTGACAAGGAGTCTAATACAATGAGTTGTAATAATTTTTTTTGTTCTTGCTAAACTTCTTACTATTTTATCTGTTCTCTGATTTGTTGGGAGGCTACTGAATGACAGATAAGCTAGATAAATCAGCTGAGTGATCCCGACTGTGGAATTTTCCAAAGTCAACTTTATTGTTGATTCTACTATGTGTACAGTAAATACATATAAAGAATTGAAATTACGTTACTCTCAGTCCCCTTACAAACAACACTAAGTACAAAAATTTTAATGTAAAAGAACAAAGTATTGTTAAAAAAAAAAAAAAAAAACCTTAAATAACACAAACTAAGACTAGGTGTTGCAGGTTGAACTACAATGCACTACAACCCCAACTACAATACTATACAGTACAACTACAATACAAATACAAATACTACAAATACAATACAATACAACTACTACCTGGAACTACAATGCACAATGGAACTACAACCCCAATTCCAAATTCTAAGTTGGGGCAGTATGGAAATATTTAATGGCATGAATATGGAAATATAATTGGCAAAAAAAACTAAAAAATGGGCAATCTTTACCTTGTAAAATACTTAAAACTCTACAACTCTACTCTGCAACTCAACTCTACAACTGATTATTTGGTGATTTTCCATGTGAATTGAACTGTTTGGTGAACATATGCACTAATTTCAAATCTGGTGGCTGCAACATCTTCCAAAAAAAAGGTTTGGGACAGTTGACGGTTTAACAATGTGTACTATCATAGTTTCTGTTTATAACACTTTTTAAGCAATTGATGACTGAAGACACCAGTTGGTCAAGTTTAGCTAGCAGGAGGTTCCCACAATCTTCCATTATGCAGGTCTTCAGCTGCGCAATAGTACAGGGTCTTCGTTGCCATATTTTGCACCTCATAATGTGCCACACATTCTCAACTGGAGTAGGCAGGCCAGTCTAACACCCATACTCTGAGTTTAACAAGCATGCATATTTAATCCGAGCAGAATGTTCTTCGTTTTGTCTTACCAGAAAATACAGGAACATCTTTCAAAAAAATTGTATGGATGGCATATGGTCCTAAAAAAACGTTTTCTGCAGTAATGGTGCTCTGACAGATATACAATTTAATCACAAGCACTGGAACACCCCATACCATGACTGATGCTGGCTTTTCAACCTGAACAGCTTAGATGGTTCATTTTCCTCTCTGACCCAGAGAACATGACAGCTGTTGTTTCCAAAAACTATTATAAATGTTGACTCATTGGACGACAAAACATATTTCCAATGTGTCACTTTCCATCTGTCCATGTTTCCATGACGGTTATTTATGACAGTGATATCTGAGGGATCAGGATATCACTGTCACATAGAGATTTGATAAGGTTTCTTGAAATTCTTGACATTGTGTACTAACATTTCACATGTTATTGTGAAAGTATTGGATAATTTGCTTGTTCACCTGTTGGCAAATTGTTAATCCTTGCCCCATCCTTGCTCTGTTGTTTATCAGCACTTGTTTCTCATCACCTTGTAATTTCTACTTGTCACATTATTAGTATTAAGTTGACCGTGTTCCACCTACAGTATTTCCCGTCTTTGGAGGATGTTGCAGCCACCAGAATGGAAATGAGTGCATATTTTAACTAAACAATTAAATTCACATGGTAAATCAACAAATAAAATAATGTGGTGATGTATTTTTTTTTTCAATATAGTAAGTAAAGAGACTTTACAGATGCCTCATTGGTCTTACTGCCAGTTTCCATACAGTCTCAACTTTTTTTATAATTGGGGTTGTAGCAAGTTTCTAAAAAAAAAAATTTATTTTTGTATTTAAAAACTCAAAAATGAAATGAGATTCAATGGGGGGAAATGGCTGAATGTTGAGGGAAGTAGCAATTGTTTTACATTGTGTGGGATCATCATGAGTCTTAGCCATGATTGCTTCATTGTGTGCAGTGCAAAAAGGAGGAGTCAGACAGCAGCACAGTCTTACAACTCAAACTCTTGCCTAGGTATCTACCATCATATATTCATTTAACATGAGCATGTACACTAGGTGGCAGTGAACCATACAGTAATACCAAAATTCACAGAAAAGGACATAAAATGTCTATTTGCAGTCTCAGCGCAAAAACAAAGGAGAGTTGACTGTAGGAATAATAAATATTATAAATAAAAAAAATAATATTCCTTGTTTCCTTTGTTTTGCTAGGGGAGAAAGTTAACCTGACGTTCAATTATTAAGTAAGAAAATGTTTCTGAGGCATTGGAGTTATATCAATAACCACAAAGCTGTGAGCTTTGCAGCACTTGGTTGTTTGCCTCTGGATCCAGACTTCTGACCCACCTTGTACAGTATATGTTTACTTCTATGTTATTCTGCCTCGACCATGGAAATTATTATATATAGTCTTAGGCTCCATATTATATGCTGTACCAGTTTTGTTATATATGTTTATCATGTCTGCATAATTATGTACAAAATCAGTATTCTCATATATAATTTATAAATAAATAACTCTACAGGAGAATATATGCATGGCTGCAAAGAAAAAAGACCAGTTTTCAGATGGAAACAAAAAACATAATTTACGCTCCTGGGATTTGCATAAAAATAGAACGGAGCGAGTGTGACAATGTTACCAGAAGAACTCAAATTCTCCAGCAAGCTCAGTAAAACTTAAAAGCTATTTTACTTATAGTACTCTGCAAAAGTCTTGGGCACATACAGAAATATGGCATAAGCAAAACATAAGACATTTATCTTGAAAAGGATTTTTTAAATATTATTATATCATAGTCTTAAGCACCCTTGTTTTAGTAATATCATTCACACTAGAAATCATTTTAGATACTCTCAGAATATGACTAAAATTTTTACATAACATTATACACAATACACTATAATTTTACATGAAATGTTTTAAATGCCTGCTTCCTGAAAATTGAGATTACTAAATATTGCCATTATTTTGTCACAGAATAAAAAACAAGCACGACTTGGGCTTTAGTTTAGGCTTTAGTTGTTTTAATAGCAAATTCTTTAACAAAAATACTTTTGAGAAACCAGTTCGCACAGTTACGACTAGTAAAACATGAAACCGAATCAATGCTGTATCAGGAATCAATGCTGTATTCGTGTCAACAGATAAATATGTACATGTACATGAATAGTGTGTGTATTTTGTGTCAGTGATAATCTGTGTCACTCCTGACTGTGGTTTTAGATGGCTTGTGTAATGGAATGTAGCAATCATAGAAAGGGCCAGATTTTAAACAAAACATTACTGCGAATAATCATTTTTGGGCTGATGGGGCAGAATCAGTCATTTAGTTTTTCCTTTTGCCCTTGCCAGAGGGTTTTGTGGGAGCTGCTACTGGAGCGGCCACCTGGTAAAGAGCTGCAGATACTTTGTTGATGTAGTACAGAGCGAAGAGCGAGAAGATCAAGCTGTAAAACAAAGTCAAGGGGTAAAATATTGAATGTGTGCATCATATCACTTTTTATCAGGTGAAAGTTACCAAGGGATTCACCCGAAAGAGGCCCTGAAGATTCTGTAATAGCTCTCACTAGGACAAAGCAATCTGAAAAAAATGACATACAATGTGCTCCATGGTATATGGAGCTTCAAACACGTACCCCTTCACTCAGTCACTCGACTTCTGTCACTGTTCCTGATGTACCCCCAGTGTTATATACCCTCAGAGTGTTATTCAGAGGATTGTATAGAAACTGGAATCAGCATAGAACAGGATCACCTATTCATTCTCATGGTTGGAGGCCTTACGAAAATTTCGCAGGACACAATCAGTGACGTGAAACTTCGTCTGCAGCGGTGGCCCGTGAAATCTCTGAGACAAGAGACACACAGACACAGACAGGACTAGGAGGTCCTATTCAACATGGCAGACAGCTGCAAAAAAAGGGCAAAAGTGTGTGTGTATTGTGTCACTGATGTTCAGGAGCTCAAAGCAAGAGATACAGTCACTGGTTCTAGTACGTTCAGGAACATGGAGTGCTGCATCGAAAAGTGGAGATCACTTCCAGCATCGCATATAATGCAATCGATTACACATAAGTCAAGGTAGGTAGCATATTTTTGTGGTTCCGATTGCTTCATCATAGAGAGAGCTATTACAGAATATTCAGGGCATCTTTCGAGGGAATCCCTGTAGCTGTAACACTCATACAGTAAAAGTGGTGACATGCCATAACATGAAAATGTATTAGGTTATACATATATACATATACTGATCTGTCTGACGTTTTGGTAGCATCAATTGTAAATTGTAAACCACATGATTGAAACGTTCCCAAGATAGATTATTAAATGTGATTAAATGAGTTGCCATGCTTTTATTTTAGGAATATAGGGACATATATAGTCTCTATTCGGATCCAGACAGTTTTTCCTAATATAAAATTAGATCACTGTCGTGTTTATTTTCAGAAGTCAGTAGCTTATCAGAATTGAAAAACAACATTTGATGTCCTAAGGGAGGAAATCAACTTTCTATGTGACAGCATAAGCTCTGTATCATTAAAAAATGTTCAGCGTTCTCATATGCAGCGTATGTGCTGTGAAGTCAGAGGCTGTCAATTTAAGCTTAATTTTAGTCTAAGTTTACAGACTTTTGGGTCACTCTCTATATTACACAGTACCTATGGGGAGTTCAAACTCATGACTTATTCCACAATCCATGGAATTGGTCTAATGACGTAAAAAATTCTAATTTTTTCTCTCTGTCTAGTTTTGGAGATATGATTATACTTAATCAGGAAAGGGCTTGTACTGGGGTAACTAGACACATTGCTCTCTTATGGTGAATCCTAACAGAAAGCAGGAGAGACATTAATGTTTTGTGTATTAACAGTACAAGTATCTGTAAAACCCACCCGAAAGTTGATTAAAAAAATATTAAAATATACCCAGATTTCACAGTATTCAATTAGATAGGGATTACATTCATTAATTACATTCATACACCTTCTATACCCATGTATTTTTAACTGCTGTTTGTTCAAGAAAAAGCATTAATCTACTTTAAAATGAATCCTCTTTGAAAAATGCCCTGTCACAGTTGATGATCTCCCACCACTTGGCTTGACTTCAATGCTGATTTCTGCTTCTTTAACCTTCCTCATTCATTTGCGCAGTTTTCACTTGTCAACGGGGTCATCAGCATAAACATTGTGTAGCACAGTGGAAGACAATCAATTGAGACAAAGAGAATTTCCAAACAGGATTCAAGAGTCAGGTTCAGCTATGGTGCAACAGCATTGCTTGTGATGGGTTGAGTAGTACTTTTATATAGAGGAAAATTACTCTATTAACACGTGCATTTTGGAAAATCAGTGTTAAAACACTATGAGTGTTTCTATGCATCCACCTAGCTACTGCTATTCAGCATATATTTTATTACTCACCATGTGGTGACGCACACACGATGCACCAAACCAGACGCAAACAGGGAAAGACACAAGCACAGAAAAACTGTGGAAACAGAAAGACAAACAGGGAGATATTGATTTGAGTTATTTCTTACTATACATGTTCAAGTACAATTTTTTAAAAACAAAACCTGCAAAAAGATTATAAAAAATTGCTAAAATGAAACCATAAAGGATGTAACATAATTATAGTGTGAGTGTTTCGAAATAAAAGCCTTGGTTTGAATACTCACTCTCTGGAAAGATCTTTGCCTGGAAACCTTTACCGAAGAAGAGATTCTCCAGATTGTTAAAGGCCTGAGAGTGAGCGTTAAGGAGAAAGAAACTCGGACATCATTTTTACTTGAAAAATCCACAAAGGTGAACAAATCATAGAGGAAACACACTGTAGATCTCACATTGTAGATCCTCCCTCACGGCAAAGGCAAAGTTCCAGAATGGAGTCTCTTGTGTAACTAAATCATCTTAAGATTTGTAATGACTTTTTTAGAACTAAATAGTGAAATATGTATAATTGGAAATAACAAATCTAATTCATGCGTTAGTTAAATTAAATCTTTCATCCCAAGTGACTATATGTAAAGAAGAATCATGATTCAAGAACAGTGCTGTCTAACATCGACATCACAGTCGCTCTGTGCAACACAGCTACAAACGTACAAGTAGCTGTACATTCCCTTCATATCTGGTACCATGTAATGACCACAGACTGTACTACCCGGAAATCAGCAGCCATGTTAGGATACAGTGAGAGAGCAGATGAAAAGCATGGAGCCCAGGAAACCTCCAAGGATGGTAAGCCACTCAGAGGAGGCCAGCTGCTTGCTGAACATCTGCATGCCAGCAAAGACCAGCACGGACAGCAGGCTGGACAACACCAAAGAGGTTCCTGTATTCACCGCTGAGAAAGAGTTGACAAAAAGCACTCATCATTACAACAGTTAATACGAATCAAAGGACTAAAATGTTATTCCTTCACTCCAACAATAGTGTTAAACCTGTTACGTCTTAGTTATATTTTCTCAATAATATTTTTTCATAGACTAACTGCCAGCAGTGATATGAGCCCGATTATACTGTTATTATACTGAAAGCAGAACATGTGACTCCAGGGCTGGAACGCAGGCTAGAAAGTGGGCAGGGGTAGCTCGGTGGTTAAGGCATAGGGCTATGGTCCGAACGGTCCCAAGTTCAAACCCCACCACCACCAAGTTGCCCATATAGGGCTCCTGAGCATCAACTGCTCAGATGTATAATGATGTAAAAATATAAGTCGCTCTGCCAAATGCTGTATATGTACACTGTAAATGGGAAGTATGGCTGTGATGTATGCCACAAAATCCCCATGTATGGCAGGTTTAGGGAAATTAAGCAGAAAAAAAATAATGATAAATAAAAATTAGAATAATATAATAATACATTCCAATAATTATAACAAAACATTAGTGGTCAGACTGTGGATCCCATAGTGCAATAAACAAATAACGCCTGAGTGTGTGTTGACTTTTGCAGGCGGAAACATTTAAGACACGGCGCTAGTAAGAGGCCACGTCAGTGTCCGTCCCTCAATATGTTCCGGCTGGAAACAAGGACAGTAATTCCCTCTGAGTTGTTTCATTTTTTAAATCCAAATTAATTTTTTCCCCCCTAAATAAACATAAAAATTTCTCCTAAAAAAAAAAAAAAAAATTAAGAACGCATTCCAAAACAAAACAAAAGCAACAAGCAAGCCCCTAAGTTAAGATCAGTGATGAATGCACTGGGAATGAATGCGACTCAGAACTGATCAAACATTCCCTGAACCATCCCTGATACCGCACTTTACAACATCCTCTTCGCATATCTAGAAATTATATCTGATTTACATCTGCTAATGATCAGGAACAGCGCGCGAGGACGTCCTGCTAATACAATACGGAACCTGTTCTCCTTATGCAGGTGATGTGTAGTCGCGTCTTATCTTCAGTAATATTTTGAATTAACGAATGTATCACCTGCTCTCGTTTCTGACAGCTTATAAGAATAAACATGTTTTACATACCCATGTTTTATTCCAAGAGTGTGCAGGACTGTAGAAAAGCAAAGCGCTCGGTGTTCAGTACAGCACCTCCGGTGAGCGGCGACATAGAGTGACGTCACACCCCGCGACATAAGAGCCATCTCGCAAATGGTCCACTAGAGGGCAGCAGCACACACTCGTAACGCTATCTTCGCTATAATGCCTACGTAGTGTACTTGACTTGGATCTAATAGTGTATTTGGGAGTAAACCAGAGTGAACGCCCCTTTATTCTGCGTTTTCAGCAAAGAAAGACTGCTAATGATCAATAAGAATACCGCCACCCAGCGGAACAAACCTGCAATAACAATAACAGTAGCAGCGAAAACAAAACCAACAACAACAATAATAATATATTTTTTTAAATCATCACATTATGTAGATAGATAGATAGATAGATAGATAGATAGATAATTTACTGATTCCGAAGGTCATTTCCAACATCCAGTAATAAGGATAATAAGACAATAAACAATTAACATGTAGTTGCAATTACCGATCGTCAATCGTGTAGAATGTAGTAATAAATAAATAAATAAATAAATTGATGGAAGTTCACCATGCTACAACACAAATGACTAAGAGAATATAATATAATATATAAAGAATGAATTGAATTGAATATGTGCAAATATGGAAGAATGAGGATGAATGTTAGTGGCATGACTTGATTATGTATTTAATTGTAAAAACAAACAAATGTATATTGCGGACAAGTTTGTCATTGTATTTATTTATTTATTGCTCTCTTATATTGTTCTCTCATTTTGCAGTATTTGTGTCAGTTTATAATTTCATATCAAATTATAAGCAACGCAGAAAATAAATTGAAAACTATTAGTAACAACAACATTAATAATAATAACAAAAGCACCAATTAAAATCATCAGTACATATAATAATAAAACCAACAATAAAAGTGCTGGTGACAATAATAATAATAATAATAAGAAGAAGAATTCTTATTCGTATTCTTATTATAGTAATATTAATATTATGGCTTTATTTTCTCATTTGTTTTTATGATAAAATTCATAATCAAGTAATATATACATTGATGCCTTTTCAAATTAAACTTTTACTTGTCCTGATATGCAGTATGATATGCAATAAAATGATTATATGACTGTCTGTGACATAAATGGAAAGGTAGAATACAATAAAAGGAAAATTGCACCACTAGAATGCAATTGAATTCAAATTGAATTTCCATAAAAAAATTTAATGATATAATAAAAAAGTGGGATGCAATATAAAAATTTACACATTTACAAATTTAGAAAAGTTACAAATAAAATATAATTAAAATAGAAATATACAAAACAATATATGTATTATACAGAAAATAAGGTGAAGGATAAATACTCTTGCAACTCACAATAACTCTCAATTTTGTAATACTTTTACCATAACTGCATACTTTACTATACAAAAAAATATATTATTATTAGTCATGGTCATGTGGCACTGTTCATTTCTCCTCCTGTGATGTTTCATGTGATTCATTGTCAGGTTTACAGTGTTGTTGCAACGCGCCCTCTGGTGGCCAGGATTGAGCTGCACACGTTTACTTTACATCTCAGTCGTACCGATTGCGGGGGATAAATCCTGGACCGTGATGAGAAAGTCAGAGGCAGCGTACAAGCCATTTTTTCAGTGATCTGTTTCTGAAGACAGGAATATACCAAGAGGGTTTTTCTTTTCAGATTTGGCTCATACAGAAATCCCCAGTAGCCTCGAGCCTGCCCCCAGCACGCATGCTCTACAGTGAGTGAACTCGTTTCATCATCCTGGACGTCTGTTTTTGACATTTTGTTTCTCTCGCTTTCTCTTTTTTCAGAGAAAGAGAGCCTTTTGCATTTAAGTGTACAGTCATAATAAATCAGGCCGTGCAGTGCAGACGGATATGGTGCTGGATATGAGTTGATTGTGATGTGTAACAGGCTGTATTTTATGTGTGTCACGGTAGCTCCAGGTGAAGGCCTGCGCCGTGTGCCGATGCTCCGTCTGTGGCGTTACACCTTTAACCAGATGGGATAATCTTCTGCACCTTTGCCTGATATAATCGCAGACATGGCAGACGCGGAGCTGCAGACCTTCACGTCTGTAATGGATGCGCTCGTGCGCATCAGTGTGAGTACATGCTTTGCTTTTAAACTGTTTTTTTATTTTTATTTTATTATTATTTACATTTATCTGGCATCAGTTTGTAACGTTGATAGCGATTGAAAAGCCACCTTCCCCGCAGGCCGCCGAGCGCGTGAACCTCCCCATGTGATTTCATGTCATGATTAGCTATTTTTATCAGGAAAATTCCTCCTCCTCCTCCTTCTCGGCGGCGCGCGCCTTGTTTATGCGCTTGTAACGGAAACGCAGACCGTCATACTGTTATACTCGCCTAAGAAAAGCCGGAACTGTAAGACGTTTGTAAATGAACAGAACAGGGGAACAGAGTACACATATACAGTACAGCGTTTCTGATTAAAACACAATGCCGCGTGAAGGGATGCGCGAGTGGCACATGTTGCTATGGTGACGGAAGGTACGACTGCGCGGGGAGGTGGGGGGAGGTGTGTGTGAGGGGGGGGGGGGGGGGGAGAAAAATAAACCTCAGTAGGAGAGACTTAGCATTTTTTTTTTATTGCGTCTAATAGTCGATTCTACTGGGTGGGGAAAAAACATTTATTAGGTAAATACTATATAAACAAATGTAAATAGTCAGGAAGAATGCACAATATCTCCCATTTCAAGGTTGATTTGGGAAATTATTTTGAAACATTACAAGGACTTTAAAGCCGGATATGGATGCATTTAAATAACTAAATTCCTCCTCTCTATTATAATTATATAAGTATACCCCCCTTGTTATTGTTATTTTCTTTTGTATTTTATTTTTCTTTCCGATGTAATAATATGTGAATATAATGTTTATAATGCTTTATACATGTTCTTTAATGTTAAGAAGACACACAGCAGAGAAAAAGGATTCCACCTAAAAAAAAATTGAGAGGAAAAAAATTGGCCTAATCGGACATTGGCAAAAAAAAAAAAAAAAAAAACTAATAAAAAATCACATAAAAACTGTAAGAAAAAAACTATTGGCCTGATGGGTTATGAGTGAAAAATAAAGTGCAGTAAAAAAATTAAGCTAGAAAAAAAAGTCAGTTTATTTCAAGGAAAAAAATTGGCCTTTTTGTTTGTGAAAACTCTGCAACATTTCGTGAGACATCGCCAAAATACGGAAAGGGAGAGATCCGAGTGCAAACTGAATGACTTTCTATTTTAGGCCAAGTTGAAAGTAAAATTCAGTAATTTTCTCCATACCTGTATACTGTATACTGTACCATGCATGTACAGTATAACTAAGCTTAGTTTAAAACAGTTGGCAACCAGCTTTTTCGACACATTACTGCCACTCACTGGATCAGTAACGCTCTGTATCTCACGTAATGTTCATGATATCTCGCAAAATGTTGGCGAGATCTCACAACCAAAAAGGCAATTTTTTTTACCTTAAAATATTTTTGTCCTCGCATTTTTTTTTTTTTACATTTATACAGTATTTATACATTATTTTTACAGTATTTATTAAATTCTTTTTTTTGTTGAAGTTTTAAGGGTCAGTAGGAAAGCCACTTACATCTATTGGGAGAATCAAAAAGTGAAAATGTTTCAAAAGGTGATTAATACTAATAGCAATTAAGTACAATAAATAATAAATATTTACAGTGTCAGAGTTACAAAATTATTCTAGCCTACCGTATTTTGTATTTCAAATCTATAGTATCTATAGATCAGCTTCAGTACCAGCTCAGGGCATCATGTAATTTTTACTTCAAAAATTTTTTGTTATTACTGTGTCTTGTTGTGGCACCACAGTTGGTGTAGTGGTCATTACTGTTGCCTCGCATCTCCAGGTTTGGTTCCAACCTTGAATGTGTTTGTGGATTTTGAATGTTTTCCCCATGCTTGGTGGGTTTCCTCCGGGTACTCCCTCAGTCCAAAGACATGTAGATTAGGCTAAGTGGTGTTCCCAAATTGCCCGGAGTGTAAGTGTGTGTGGGTGTGTGTCCTGCAATGGACTGGCACCCTGTCCAGGGTATAGCCTGCCTTGTGCCCATAGTCATGACCCTGTATAAGTGGTATAGCACATGAATGAATGAATGGATGAATGTGCATCTCAGTTGCACCACATCAATATGTTGAATTAAATATGAATCAAACATGGTATCTCTAAATAAACCTGGGAAGATTTTTGGAATGTCCAAAATAAAACCTATTCTGAATTTGGTGCATTATCTGTGCCATTAATTAGACATCCCCAAAAATATTGCGTAGGATGTTTAGCATGATTACATTGTCCAAATAATATCACCCAAAAGATCCAACGTGTATGTACGTTTGCATGGAATAGGGAGTAAGACACAATTTCAGCCACAGAGAAGCAATGAAAAAGGGCAAAGTAAACAAGTATAGAGTATATACTGTACAGCACCATGGTACCTTAAGGCGAAATTTCGTATTGTGAAATATCCTATTTTTCCATAGGAAATAATATAAATGTAGATACTGTAATCCATTCCAAAAATATTACCAATATAACCAATTTCCAACAGTATAATCATATTTTTGCATCTAAAACAATCAAACCATTTAGAAAATACAATATTATGAATTTGGAACTTGAAAAGTGCAGTGTCTTACACTTGTCTTAGTGCCAACCAGGAGGTGGCAATTGTGAATCTTCCTGCCATCTTACCCTGCATAGAGGCATATATTACTGAAGTCATGCATGAGGCCATAACTTTGTATTTAGACAGGTAAGCCACTTTACTGAGCTCTGTAAAGCAGTTATTTAACATGCATATAATGTGGAAGTCCTCCCTTAATGCAGATCTGATCTGGGAAGATTCTCAACTACAACAGCAGGTGGACTCCATGCTACCGATATGCTGTGAGCTTGTTAAGTATGATGTAATGTTCACCTTCCAGGTCCAAGTTATATTTAATAGTGCCTAGCTTTCATGCTTACTTTCATTTGTGTAAAATGTGTCAATGCATACTGTTTAACCTTCTTTAGAAGTTTTATTTTATTACCAAATCAACTATAGGCATTTTTTATTTTACTTTCCATCACAAGGAAAGTGGAGGGCCTAAAAACGTCATGACGTCATTACTTAATCAACCCATAGCATCAGTACCTTTGCCAGAAATGCTGGGTTTAGCCACAACGTGGCGTGTTTGAACTCATCTGTCTCTAGAACAAAAGATATGGGTTCTAGACATTTTTTAAATGCTGTTGTGATAAACGTTTCACTTGCATATGTAACAATAGTGTTCCTCTGCGTACACACCCTTATACTGTACTTTATTCTATGGGTGCTTTATTTTTCTGTGCTCTATTCTATCAAAGTCCCAGGGTGTGTGCTGTGCTGTGCTACCATCATAATGTTTTATTCTTTTTAAATCCATCATCTGTATATTTGGCCAATTATGCACCAATGCATTCTGGACCGAACACTCCTTCTCTGTCAGTTCACAAACAGATCATCCTACAGATTCATATTTAATCAAGAAGAAATGCATCTTTATTCTGATGAACTGTCCTCTGCTAACACCCCAAAGAATTGTCACTCTTTTGATATGAAAGAGATCAGAAAGCTGAAGTGTTTAATTACTGCTCACATTTAAATCTAGTGCTGACAGCGGTTTTAAGAAGACTTCTTGGAGCAGTTTCTGCAGAATGATTCTGGCTCCCTTTTTGAAAAACCTCAAAAAGAGCTCTGGCTTTCAGTCTGGCTTGTGTACTATTTCTGTTCCTATTCCTGTGTCTCAGTGATCTAATGCATGCTTAGACACTACTACGCCCCCTATTGCTCAGAGGTCCACCCATAGGATTTCTGCAGTCTCTATATGCTGCGTCAACACTGCTACCAGCTGACACAATCACCAATGTGTCTGTTCGAAAGAAACAAAAATGGCAAGAATAGGAATCACTATAGCAAACACTAGAATTGCAATCACAGATAAGAAAATTAGACATTTAATGAGAAACAGTGAAATAAAGCACTATATTTGGCTTTTTTGATTCCTCAGCCTCAGCCTCTTTGGGGCATGAACATGATGCAATAGGTGCTGGTTTAATTCATGGTAAAGAAGTAAAGACATTCTCTCTCTCTCTCTCTCTCTCTCTCTCTCTCTCTCTGCCAGTCCAATATGAAGAGTATGGAGCGGGAGCTCCGCTGTCCGGTATGTGAGGAGATGGTAAAGCAGCCGATCGTGTTGCCGTGCCTGCACAGTGTGTGTGTGTTGTGTGCGGCGGAGGTGCTGGTGCAGAGAGGTTATCCTCCTCCTGAACTCCCGAGAGAACCCAACACGCCCACGTCAAGCCCCAGCACCCGGTCACCACGACACGCTCGCCGACCACCACCCAAAGCTGACCGCCTTGAGCATGTGCTCAAAACAGGTGTGTGTGTGTGTGTGTGTGTGTGTGTGTACAACTATGACTGAAATTGCATCAGTTTTTTACGTGACATAAAAATGTGTGAACTGACATCACTGTAAGACTTCATCACCGCTTCAGTGCCACAGTAAGAGAGAGAGAGAGTCTTTTTAATAATCTGAAAATTATATTCTGGTTTAATGTTATACAGACCTCTCTCTCTCTCTCTCTCCTCTCTTTTCTCTCAGTATGTGGCACATATCCAGGACGGAGACGGAAAGACACAATTCCTCTGAACATGTTGTTCCCGTGTCCCACTTGTTGCCGGGACGTGGAGCTGGGAGAGCGAGGCCTTACTGACTGCCTGCGTAATCTCACACTGGAACGTATCATTGAGAGGTCAAACACACACACACACACCACATGCACCTGTTAATTATTGCTCTCAGCTGTAATACCTGCACATTTTTATATAAATAAAATGCAAGACCAATAATAATAATAATAATAAATAATAATAATAATAATGATAATAAAATATTTAATTATAATAATAATAATGACTGAAAGTCATTGAGATAGATACCTAACATCGGTTTATTATATTGCTAGTATAAAGCTGGTTTATTACCATCATAACTATTAATGCAAACGCAATTAGTGCAATGCAAATGCATAAATGTTGTATCAAGCAGCATGTAGATTATATTATCGAAAATGTTTTATCTTCCATTGTTCCATACACAAACAAATATACACACACCTAAACACACACACAAAACATAATTATTTCCTGAATGCTTTAGATGTTTTAGCTGATGGTAATAATAACTCATGTGCTTAACATTTCTCATAAGTACACTCATTCCGCAGAAAGATCTTACCTGATAAACAACTGTTTCTCGGCACGGTCCTGTTTCTTTCTTTATGTTCAGCATTACATTATTTAAGGAACATCGTGGTACAAACCGGTTTAGGTAACATAGCAGAGAGGCTGTGCATAAAAAAAAAGGATTGATGCAGAATGAGGAAAATGCTCACAGACAGACTAGGATGCTTTGCTTGCTTTTTTTCCCTTAGAATAGCAGACAGAAAGTCCATGCAGCCCTACATTCTTTATACTGACAAATGTGGCTGTCTTGATCTGGGCCAAAAAAAGCTCCTACAGAAGGGAGATCAGAGACATGCTTAATTAAAGAGAAGAGAAGCGAGAGGGACTGAAAGCAAGCAAGCGAGAAAGGAAGAAGGGCCCTTAGTGGTATGTGATGTGATGTTTTGTTTTGTACTTTTAATACGCTGAGCTGTTGCAATGCGTGAAGATCTGCTGAGAACATTCCGTTCCCAAACACTCTCAGGTGTTTTCACACACAGACAAGCGAGAAAGAAAAAAAAGGAATCACATACTTTACTATCATTGAGTCTTATTTATCAAGGTGGATATGAACAACTTTGTTTATAACTAATTTATAGGAGAATGTACACAAGATATTATACAATATTTTTATTTTATGAAAATAAAAATAGTATGTAAATTATATTAATAGACTATTAATAATATTATGATATACAGTGCATCCGGAAAGTATTCACAGAGCATCACTTTTTCCACATTTTGTTATGTCACAGCCTAATTCTAAAATGGATTAAATTCATTTATTTCCTCAGAATTCTACACACAACACCCATAATGACAACATAAAAAAAGTTTACTTGAGATTTTTGCAAATTTATTAAAAATAAAAAATGTAGAAAGCACATGTAAGTATTCACAGCCATTGCCATGAAGCTCAAAATTAAGCTCAGGCGCATCCTATTTCCCCTGATCATCCTTGAGATGTTTCTGCAGCTTAATTGGAGGCCACCTGTTGTAAATTCAGTTGACTGGACATGATTTGTAAAGGCACACACCTGTCTATATAAGGTCCCACATTTGACAGTTCATGTCAGAGCACAAACCAAACATGAAGTCAAAGGTCTATAGACCTCCAAGACAGGATTGTCTCAAGGCACAAATCTGGGGAAGGTTACAGAAAAATTTCTGCTGCTTTGAAGGTTCCAATGAGCACAGTGGCCTCCATCATCTGTAAGTGGAAGAAGTTCGAAACCACCAGGACTCTTCCTAGAGCTGTCCGGCCATCTAAACTGATCGATCGAAGGAGAAGGGCCTTAGCCAGGGAGGTGACCAAGAACCCGATGGTCAGTCTGTCAGAGCTCCAGGGGTCCTCTGCGGAGAGAGGAGAACCTTCCAGAAGGACAACCATCTCTGCAGCAATCCCTCAATCAGGCCTATATGGTAGAGTGGCCAGAGAGTCTCATCAGACCTGAGAATTTTGTTTCTCATGGTCTGAGAGTTATTCAGGTGCCTTTTGGCAAACTCCAGTCGGGCTGCCATGTGCCTTTTACTAAGGAGTGGCTTCCCTCTGGCCACTCTACCACTCTGCCTGATTGGTGGATTGCTGCAGAACTGTTGTCCCCACAGAGGACCTCTGGAGCTCTGACAGAGTGACCATCGGGTTCTTGGAATGTTGGTCATAGTAACAACCAAAAACAACCATAAAAATACCTGTGTGACAATTTTTTAAAATTCTTTGCTTAGGCATGTTTGCATTTGGTTAAAATCAAATAACATTTGGTTCATTATATTTCTATATATGTTTATTTAAAAAGCTCCAAAACAAATAATTGCTAAAATGCTCTGAGTCTTTTCATTTCAGAGGTAAATGTAACCTCTTGTTGACTTGAGTGTCATTAAATGCCGTGCACTCTATACAAGTGAATCCAAAAGTAATGTGTATGTACTGTATATGTTTAGGTACAGACAGACGGTGAGTCTGGGCAGTATGGCAGTGATGTGTCAGTTCTGCAAGCCCCCTCAAGCACTGGAGGCCACCAAAGGCTGCGCTGATTGCCGGGCTAATTTCTGTAACGAGTGTTTTAAGTTGTACCACCCTTGGGGTACCCCACGTGCCCAACACGAGCATGTTCTACCCACACACAGTTTCCGACCCAAGGTAAGCCGATGAGACTCCTAGGTGTATGAGGTCATCATTGTAGGTTTAGTACGACACATACTGTAAATGCATTAATCAAAACCTCAATAGTTATAACAGGCAAATAGTGTCAACCTGGATCTAACAGCTTCCATCAGTGGAACATAAGCTATGTGGCTCCAATAAATAACATTTTACTGTGCACATTCACGAGGAGCATTCGAGTCAATTACACTAATGACATTAACTGTGATCGCAGCATGGGTAAAAGTAGGTCGGTAGGGTCAGCAGTACTGAGGAGAGAGCAGTGGCCTGGCAAAATGCACTGAAATATTCGTAGTACTCAGTTATTTAGTTACTTTTTCAAAAATGTAATCCATTGTTTAGACAATTTATGTAATCCGCCAGACAGCAGTCATTCCCAATCCCTTAGTGTGTGTATGAAAGTCGTCCTACAAGCCCCGCCCCGGCTAACCCCCCCCCCTCTGGTATTCCTGCTGTTATACCCCTATCTCACCTATGCAGTTTGACGCATGCGAAGACAGATGTGCAGAAAGATGGAAACCTAATCACAGCGGCAAAACTCGCTGTGAATCATGATGAACCGTACTTACGACCACCGTGCGAAACCGCGTAGGTGAGATAGGGGTATTAGTAGTTAACAGATTATGGGCCAAACTTCACTGAGTGGTGATGGTAGAATAATTATAAAGGTCTTAACTAAAACAACATGCATGAGGAATCACAAAGGAGTTTTTTATTTTCTGCAATGGAAAAGTACTCAAACTAGTTACTTTTATCAGAAAGTAACGCTGTAATGTAACTGATTACTTTTTAAAGACAGTAATTTTGAAATGTAATTAGTTAAATTTTTTCTCTCTCTTTCAGGTGCTGGTGTGTGTTGAACATGAGCAGGAACGGATGCAGTTTTACTGCCGCTCGTGTCAGCGTCTGTTGTGTGCACTCTGTAAGCTGCGCCGTGTCCACAATGGCCACAAGGTCATGCCCATAGCACTCGCCTACCAGACGTTGAAGGTACTCCCTTAAAAACTTCATAGTGTTTTAGTAGTGTTTTACTTATTTCATCGTCAGACAAATACATCGCCTGTTCGGTAATCGGAGAGTGAGTCAGATGAAAAATTAAAAAAAATGTTTTACTCAAGATTTTGAGTTCACTTAAGGTGCAGATCAAACTTCAGGCAGATATCCAAGTACTGCAAAAGTTTTACTAAATTCTGTCCACACTGTTTTGCATGATAAAATTATGTTGTAATAGGCATTTTCATAGTGATTATGTAGGGGGGGGGGGGGGCTCTCTTTATTAGCACCACAGTTTTTTGGAACGTTTGAGACTTTCTACAATAAGAATAAACATACATTGATGTGTCCATTCCATATAGACACACCCACCTCAAGGGTAAAAGCACTAAATAGAGGGGGGGGGGGGGGGGG
>JAQMYG010000033.1:7925566-7943826 GCA_030014215.1 Clariallabes teugelsi
CATTTGCCATCTCCACATCATTGCATTCAGTTTTTATGCACAATTTGTTAAGTGTCCCAACTTTTTTGGAATCCGGTTTGTATATGAATCTTTTTAGGCTGTGGAACGAATAATTTCAGTTTCCATGATTTCTTATGGGGAAATTCACTTTGATATACGAGTATATACGGGCACGCTTCAAGAACGAATCATGCTTGCAATACAAGGTTTAACTGTGAATGTCCTAGTCAAGCTAGGTGATAAAGTGTGATAATTCAGTGTACAAATTTCGAATTTTGCTTGGGTTTAATGATAGAGTAGAGTGTGATGATTCAGTATGCTGATTCAATTACTTGATTCTATTTTTTGCTTCGGTTTGATGACTGTTGATTTGGTGCTTCAGTGTGCTGAGTCAGTATTTCTTTTAGTTTGATGATAGAATTTGATAAGTTGGTATGATGATTTAATTTGTTGATTCGGTGTCTTGCTTTAGTGTGATTACAGAGTCTAATGATTTAGTCCTTTGCTTCAGTGTGATGATTTGGAATGCTGATTTCATTTTTTATTCTGTGTTTTGCTTCAGTGTGATGATAGCGTGTGATGATTCAGTATTTATCTTCAGGGTGCTGCTTCAGTCTGATGATTCGTCATGCCGATCCAATACGCTGATTTAGTATTACGAGTCATCATGAAGCTTGAGTGTAATCATTCGGTGTGCAGATTTATTGTGTAGATTCATTGTGGCGAGTGATGTTAAAAGTGCTTACTGAGTCTTTGTACTGAGTGTGTTTGCTGAGCCATTTGGTTTTAATTTACCGTGCTAATCCTGTTTGGAGTGCTGATTTGATGTGCTGGTTTGGTGTTCAACTATCTAACAGCTTACTAAGAAAGCCTTTCCTGTTTTCTGCTATAGCTCCACTGGCTCCTGTAATCGACACCCAAAAGACTCTGGCATACGATCAGCTGTACCTGTGCTGGCGCCTTCCTCAGGACTCTGCTCCTGCCTGGCACTACTCCGTGGAGTTTCAGAGAAAAAATGGCAGAGATGGACCTTTGTGGGGCGCGGTCAAATCTGAAGTCTTCGGAGGACCCAACAGTCCGTGGCAGCGCATAGACGAGGTGGGCGGGACTAGTGCTGTGATTGACAGACTGGAGATGGACAGCGTGTATGTGCTGAGAGTGAGAGGCTGCAACAAAGCAGGTTTTGGCGAATACAGTGAGGAAGTGTATCTACACACACCGCCTGCACAAGGTAACACAATATTAAAGTCACAACTTTTTTGTATCCACACTCATGGGGGTATTCGCCATTCTAAATTCAGTTTTCTTATATTTATTTTTGCACTTAATTTCCCATACCTTCACTTTCTCATCCATCCATCCATTGAATGCCTTCCTGCTTTCTCACTTGTTTTCCCCATCCATCCAGATTTTCTTCAATTTATCCAATTCCTTCAACCTCTCTCTCTCATGTAAATCATACTCTTTATCCACTCTCTCTCACCTTTTCTTTTTCTTCTGCTCTGACTTGTATTCCTGTTTAATCTAGAATACATCAACTGCCTGACCATCTCCAAATCCTTGTATATGGATAAAGGTCCTACTTTCCTCTTTTACCCTCGTCCTTGTTTCCTCTTCTCTTTAACCATCTCTTTAAATTCTGGTCTTTTCCTTGTCCTCCTTTCACCTGTCCTCCTTATGGTTGCTGTCCGTTTTCTCTGTTTGTATACGGTCCCCACCACTCCGATCCCTACTTCTCCTCCCACTCTCCTTCCCTCTTTTTCTTTCTGACTCTCAGTGCTGTCATTTTGTCTGGACTCTCGCTGGGGGCTCCATGCTGAGCGTGTGGCATTGGGTAAAGGGCAGACGTATGCCCGCAGCGTGCCCGGTGTCACTTTGCTTCAGGCCGCCGACCGCGCCCTCACTTCTTTTCATCTGACCTCTGACCTCTTGATGGCGGACGTGTCAATCACACAGGGTCGTCACTACTGGGCATGTTCAGTGGAGCCTGGTTCCTACTTAGTCAAGGTAAGCAGATGACAGATTGGACAGCATGGACTTTCATATTTTAAATGTTTGAAAGAACTTCTTGTCATTCTGGGCATTTGTATGTTTTTGTGGATGTGTGTATGCAGGTTGGTGTTGGTCAAGAAACAAAGCTTCAAGAATGGTTTCACTTACCACAGGACATGGCAAGTCCCCGGTAAAGCTGAAAAAAATTTCCATTTAAAAGCAAACATGTTATCCCTCTTCATTATGAAACACACTTATACTATGCTGTTGAATTCTCAGTTGTTATTGGCCCGAAAGGTGTTGATTGATATTTTTAATAACAGCATAGCTTGAACAGCAGTTTTAATTATGTGGTTTATATTAAAACGTTTACTGATCTGACATCCAGGACATTGGATTGGATATCAGAGAAAAAAAAGAAAGAAATAGATTCAATCCTGTATGAATTTTTAAGCTGTTTTTTTTATATAAGCAGTGATTTAGCAATGAGCATTGTGTAGGTTTTAAAGAAAAAATATTATGTTTATTGGGCTTTGGGTGTTCATATAGGCTCTAGTTAATTATATACTGTATAGGTTCGAATATTGGTTTCTTTAGCGGAAAAGGTACGGTGGCATCTAATTCATATTCATGCACACATTCAAATACAGTGGTTGGCATATGAATTTAATCTGTTCTGGAGTTGAGTTCTTAACGCGAATGTTCTTAATGTATTGCGAAGCGCATTTTCCCTTAAGAAATAATGTGAATGCAGATAATCCGTTCCAGCCACCTACCAATATTACCAATTTCCAACACTATAATCATAATTTCGCCCTGCGATGGATTGGCACCCTGTCCAGGGTGTACCCTGCCTTGTGCCCGAAAGCCTCCTGGGATAGGCTCCAGGCCCCCCACGACCCTGATCACAGGATAAAGCGGTATAGAAGATGAATGAATAATCATAATTTCTGCATATAAAAACAATCAAAAACATTTAGGAAAGACATGTAAATTATGGAAAAATATTTTAGAAATAGACATTAAACCTCACTTAACCTCAATTTATGATTCCTCTTGGCATGGCTGCTTTAAAAACGAAAATGAAAGTGACTCCTCTTCTTCTTGGCGCTGTCCTTGCTAACATTCTTGGAACACATGATTCCCTAAATCTTGCACAAAATGCAAAAACACAAAAAAACACAGAAAAACCTAAACTCGCTTTGCTTGGCTTTCCACTGACGTGAACAAGTTTTTAACGGCTCCCAGACATACGCACAACTTAGCTGCCATTTGGTTCAGCTCGGTTCGTTCGTTCGTATACCGATGCAAATTTTTTGCAAATTTTTAGTTCTTAAGGCAAAAATTCTTCAGGCTAAGTTCGTATGCAGAGGTACCACTGTACATTACTGTCTCTATAGTAACAACTTACAAGGGAATTTACAAAGATGCTGAATACCAACAGATTTGAAAATGTGTGTTTAAGTTCACGACAGAAGTTATGCTTTTTAGTTTCATGACAAATTATAAATGAACAAGAATATGACATCACACAGCACTATTTATTAGTTTCTTATAGCAGCATACAGTACTCTGTTGTGTTGTAATCTTAATGTAACAAATAAGAACAGCAAAAGTCCTGGCTATTAAACATGATTCAGACAGTCACAAAACGCAGAAAAAGTCAAATAAAGTGAAGATTGAGAAGTGTTTATCTTAGATCCTGTAAAAGCTCACCACATTACTAGCTCCATTTTATAATTATACCATAATTCCATAAAATATTTCTGCCACACCTCTATGTCTGAAAGATTAAAGCATGCCTTGCCCTTTTTTCTTTTTAGGTATGATCCTGACAGTGGGCATGACAGTGGTGCTGAGGATGCCCAGGACTGTTCACCTCCCTTCTGCTTCCTCACCATGGGCATGGGTAAGATTCTCATGCCCAAATCAGGGGCATCTAATGGCATGTCCGGCCCCCTGACTGCTCCCCTGCCGCCGCGCCTCGGCGTGTGTCTGGACTTTGATAAAGGACGTGTGACTTTCTACGATGCCCACTCGCTGCGAGTGCTATGGGACGGGACCGTCGATTGCTCCGCCCCTGTTTGCCCGGCCTTTTGCTTTATCGGCGGAGGGGCACTTCAGCTGCAGGAGCTGATAGCAAATCGCAGCACAGAGCAAACCATGCCCAGGAGAGTCACTATTCAATCACATGCAACAAATCTGAGCAAATGAAGCCATAAACAGTTATACAGGAAACTCTTAACTCTCAAGCACCTTGAAATGTCATCTTTCATTAGTACTTTTTTAATATATATATTTGATATTTAGTTTCTATGTTAAGTTAATTTTGATTTCCACCTCACAGGCGGGGTTTTATATTAAGATTTGCTCCTGCATTGTGCTTAGAAACTGCGGCATGCGGATAAACAGGATTTCATGCAACTAATATAAAATAAAGTATGTCCGGTCTGGTGCATGAACAGTATAACTCATCTATAGGCATAAATCATGAATGATGCATTTCTAGTAAAGGGAATGATGATTTATATGCTATTTTTACACATTCCGCTTGTGAATCAACTAAAAGGGGTATAATAATTTGTACAGACTTAGTACACACAACACCAGTGTGTTTGCTTTTTATAGGACTGTATAATAGTTGCCACCTTTGATTTTGTCTTCATTAGTTTAGATCGTGTCTGAGGTTAATTTCTGTTTAGAGTCATGAGAGTCCCGTGCCTCTATTTTTCATTTAACACAGTAAGATCACTGTTGAACGCTCTGCACTAGGTTGCCCTGCATTTAGCTTTATAAGTAGACGGCCAATTACAAGCAGGCCCTAACTAAAAGATTCACCATCTGATCAGATGCTACATGTCTCTAACAGAAACCAGTAATATTTGTGTGTGTAGAACATTTATGTCACAGTAATATTTGGTATATGTCAATTGCTAAAAATCACCTAAAGTATTGTACTATTAACCATATGTGGCCTAAATGTTCAATTTCACAACAAAGCTTTTTACTGTGAGCAAATATAAAACAAGAAAAACAAACAATATCACAATGTTACTATGTCACAATGTCATGTCTCAGATAAAATGCATAGAAGAATACAATATATAATGACTAAACATGTACTGTATGTTTATTACTAGCTAAGCATGTTAAAAATACCTTCCAAGAAATGCAAAAGTATTTTTAAAACAGAACAGAAATCCATGTCTTGTCATGTTTATATATTCAAAATGATCAACACCAATGTTTCTGCTTATATGAAACGAATGATTAAAATGTTGTCCAGGTGGTAACTCAGGCCTTTAAAGTCACAACCAAAAGTGAAACTAAAAGGAAAGCATTCTGTCAGCAGGCGATTCGTAAAGTGCGTAATTGTTGATGTGATGACATTTTCTGTGAGATATTTATTCATTTAGCATTTTTGGAAGGAATCTCCAGCGTTTATGTCACTTTTTTTTTTAACATTAAAATCTTCAGGACAGATGGTTTGTCTTTGTCTATGACATGATGTTAAAAGCTGCATTTTTTTGTCTATGAAAAAAAAAAAAAAAGATGTTTGTGAGGGAACGACTGTTTTTCGCTGCTACGTTAAACAACTTTGCAGACATTAAACATTAAATGTAACTATAAATGGATAAAACAGGCATGTTGTGTTGTTTCTTACCTGATAAAAAAATTACTGCTATGGAAGACGAATACATTTTGTCAGGCAGGACAAAATAATCAAATTCAGGGTGGTAATAAATCAAACTATTCTTTGTATTTAGATTTTTTATGTAGCATGGCCTGTCCATAGACCAACAATTCTATGCAAATGTCTTAAACAGGTCACTTTCGCTTACTTTTCACATCAGAACATATTTGAGACAAAAAGAAAGCTGTGACAGGCTCTTCAAGATGCTTGGAATAACCTATCACACAACTTTCTTATACAATCACATGATAATGTATCTAGAACAATTCATTCAGTTTTAAAAGCAAAGTGTGTATTAACATGAGCACTTCCTCATACTTTTTTTTGTCACGATTGAATACTTATAGTGAGGTGTTACAGGTACTACAGGTTTTTCTTTTTTAATGCTGACTGTACTAATGATAGGCAACTCTTTGTTTAAGCAAATGTTTATGTATACTTGTTTTCACGCACGTGTTTATCAAGGATGAATAATCGTATGTGCTCAAAATTGTTGTTAGTTGAGTCCAAAGATACATCAGAGCATTCATTGTGTACAACATTGTTTTGTACAACGTGTCAGATGAATACTTTACTTATTACTGACACATAGCCTTTTATAAATTTTTTTTTTTAATAGCTTTTATTAATGCACTAAAATGCAATAAGAGTTTCTTTTTAAATAAGAACAGAAATCGAACTCTATGTGTAAATATCCAAAATAATCAGTATATGATCAATGTTTCTCCTTATGGAAATACCCTAAAATTTATAACCAAAATATTGTGCATGTGGTTAAACAGGCATTAAAAGTGAAAAAAAAAATGAAAGAAAACAAAAACATGAGAATAGTGGGGGGGAAAAGGTTTTCTTGTTTTTATTATACGATCACCCAATTTGAGTTCTTGATTTTGGTCTGAAGAGGAAACAGGTCAGTGAAAAATCTTAGCAATGATAGAAAGGCACCAGAACAGTCAGGTCACATAAGAAGGATTATTCCTTTATCTGGTGGTATGAAAACATTGCAAAGAATAGCTCAGCATGGCAAGAATGCAAGAAGGGCGTTATAATGGTACATTCCACTGTTGTATTTACTGGAAGGCCTTTTTATTAATTCCATAATGTATGTGTATTTCCTTCTTTTTTGTCTGTCAATGTTTTTAGTTTTTTATCTATTTTTAAATAAATACTTCGTAGACTATACTAACGACAAGCCACTGTCAAGTACACCCACACACACAAAACAGTGTTACACACACATAATTGTATATGTTTATCATGTCTGTATTATTATGTACAAAACAATTCACAATTTCCAAACTTTATAATTAAATAAATAACTTTTCAGAAGAATATTTACATGCCTGTAAAGGAAGCAACATATTGCATGATAGACCAGTGTTTAAATGTGAACAAACAAACAAACAAACAATAAACAAACAAAACCCAATGTAAGCTACTTGTTTTTGCATGAAACAAAACGGAAAGAAGCAATTGTGACAAAGTTACCAGAAGAACTCTGGCATATCCTCCAGCAAGCTCATTAAAACTCCCACCTGTTTTACTTAAAAAATTCCAGAAATCACTAACACTGATTATTTTCAAGCATAGAGTTTTCACACCAAGTATTGTCTGTATTTTTATTGCTCTTTAATGCTCTTCATAAAAGTTTCTTTTATGTAGAAATGTTTTCATATGCATCTTTGCTCATGTCTTTTTTTTTTTTTTGTATGTTCCCGAGACGTTTGCACAGTACTGTAAGTAAAACAGCTGTTAGCTTTTACTGAGTGTGCTGGAGAATATGACATCTTGTGGTAACTTTGTTAGACTTGCTCCTGTATATTTTCATGCAAAACCCAGGAGCAAACATTGTTTGTTTGTTTGCATTTCCATTTGAAACCTGGTCTATCATGTAATATGTTGCTTTCTTTATACAAATTCAAAGATTCTTCTGTAATGTTGTTTATTCATTAATTTATAAGGTATGATTTGGCAATAGTGATTGGTTTTGTACATAATTACGCAGATATCATACATACAGAACAACATTTGCACTACAGATAATACATCTAATAAGGCTTATATATAACATATAATCTGACCCAGTGACCAGATTCTTAGGAAAACTGGAGAAAAAAATTATGTTTATATCTAACTGGCATGGAAGCTGGTGTGCTCTTCTGCTGTTGTAGATCATCCATCTCAAGGTTTGACATATCTGAGTGTAGACTTGCGGTCTATGGTACATTGAAACAGTCTGGTCATTCTCCTCTGACCTTTCTCATGAACAGTGCACTGCATGCCTTTTTTGGTGCAAACTCTTGCCACGTGAGTGAACCTAAAAATCATATATTTTTCCCATTCTGATCCTCTGATGTTTTTGACCTGTATATAGAGAATTTTTTACTTCGTGCTTCTGCCACGTGCCTGCCTACATAATAGAAGAATTATAGTAATAGTAGAAGAATTCTTTTAATTAAGAAGTTAATCAATGAACACATTCTCAAATAAGTAATCATGATCGTATGCAAACAACTAAATATATAATAAAAACCAATATATCATATTTCAACAACAAAAAAAAAAGGTCTAAAAGCTGATAAGGATTTTTTTTTAAATGACATTTAGTTTTAGGGTTGTTTTTATGGACTGGTATATATGTTTTTTGTGTATGTTAATAAACATATACAACATACTGTACACCCTACTCATTTCAATAGTATCAAAAGCAAATTGTATACAGTATGTGAACTCAAAACTATTAAAAACTGATTAATATACGTAAGGTGCTGGCATGTGTGTTTAGTAGATTTCTCCTCATAATAAGTTAATTAAAGTAAGGCTACATGTCTACCTGCAAATTAATGAAACATTTTGGATATTCCGAGAACACTTTACGATACTGATATGAATAAATGTTGTCTTGTGATGGATGCAGACTAGCTTAGTTTTTTTCTTCCAGCTAGTAATTATCTGCAATGATTCCTGTATATCATATAACAATAATTAATAATAATTCAAAATGTCTTAATATGTATTTACTTTTTCTTTTTAAGAATGTGAGATTAAAATTACTTCAAATATTTCTTCAAATATTTCTACATGATTCCTCCCACAGGCCACACACCTAATTTCCTTGTCCCTCCCTCTTCTTGTTGTGGTTACTGTAAATGACAAAGCTCATAAATAAAAAGATTGCATCGTGTTTCACTTTTAGTTGATTTCACCTGGCATCCAGCAAAAGCTGACACTTCTGAAGACCTAGCACTGGTAAGGATCTCACCTTTAATGAACATTGCAGGCCTGAATACAGCACTATACTATCTTGATGAAACAAGCTAGTTTAATTTCTGCTTTGTAGAGTATTGTGTTTGTATTTGCATTTATATATTTAGTATATTAATATTTTTAATATATTAAAATACTTATTGTGTGAGTATATGCCCTGATAAAGCTGGTTTTCCTTGTTGCTGCGGTAGTACTATCAAGAGTGCATCTTTTGCATTTTTTTTTGTTGTAATTTGCAGGGACAGTATGGCGCAAAAAAATAAATGGATCTACCTCATGACCTTTTGATTAATAGCAAGAAATTATTATATCAGTTTAAATTCTAATGGTGTGATATAGAAAACCACAGCATCTTGCTAGATTGACGTGATTTCTGTTATACACATTTTTTCCCTTTTGTCTTTTGACTGCTCCTGTCAAGAGCTCACTATACCGTACCATCTGGTGTGCATACAAGTTTTATGCATGATGCCATTTCTGCCACAACCCTCCCATTTTTCTAACCCAGGTTTGGGACCATTGGCTGGGTAGTATGGGGATAAGCGTAGGGGTTAAGGGTCTTCCCCAACAGCACCAACCCACCAGCAGCGGGGCTTGAATTCAGATCCTCCGATCTACAACCTAGAGCCTTAATTACCTGAGCCATCAATGCCCAAAGTGCTATCTGTTTTTGAAATTGATTTTAACTACAACATGACCATGATTTCAACTAAAACTGCAGCAAAGCCATGACCTCAATGTTTATGACTTAAACAAGCTAAACAATAGGACTAAATGGTGATTAACCAACTCATATGTGGCCCATCACATCATGATTTGAAATATTCATATTTTTAGATTTCTGGTTCAATACGCTCTATTTTGAAATCAGATTTTTTTACTGTATCATATCCAGTGGCTGAGATATGAGTTGTGCAAATTTGTTTATGAGGAGGGCCTCAGAAAAACCTGTGAAAATCTTACTTTTTTAGAATACTTAAACAAAGATTCTGTGACAAAAAAGCCTTAGTTTGACACCAGGTTTTCCCTGTTACCTCTAAAAAGAACTTTTCCAGCAGTGTGTTTTTATAATGAAAAAATGCATGTTTTTCTATCACAACTAGTGTAACCAGCTTGCATATTTTTCATTAAAATGCTTTAAAACAATGTTTAAGACCGAATCTTTCTCAATTCTGTTAAAGATCAGGAAGATAATTTTTTTTTTTTATTATTACTGATTTGTGCCAAAATTTAAAATATGATAAATTTCCCCTACTGCACACTACTGGCCATAGTGCAAAACTAATCTGTATGACTTAATACCTGACTGGATATGAAAGGTCATATATAAGATAAGTAGGTATTTTTAACTGCTGCATATTTTCCATCTGCTCTTTTACATGTGAAATGAACTTGGAGCTCTTGACCCTTCTTGGAGATTTCTTGGCCGTTTTCAAAAAAGCGTAGAAAAGTTAAAGTTGAAAAACTAAAAGGTTTCATTTTAGGGTTAAGTTTAAGTGTGGACAGAGAGTTAGATAACAGCATTAATAATGATATAAATGGAAGGTTAATAAACAAACACATGTGGGGCAGGGGTAGAGAGACCTAGTTTTAAACTTATTTCTTCATTTTCATCTAATCCCATCCTCATGTCACGTCTTCGACTGTCCTGTTCCCAGTGCTGATTCAAATGTGTTTGTGTCTCACACAGCGCTTGACTTAGACTTTGCTGTAATGGCTCGCTTCGGTCTCTGGATTGCAGCCTTGAGCCTGGTTTGCCTCATTGCTCTGGCCACCTCACAGAATGGTTTGTATTCCTGTTTCAGGTATCACAAGTCTAGCTTTATTACAAGAAATGTTGGGTGCAGATTTCTGTGGATAATTGTCCTCGTTATCTAAGAAAAAGCCTTATTTGTGCCCTCAGTGTCTCTGTTATAAAGGACATATTGAACGTTTGTGTGACTGCAAGTTTTATTGCATTTTTTAGTACGATTTAGGATGTCAATGATGTTTTCTCTCTCTCTCTCTCTCTCTCTCTCTCTCTCTCTCTCTGTGTCTCTCTCCCTGTCTCTCTGTCTTTCATAGCTCCCAGTGTCACAACAGAAAACAGCAGTGATGCGGCTATTACGGCTACCTGTACCAAGTACTTCGATGTTGACTCCAAAATATTTGCTACCAGTGTAGTGAACATGGTCTTTCAGAATTACATGGAATATTTTGATGTGAGGTCTAATTTCATACATATGTTAAGTTCCTTTTGTCTTTCTGCCATTTCCTGTAGCTGAAGCTGGCATGATCACTGACCAGACAATATTTTTTTTTTACATTCATGAGCCACACTTTTATACACATAATGTGTCTTTCTCTCTCTCTCACTTTCTAGGGGATGAACCCTATCCATGTGATCGAACTCTTGCAGCCCTTCGATGCTGACAATGATAAACTTCTGAACCTAACCGAATGTCAAAATTTCGTCAAATACATCATACAAAACGCCCCAAACACCCCAAACACCAATGCCAAGTAACTTAAGTGGTTTGGAGGTCATAAAATAAACATAAAATGCTATCTTTATTTTCTTTTACTAAGTGAACTTTAATTTCAATCAGCTATAAACATGCAAATATCTATACAAATTATTCTGTATTTAGCATATCTTGTACTTGGATTTTGATGGGACTTACTCATGCACGAATAAATTCTCATTAAAATGGCATGACTTGAAATGGGTGCTTATTTATATAAGAATTTGCATTTGTAAGATTTTCATTTGTATGAAAGTGTATAAACATGCAAATGTGTATTTGGAATTTTAGTTTGAGTCACACTTTATCTTTTTCTCTTGGTGTCTCTCTCTCTCTCACACACACACAAACAAAAAATATTAATTTTCTTTCATAGTTAAAGACCTATCCCATTACATTTACCTCTTGATCTATCACTCACATAAAATTAGCCTTTATATTCACTACTTTTAATTCTCACACAGACATCAATTATTCCTGCATGTCATTATGTCCTACAATATGTGTTAGAAGTAAACTGAACACAAGAGCACTGAAACTGTATATGAGAGGTGAGACTATAAAAGATGAGAATTATATTTCTATTTAATACAGAAGATTTGAGCTAATGCATAGTTTCACAAAGGATTATAATCCTGAAGCTCTGTCCTACTGTATGTTAACTTGCATTTTGCTTTATTGGTAGCGGGCCAATTCACAGCAGGCCTAAACCATGAAGATTCATCTGATCAGATGCTACATGTCTCTAACAGAAGCAATGAAGGTTTTTGTGTATAATATTTGCAAAATCATGTTTGGTATATTTCTGAAAATCATACATCTTTAAGCATACATGGTCTAAATGCTGAATATCACAAGAAAACTTTTTTTGGTGTCAGCAAACATCAAAATATCAGATTCTTACAGTTGTTAGTACACTGCTTGGCTACAAAAAAGTCACACACTCTAAGATTTCATTCAATCAACTTTATCTTTGACTACATCACACAATATGGTGGCCAGTTCATGTATGAAAATGGTTTCTCATGCTTTCAGTACCACTCATTCACAATTTCAGTTCCAGAACATGCCTGTGCCATCAGGGAAGAAAAACTCATTCAGGTCATCAGCTGAGCTGACTTCATTTCATTGCCACACAACATTCCTGAGCCTAACTGAAGCAACCACAGATCACAAAACGCCTTCCAGATACTTCTACAGGGGGCACTATGAATGATGGGTGCATCTTTTCATGCACTTTCCTTATTATCCCTTATTATCCACCCATAACCCATAGGGTAAATCTGAACACCTCAGACCAAATGAACTTTTTCCCATTACTCTAAAGTCTAATCTTTATGCTCCGTAGTAACTTCAAGACTGTTTACAGTAGTCTCACTAACAAGTGTTTATCTTCTGGCCACACATGTGTGTAGTTCCAAGGTCTCATGTTGTGTGTGTACAGAAATGCTCTTACTTGTACTGTTAAACATAGATATGTTTTTACCTTTGAGTTTTTACCATGCAACTTTACAAAGTGATTTTTTTTTTTTTTTTTTTTTTTACAATCAAATGCTTTCACAAATTTAATGGTTCAGCACTATCTTTCCAGGTTTTGATAATGTAACGAAGAGTTCTTAACCCAGTTGCAGTAATTTAAAATCTTTTTAATTTAAAAGTTTTCTATGTTTGATGCCACCTAATAATTTGACCTTTATTTGCCTTGATTTTGGCAAAGCATGTTGTAAATAAATTCTATGTAAGGCAAACATATTTTTAAAACAGAACAAGAAATCCATGTAGATGTTATGATGATATATATTAAAATTAGCATTATCAGAGCAGATCTGCTTATGGAAACCCTCTCAAATGAATAACAAAAATGTTGTCCAGGTTGTAATTCAGGCCTGTAAACTGACAACCAAATGTAAAACCATTGGAAAAACAAAATTTTTACTGTTAATTGCTCTCATAAAACTCGGGAGACTAAATTGAAATTTTCATTCCAGCCCCAAATTATTTTCTACTTTGTCTGAATTGTTTGATGAGTTTCTCCCAAAATTCACTAGGAGAAATAGGTGAGACAGGACAATTAGAAACAGGAGTCATCATTGAGATGTAAGCTAGTTAAACTCACTCCACTCCACTCAGTGTTATTGAGGCCTCATAGAGCTGATCAGGCCTTAAAATGATTATTACTCATAAGACTCAGAACAAGTCAAAGTTCTTGAAAAATAAAGCAATTTGAAGGACTGGAAAGACCTTATTGTTATTAACTGCCTAATAAATCATGTGAAGGTTAAAGATGGAATTTTTCATACATTCTGTACTGTAAATCACACTATTTTTAATGTTGTAAACTAAGAATTCTTTCAAAATTATACAGTACAGTGAGGACGTTTAAGGCGGTGTGAAGAAATGCTGTAAATGTAAGAATAAAAAAAAGTAATAAAAATAAGAATGCTTTTTAAAATGTGCTTTCAATTTACAAAATGCAAAGTGAGCAAACAGATGTAAGATTGAAATCAAATCTATATTTGGTGTTCAAACCAGCATAAATCCTTTATACTCGCACACTGGCATAATGTCAGGGTTTTAGTAGTATCAAAGTCAGGTGTATGGTTAACCAATTATACCAAGGATCATCAATTTCATATTTTGGGTGAAATACAGTCATTAACAGTAACAGCTGTGTACTCAAACTGGGTGAGAAACAACCAAATTCTGCTACTGAGGTGAGGTTGTCAAAGACAATAGTTTCATATCACAGGTCATACACCATGGCAAGACTGAGCACAGCAACAAGATACAAAGGTAGTTTTACTGCATCAGCAAGGTCCCTCCGAGGCAGCGATTTCGAAGCAGACTGTGGTTTCAAGATGTGCAGTTCAAGCTATTTTGAAGAAGCACAAATAAATAGGCAATGTTGAGGACTGCAGACGCAGTGGTTGGCCAAGAAAACTTAATGCAGCAGATGAAAAACACATCACCCTTACTTCCCTTTGACCCTTCAACATCAGAATATGTCCAGCAGTGCCATCAACAAAGAACTGGTGGAAATCGATGGGACCCATGTACACCCATTTTCTGTCTAAGTCTGGACACAAGTGGTCTTCATGGAAGAATTGTGGCCCAAAGCCATACCACGATACAAGGCTAAACAACTCAGTTATGCACAAAACCATAGGAACTTTTGTGCAGAAAAATGGCAGCAAGTGCTCTGAGCTGAAGAGTCAAAATTTTAAATATTTGGCTGTAGCAGGGGGCAGATTGTTTGCCTAAAGACTGGAGAGTGGTACAATAATGAGTGCTTGCAAGCAACAGTAAAGCATGATGGAGGTTCCTTGCAAGTTTGGGTCTGCATTTCTGCAAATGGTGTTGGAGATTTTATCAGGTTTAATGGTGTCCTCAATGCTGAGAAATACAGGCAGATATTTATCCATCATGCAATACCATCAGGGAGGTGTCTGAGTGGCCCCAAATATAATTTAGTCTGCAACCATGCCCTGACTGGTCTTATTTGAGCAATGTGGAACAGAGGGTGGATACAGGCTTGGGAAGTTTCAGGGGGCTTGCCACTGGGTTGAGCACCTTGGAAATTTGAGATGGTCCAACAAAACGAGGGGTGAGTTTCTGGGAGGTGGCCTTTAAAAGGTTGCATGTGGATAGCCAGACATTTGACCAACATCAGTATGTTGGTCTAGAATGCGCTTACTATTGGCCCATCTGGAGTAATTCTGGCTTTCTTCCAGGTATGATGACATGGACAGAAGTCTATGGGTCCTGTGATGAAAAGAGGAGGTTGATAATTGTAAGCTGCCTAAAAGGGGGAGAGGTTGCCGAGGTTTGGAGTGGATTGTGGGCATATTCTACCAACGTCAGGTTCTGAGACCTGGATGACGTGTCAGTGGCACAGAGAATGTGAAGGCCTGTTTCCATTTCCTGATTTATCTGCTCTGTTTTGCCATTGGTTTCTGAGTGGAAGCCTGAAGAAAAGCTTCCCCAAAAGACAGTTCTTCAGAGAGCTTTATTAATGAACATAGGAGTTTTAGTGAGCAGGCCCAGAAGGATCAGATAAGAGAAGCTGTGTGTGTGAGTCAGTAAGTGACTGGGATGAATGGGGGAATCCCCTGTGACGAGAGAGGTGGCGGGGCTATGACGTGGGGGAATCTCCACAACCCCGGGAGGAGAGCGCAAGAGACATCTTCTTGGATTATGCGAGTGTGTCTTGTGCAAGAATAAAATAGGTGCGATCACTTGTCCGATGAACGTCAGTTCGTGGAGAGTGGGACAGCAAAAAGTGAGCAGAGTAGTTTTACCAGGCATAAGTCAATAACCAGGGGTCGATAACAAGACAAAGGGATACTGAGAAACAATGAAACAGCATGAGCATATGAGGCACATGAGCGAGATACTGTAGCATGGACTGATTCTGTCGGTGTGCTTATAAAGCCGAGAGATAATTGCCTAACCAGGTTCAGGTGTGTGGTGAAAGACAGGTGAGCGTGTAGTAAAAAATATGGAGTAGAGTTAGGATCTGGAAGTGCTGGGTTGATCTGGCTGGCTTGTGACAAACCCTGCAGAGGCCGATGTGGAGGCTAGGGTTCTGCATTAGGGTTAACTGTCTGAAAAGTCTGTCCAGCTTCCCATTCTTAGAAATGTAAAAATCCCATAAACTGCTGTAGAGTGTTCAGAGTCCATCTGTCCATCTCCAGACTGTTTAAACATGGCTGCTTTGGACTTGCTGAACTGATTGTTTAAAATTCAGGTGTGGAACACATGAATTAAATCATTATAACAGGATAAGACAGAGTTGAGATCAGAGTCCTACCCCTGGAAGGTAGGACAAACAAAAGGACTTATAAGCTGCTGCCCAAATGACAACTTTTCCATTAGCCCAATGAAAGTGGGGGTTGTGTCAAGCTAGCCATGAGATCCCTAGGATGATGGAGTGTGAGGAGAACTGATTACCAGGAATGAAAGCCACTCACAATGTGTTTCTCCAATGATGTGGTGAAGTATATGGCCATTCAATTTGTAGACCATCACAGTGGAGGAGAGTGGCTCAAACTCATCCCAACTGGCTCACCCCAAGTTAATTTGCAAGATTTTGCTCTATGAACTCAGAATCAGTCCCTGAGTCATCAAAAGCCATCTGAGTAAGGAATGACCCACTTGGCTTTGGAGGTGAAGCAAAGGTTTGGCAGGCTTGGAGGGAGAAAGAGAACTAGGGCCTAACACTGATTGCCAGTCAGTGATGAGTCTTCTCTTTTAAAAGATATGGCCAGACCCACCACAATACAGGCATAGGCCAGTGGATGGTCTTCTTTTTTTTCTGCTGTTTGAGACAGCAATATTTTGAGTCAATGGCATATTGTGAGGCTTCTTGACTTGGAGTGGAAGGGTAAAAAACAACCAAAGCTCAGGAGTGAAAGCAGCATAGGAAGAGCAAATTGCTGAATAGCGTTCCCACTTTGCAGTAGCCCAATGCCTCGCCTTGCCAGAAAGCAGGGGAATGACATAGGCAATCTTGAAACGTTCAGAAGGAAATGAAGAAGTTTGGAGCTCAAGGATTATGGAACATTGCTACAAGAAAGGTCTAGAAAGGTATGGTTCTCCTGCATATCATTCCAGGTGAGGCAGATAGGTTCACTATCAAGGTTTGTGACTTTAGCAGGATGGACTGGGTGTGTGGACAGAGATTGCTACTGTAGGAAAGCTGGCTGACATGGATACCCAATTCTTGTATTGCATTAGACAGTTCATTAAAAGTCATTTGCAGATGTCATGATGGTGAATGGATGTTTTTTCTTTCTTTTCTTTTTTTTTTGTGGCACCGCACTTGTGCCAGCTTCAGTGTAGAGAAGAGCAAAGAGTCCTGGAAGTGACAGTTTGGTCGCCACAGAGGCCTGATTTCAACATCATTAAGTCTGTCTGGTATTACATGAATAGGCAGAATGTGGTGAGGGAGGAATTTTGAACCAATCTTCTTTACAACATTGCCTCAGTTCATTGAGGTTTTTTTGGCCATTTGCTTATGCACAGCTCTCTTAATGTCCTGCCACAGCATTTCAGTTGTGTTGGGATTTGGGCTAGGCCATTTTGAAACTGTGATTCTTTTCTTGTAGATTTACTGGTGTGCTTTGGATCATTAATCTGTTGCATGAGTTTTAGCTGCGAGACAGATGCTCTCACATTAATGTTAATGTGACATAACTTCTGTTTTGTTTTGTTTTTTATTCTCTGAGCATTGCATGGTCTGACCCTGGGGTGAATGTGCTGCGATGACCCCACTTGTGAATAATCTTTCTCACTGTAGAATGATGATTTCCAAACTTGGAAATTGCTTTATAATCCTTTCCAGACTGATGTGCAGCAACAATAGTTTCTTTAAGAAAAAAACATTGCTTGTGTCTTTCACTCTTGGCATTGTGGTAACTCACACCTGACTGTTCCAGACCAGCAAACAACCAAAACTTCAGACTTTACACACCTGTTAATCAAGGGCTGCTGATTAGCTGCACCTGGCTGCAACTAATCCTATTGCATCCTATGGAAGTAGTAAAGAAGTAGTATTGCCCACATGTTCTTTCCCTTTTGGCTTCAAAGTTCTATGTTTTTGTTCGCCTGAGGTTGTATTTGCTTAATGCTAAGAGCCACTACAGTCGGATGTTTTTTATTCAGTTTTTACACAAAAACACATGAAACACTTAGAGGGGGTACTAACTTTTGACCATGACTGTGTCATGAACTAACCTTAGGAGACCAGAAGACTCGGCGCTAGCAGTTAGCCCTGTAGCGTGAATGGTAAACCCAAACGCGGA